>CM053592.1:135674691-135690556 GCA_028646515.1 Pseudochirops corinnae
TATAGAATCCGCAAATACTTTCACATTGGACATTAGTCTGGTTGTATAGAAGGGTTGTAACCAATGAAGTGGACAATAGGAAAAATGAAACAAAACCAAACATGGAAAAGAGCGATAGCATGTAGATCGCTTCAGTCTCCATTTAAACTCTGTTCTTTCTAGATCTTTCTCTGAATGTAGGTATCTCCTTCTATCATGAGACTTATAGAGTTGTCTTATAGCTGTGCGTTGCTAAGAGGAGTCCAGTTTATCAAGGCTGATCATTACACATATGATGTGTCTGTGATTGTGTACAAGTTTTTCCTGGTTCTGCTCTTCTCACTTAGCATCAATTTGCATAAGCTTCTCCAGGTAAATATGAAGCCTATCTCCTCCCCATTTCTTATAGCACAATAGTATTCCATTACATTCATATACCACAACTTGTTTAGCCATTCCCCAATTGATGGGCATCCCCTTAATTTCCAGTTTTTTGCCATCACAAAGACAGCTGCAATAAATATTTTTTGTACATATGGGTCTTCCTCCCACTTCTATGAGCTCTTTGGGATACAAATGGGTAGCTTTCTAAGAATGTGCCAAGGCAGATGATAGAAGGTTAAATTCTACTCTATTGAGTATTCTACTAATGCTTCTTCCTAATTTGTTCTTAGCTATATCTAGATGAAGTGTTCCCTTAAACTGAGATATGTTCACTTGATGTTTCTAGGTAATGTAATTCTCCCAGAGTTGTTATGAGGAAGGCACTTTAAAAATCTTAGTAGTGGTATACTGGAGCCAATTCATAAGAACGAATTGTTAAATTTTCAGTGTTAACATTTACACCTAGGAAATTAGCAAATAGTCTAAAATAAGGCTTACTTTATTGGTTTATGGATATCTAGACTCAAGAATGTTAAAGAGAAAATGTAATAATGCCAATTAACTTAAAAGTATACCATTTTGCATTTTTTTCCAGACAGTTTGTTGTTAAACATATTTACCAACATACCACTTCTCAAAGGGCCCTATAAGTATGAGTTGCGGTGATGTAGCTGTTGCTGCTGTTGTGGCTGTTGCAGTAGGGTGGTCTTCAGCTAAGAATGACCTGAATGGGTAGTCTTCAGCAGACTTTCATGTGTTTATACCTTATACAATACTGTTAAATGTCTTTATATGGTTCTTCATTCATTAGCATTAAAACAGGCATAATCTCACTCATAGTTGCTGTGATAATTATTGCTTATACTATATCTATTTTGAATCATATTAATAATTATTAGTGTCTTGATTATTGAATCCTTTCTCATTATACAAAGACCAACTCTAGGGGTTCAATCTTTGGAGCAGATAATATTGTGTGTGTGTCTGTCTGTCTGTCTGCGTCTGTGCACACATGAATGCTCACTTCCTCCTTGTCCCATCCATTGTGGATTGAAAACTAGATCCATAATTTCCTATCCATGTACATTTATGAATGTTACAACATTTCCCTGGTACTCAGTTTCCTCATCTACAAAATAGAAATGATGTTTGTACTCTTCAACCCACAGAGTTGTTGAGAGAAAAGTGATTTAGAAAGTGCTAAATAAATGTGAGCTATTATTCTGTATGAATCAACAGCAAGTTTTAACTCTTTTTCTAATACACCATCCTCACTCATAATATAAGCACACTCAGATCATACATCATCATGGGCTGTAGAGAACATTCCATTGGTTGAATAGGTTAATAACTTCCTCTGAATTATTCATAAGTATAGATTATAATATCATATGAATGATTAGGTTGAAAGGGGTATGTCAAGGGCATATCCAATTTATTATGCCAAATTTATTATGTTCAGTGGCAAGATACATTTCTTTCTCTTTTGAAAATTAATTTTTCTCCCTAAGGCTTGTTCAACTCTTGAAAACAAAAAAGAGATTATTTGTTTAGTAGTTTGTGACACCACAAACTGTCAGGCACTACCAAGGTCAACAGTTTCCTTTTATACCCAAATGATATTTCATTTTCATGTGTGGTTCACTTTAGTTATCAATGCATATTGCTGATTAATGGAAAATACCAAGTTTAGATTAATATAATTAGCAACAGGATAGTTTTTGTCTGATGATAGCCTTTATCCTCATCAGAGATTCTGTATGAGCAAGTCATTTAACCTCTTTGTTTCTCCATCAATTCATCTGTAAAATGAAGGGATAGGACTAGATGGTCTTCACCATCTGGGAAGCTCATTCTGTTACTACAGACTGCCACCCATTCTCATCTTAGTAGGTAGTTATCTTGTGTTATTCTGACTACAAATCATTCATCTTACAGTAGCTCACCCTTTGATGATAAGTCTTGGTCTTTAGCTGAATTCTTAGATGTCAGTTTATTGCTAGGTCCAATACTAGAAACTTTACTGCTTGTGAAGACCAATATTGCCCTGAATTGGTGCAGCATTCAAGAACTTTGGACTCAAGAACAAGAACTCAAGAAAAAGAAACATTATGATGACATAATGAGGTATCAGAGAAATATACTTTGTGTAATATCATTTGTTATACTTCATGGATCCTTGTATTAGATTGCAAATTCCTTGGTTGCCAAAATGGTGTCAATTTGGCTCTTTTACATCTTCCATAGTGTCTCATACAGTGAGAGAGAGCAACTACATTGTAGTTGCTCAGGAGTTGTAGAATTGATTTGAGTTTAAAGGGGATGCATATGTCATCCTCAATATCAAGGGACATGAGCAATGACAATTATAGTTTTACAAAGGTATTGGTATCAGTTGAAGGATTAGGAATGTGCAAATGAGTGAAGGTTTCTGTGAGCATTTTATTTAAGAACTACATTGACATATGCTTATGTTCAATTACTGGTGTGTGGGTAGCACTGTAATGGACCATCATTTCTGGGGTTTGTGCTTTCTGTCATTTTTAAAAGTCAGCATTTCTAAAACAGCTCTCAATACCTTTGCCCCCGAACTAATTTCCTTATTTTTGTAGAAGATACCACTATCCTTCCAATCACTCAGGTTTGCAGTTTCAGAGTAAGCCTTAACTTCTTACTCACTACACATAGCCTAGTAGTTTTTATGTCTTGTAGATTCTACTTCCATGATATCTCTCACTCATCCCCTTCTTTCCATTCCTTCAACCAATACCCTCTATCACCTCCCACCTGGATGGCTATAATATTTTCCTAACTTGCCTTTCTCCCTCAAGTCTCCCACCTCTAAAATCCATTTTTCCATACACATGTCAAAGGGTGGGTCTGATCATTCTACCTTCTGCTCATCGAAGTCCAATGGTGGCCTGTTACTCCTAAGATAAAATACAACTTTGTCATTTAAACCCCTTTATAATATGGCTTGGCTCTATCTTGCCAGGCTCAATGCATGTAATTCCCTTTGGGCATGCTGTGGTTTGAGAATTTTGACCCTCTTGCTGTTCCTTTCATGCATCTCTTATATATCTGCCTTTGTATCGGCTATACTTCATGCCTGGAAGGCACCGCTTCCACCTTTGAACCTTTTGGAAACTTTAATTACTAAGGCCATTCCTGATTTCTGCCTCTCCAAGATATTATTTCTCCCCCAAATTAGTTTATATTTAATATATGTGCATATCCACATACATGGATTCATGTAGTGTTCAGGAGGAGTAGCCTCTTTGCTGTGAGGGATTGCTGAGCCCTTCTCAGGGCTGTTATCCATTTTTGGCGTCCACCTTTATCCAACTCTCATCTGTGGCTCCAGGAAGAATGCATAGCAGCCACACCCTGGTAAACTGTCTCAGCAGAGCTAAACCGGGTTGAGGGCAACAAATAGGTCTTAAGCCTGTAGTTTAATTAAGGGATATCTATGTGAAGACTTACCCTGGTGGAATGGGTGGACAAGAACTGTTTGTTCCAATGGCCATGAAGGTGGCTAAAGCAGGTGCTGTGGCCTACTTAGAGCTTGGTCAGGCGTTGGAAATGCCAAGGTCATCTACTGCATCCTTGGACCACCATTAGTCATCTTGACTTTTGTCCTGCCACTGGAATTTGATGACTTAGGAAGAAAGAGTGAGGTTGATTACCTTGTGCAACTCTGCCTCACTTAAATTCATTTCACTCACAAGTCAATACATTAACCATGGTATCCTTGGTCCTCTGAAAATGATGGACAGGCAACAACAACAAATGCATACACACACATATACATACACACACATACATACACACACATATACATGTACACACATATTATTTCTCCCAATAAAATGTAAGTTCTTTGAGTACAGAAACAATTTTTTTAAGGGATTAGATTAAACAAACTCATTGTTCCATTCTAGTTTTAGAACTCTCTGTTTTAAAATCCTTTCCAGGTCTAACATTCTGTTTTGTTCTATGCATCAAGTCCCTTCAATCCCTGACCTCCTGTGTTCTAAAAGCCCTCCCAGCTCTACCATTATATTATACATTCTAAGATCCCATGGAGCTCTGATATTCTATGTTTTAATGTCTTAGCTTGACATATAATTCTTACATGAATATTTACCTTAAAATAGATTGTGTTCAGGGGTTACCTATAGGAAGGAACTTTCCTTTAATTGAACAAAGTAAAGGTCTCATCCACAGTGTTGAATTTCATTAGCAAAAAAGAAACACACTGATAAGGCAGTGAACTGTCGAAAGCTGACAGCTAATGATAATGTTAATAAGAATATTAGTGACTAAAATATTCCATGCAATTAAAATCTCAAAATATAATAATCAAATGCAAATGAGCAGCAGCCAACAATTACTAGCTCATATGCAATTAGCCTGTATGGTAATTTAACCAGAGCCATAATATGCCATTTTTTATTGCCATTAACAAATTACAGGCTCACTTCTTTGTTGCCTTCCCTTATTTGTCCACTTTAGCTGTTGCCACTTAGGATTCTAATTAATAGGAACTTTGGGAAGCAAGGAGCCTTTCAAAGAATGGCTTTACTGTGAAAGAGCAACGTAGAGACTGCCAAGAACTGGGACTTTCTATATATTTAAGGTTGTATTGCATCAAATGCATCTTATTTTCACCTTGGAACTATATCTTCCTCTTCTACCTTGTTAGAATGATGATACCTTAGAAGTAGGGAGTCAGAACCTTTCATTTTGTAGTTGAGAGAATTATAGCCATCATCAGCGTAGTCATCATAGCTATAATAGATAATCATGGATACAGACCTGGTGGGGTCCTTAGAGACTACTGAATCCAGATACGTAATCTGAAGCAGACAGGTAGCTCTGTGGCACAGTGGAGAGAGTGCCTGATCTGGAATCAGGAAGACATCTTCCCGAGTTCAAATCTGGCCTCAGACACTTACTACCTGTGTGACCCTGGCAAATCACTTCACCCTGTTTGCCTCAGTTTCCTCATCTGTAAAATGAGCTGGAGAATGTAATGGCAAACCATTGCAGTATCCTTGGCAAGAAAACCCCAAATGGGATCATCAAGAGGTGGACGTGACTAAGAATGATTGAACAATTTGAATCAAGGAGGACTTAAGTGATTTGTTTAAGATGATGTAACCAACAATATCTGTGGCATGATTCAGACTCAAGTGTGATTTGCAGTAATAGTAACATTCAATCCACAACACAATTCTAGGTTCAAATCTTAACTCAGATATTCACTAGCTTTGTGACCATATGAAAGAAAAAAGATCTCCCCAAAGACAGAATGCTGGCCTCAGAGTCAGGAGACATAGCTTTAAATTTCCTTTCAGAATAGGAGAGAAACCAGGGACAAATCATTTAACTGCTCATAGCCTTTGTCTCCTTACCTGTAAAATGGGAACAATAATATTTGTACTACCTCCCTCCTAGGGTTGTTATGAGGGAAGGGTTTTGACACCCTTAAAGTTCCATATAAATGTTAGTTGTTACATTCAATTCAACAGAGGCAACAGACTGAACAAGACAGAAAATAATGTGCTATGGCTAGGTTGCAGATTGTACCAGTGGAGGAAAAGGTATGCACCACAGCAGATTCAGAGAGTTATCTAAGAACTACTACTCCCCAAAGTCCTCCACCAACGAGCATGTCCTGGGATGCTGTGGTGACCCTGAGTTCTTGAAGACTTTGATAGCAGGGCACAACTGAGTTGAGGTCCTGCCTGCCATGCTAGAAGGTGTTTGCATATGGACCAGATAATATGTCTTTTTTTTTTTTATGTCTTATGACCAGATTAGCTGAGTATGGAGAGGCTCATTGATATGGGATGGGCTACCAGGGGATATATATTTTGTATACAGCAACTCGTAAAGACAATCCGTGATAGCATGGAGAGATTGAAATATGTATCAGTGGATGCAGTACTCACATCAATAACTATGACCCCCTAAGACATGAATGTGTGTGTACACACACACACACACACACACACACACACACACACACACACACGTGCACACTTTGTGTCCAGACATGATTTCACTAGCATTGGGAACTCTTAAGTGGAAACCCTTTCAACTGAAGCTGATCAACTACTTGTCTTAATTAAAATTCTTAGATGGTTGCCTGGGGACATATTTTTGTTCCAGTTATTTTAGTCATCTGATGTTTTGTGACCTCATTTGGAGTTGATACTGAAGTGGTTTGCTATTTCTTTCTCCAGCTCATTTTTCAGATGAGGAACTGAGGCAAATGAAGTCAAGTGTCTTGTCCAGAATCACACGGCTAGTAAGTGTCTGAGGTCAGATTTGAAGTCAAGTCTTCCTGATTCCAAAATCAATCCTCTCCACTATGATACACATTTCTGAGATTTTACTATTATTTTTACTAGTAGTAGTGCTATTTCAGTATATAAATTAATTGTTTGAGGCTCATGCAAATATTTAATGGCAGGGCCAAAACAATATAAACATTACTCTCTCTTCCTCTCTCTCTCTCCATATATATATACACACACACACACATACACACACACACACATATATGTTAGTAGCAATTCTAGCAATAATGGTACCCACCAGCATAAACTGCAGCCATTTTACTTTTATTGTCCATTCTATACGAGACAGTACTATTACATTAGTGCTTGCTTCTTTCTTGGGTAGTTCCATTTACAGTGTTGGCATTTGGTGAAATGATGCCTTCTTTTCTCTATTTATTCTCCAATTTATTCTCTATCACTCCTTCTCCCTGCCATTTCCTCTCCCACCCTACCCAAGGTAAATGCTTTGCTTGTTTGTTTCTATATTTGTTCCATATTTCTCCACTGACATGTCTTGTTACTCTGCCCAGTCTCAAGGGCTGGTATCTTCTTAGTTCACCTCACTTGGTTCAGTGACTATCATAGAAATCTGTACCAAAGAAATGCTTGAGAGTATGAGTGATGCTGCTGGTGCTTAAGAAGTCAAAGAGGCTTTATTCAAGCTGAATAACTAGAAAAAGAAAGGTGGGAGTAGAATGAAGCAAGAAGTAACAGTTAATAAAGGCTAAAGAGAAAAAACTGCCAAACCTGGAGAGTTGGTGCTTGCCAAGGAGCTGAACAGAATCATCTGGACTGTGGATTAATGAGCTTGACTGTTCGAAGCTTTTAGCAGGCACAGCAGGAAATGTTTGAAATCTGGTCCTCGTGTCTCAGCTGGCAATCCTGACTCTTAACTATCTTCAGCTTTTACTTGCTATCATTATAGGATTCTGTGACATGTCTAAACTAAGACAACTCCAGTGGTTAGGTTGTAGGTTGCAATGTTTTCAAAGCCTAAAGTGAATATTAAGTTCATTGCTTCAGGGTTTAGTTTGAAGAATTGACCAGGGCTGATCTGTCCAAGAGTTTGCCTACTATCTCTCCTTCCCCTTCTCTCCTGAACCTTTTCTTCATTCTTACCATGGCCTCCAGGCCATTCCCCCTTCCCTCGCCTAATGGACCATCATCTCTACTATGGCTTTCATTTCCTTCTTTGTTCCTATATCACCAACTGCCTGTGCCACATCCTTATGTGGATGTCTTATTGAAATATTCAAACTCAACAATACATGTGAATTTCTTTATAGTGTTTCTACAAAGACCCATCCCTCTTCCAAACTTTCCCATTTCTGTTACAGGCACAAACTCTCTCCCACTCACTGGATATCCAATCATTTGCTAAGTCTTTGATTCTGTTTTTACAACATGGCTTTTACTTGTCTCTTTACACCAGTCACATGGGCACCATATTAATCCAAGTTCTCACAACCTTTCATTGAGATTTTCGAAATAGACTCCTAAATTGGTATTCATGCCTCCATCCTTTCCCTCCAATTCTTCTTCTATACCAGTGGTTCTCAACCTTCTTAATGCTGCGACCCTTTAATACAGTTCCTCATGTTGTGGTGACTCCCAACCATAAAATTATTCTTGTTGCTACTTCATAACTGTAATTTTTCTACTGTTATGAATCTATCTGATATTCAGGATGTATTTTCATTGTTTGCTCATAACCCACAGGTTGAGAACGGCTGTAAGCTATACAGTCAATCAGTACTTATCAGACAGTTCCAAACCTGTCCTTCCCTTACTTAATAATCTTCACTGGTTCCATATCACTTCCAGAATAAAATAGAAATTGATCATTTTAGCTTTTAAAACCCTTCACAGCATGGCTTCTCATATTACTACCCACCTTCCTCTATTGTGTCTCAGTCAATCTAGTTTCCTCGCAGCTTCCCAAATTCAACATCTCATATGTCCTGCCTCTGGACATTTGCTCGGGTTAAGCCATATGCCTATCATTTAGTTTTCCTCCTCACTTCTTCGTTGTAGGATCCCTAGCTTCTTTTTAGGCTCAGCACAGGTGCTCCCTCCTATGGGAGTCTTTCTTGATGCCCCTACGGGTTAGTGTTTTCCCTCTTAAAATCACTTTGGATTTATTTATGTATTCACACAGTATCTAGGGCAAATGAGAATAATTGTTCCAAAGGCCATGAAAGCAGCTGAAGCAGGTGCTGTGGAGAGTTTAGCATTTGGTCAGACATCAAAGATGCCAAGGTCATCCCCTTCATCCTGGGCCATCTCTAGTCATCCTGACTTTTGTCTTGCCATAGGCCTTTAATGGCTCTGGAAGACAGAGTGAAGCAGATGACTTTGTGCAACTCTGCCTCAATTAAATCCAACTCATGTATGAATCAAGACATCACCTATGTCATTGGTCCTCTTTGAAAATCAAGGATGAGTGACACCTTCACTCCATCCCCACTCTCATTTTCCCAGTGAAATGTAAACTCAATAAGGGTCCTTAAAAGTCACCTTATCTAACATTTACATATGAGGAAACTGAGGCACAGAGAAGTAAGTAGTGTCTATAAAGTCACAAAGTAAAGAGTTGAGTTGGAATTGGAGAGCCAGTCTTCTTGGCATTGCTCCATGTACTGTGAGTTAGGTAGTGTAAGTATTATTATTTATTTATATTGATGAGGAAATTGAAGGACAGAGACATTAACTGTATCATCCCAGGTCATGGAACTAGAAAATATCAGGGTAAAATTTTAACCCAGACCTTTTCACTCCAAGACCAGTATTTTTTCAAATGCAATATATCATGTAACCAACGCACATTGGATTCAATAGAAACTTTTAAGAGGAGATCATTTTGCTTAGTGATTTACATTTGGAATTACCCATCTTATTCAAAAGTCCCAACTCAAAGTCCCCACCCATGATAAATAATTCCATAACTTCCTCAGGTTCAGCCTATGCCTGATGTCAAAGCAAAAATTCAAACATGCAGCCTGTGGTCCCACATATGGCCCACAAAATTCCTGAGTGTGGTCTAACCCGGATTAAAATGCAATTAGGAAACATTTAATGAAATAAATAAAAGTACAATTAAGCATAGATAGCATTACACATTAAAACTAAGTCAGTATGCAGCTGAAGGCATCTTTATATGTATCTAGTGGCCCCTGTTTCTATTTGAGTTTGACAATGATGTCTTGACCTACAGCAATCTATGCTACCAGTTAAGTCCCCTTGCCAAAACTCATCCACTGCTTATTTTCTTGTTGAATTTATCAAATTGTATCCATATTAAATATCTCTGGTCCTAAAGTTGGTAGAGGGTCCACAAGCCTTTCAAACCCTTCACTGATCCTTTTCAAACAAGATTAAAACCATTGCTGTGTGACGTTTTATCTAGATTTTTTTTTAAAAAATGGCATTGGCCTTCAATGCTTTTAGCGATATTGATTAGTTTTACTTAGGACAAAGATCATTGAACAACATTTTAGGTAAATATGGAGTGGAAATTCTAGTTTGTAAAGCAGTAAACAAGAAATCAAAATCACAAGCACTCACATCTCCAGATATCATGAGCTCATAGGTTTGTTAGAATGGTCTGGAGCCTTAAAGACCATGTAGCCTAAGCCTATCCCTTCCATTTCAAAGACAAGGAAAAGGGAGGTCCAATCTCCAGGTGCCATGGCTGGCAAGTGGTAGTGCCAATCTCTGAACCCAGTTCTTTTTGAGTCTAAATTTATGACTTTTTTAGATGGTACCGGGGAAAGAACACTGCTCTGCGAATCAGGGAGACTCACCTTCCTGAGTTCAAGTCTGGCTTCAGACACTTGCTAGCTGTGTAACCGTGGCCAAGTCACTTAACCCTGTTTGTCTTAGTTTCCTCATCTGTCAAATGAGCTGGAGAAGGAAATGACAAACCACTCCAGGATCTTTGCCAAGAAAACCTCAAATGGGGTCACAAAGTGTTGGATATGACTGAAAAATTATTAAATAAACTATACATTACACTGTAATAAATATATGTAAATAACTTTCTTTACAAAATTCTTTCTTGTTGTTGAATTGTTTCAGTTGTGTCTGATTATTCTTGACACTGTTCATTTCTTGGCAAAGATAATAGAATAGTTTGCCATTCCTTTTTTCCATATGATTTTTACAGATGAGGAGACTGAGACAAACAATTAAGTGACTTGCCCAGGGTCACAAAGTTAGTAAGTGTCTGAGGCCAGATTTGAACTCAGGGAAGTGAGTCTTCCTGACTCCAGGCCTGACACTCTATCCACTGGGCCATCTAGCTACTCCACAAAAGCACTATGAAATAGGTAGAACAAACATTATTGTTCCCATTTGACACATCAGGAGACTGAGGCTAAAAGAAGCCACAGAATCATAGATCTAGGACTTGAACCTAGGTCTTTTGATTCTAAATTCAGTACTTTTTCCACTCTGTGCAATCACATCTAACTATGCTGCTATATTGCCTTGAAGTATGAATGTATGTGTATATGTACACACATATATACATGTATATATTTTGACTTATATATTATGTGATTTTTTTCTGAAAAGAGAGTTCCCTTTGTCTACAGCAACCTTCTAAACTGTTAGATGTCCCTAATAAGCTAAATGGCCTTCCCAGGGTAACATAACCCATATGGATCAGAGACTACAGTGTTGTGTCTTTATATATTATTTCATATCCTTTTTGCATACATATATAGTGTATGCCCAAATCTTAGTGCTATTTTAAGTTATGATAGCTTGGGGTACTCTGTATATTATGCTTATATATGTACATACATATTTAGTGCATATATATGTATATACATATATTATGTATGTATATATGTGGAGATAAAAGAATACATATTTTGTGTATATATTAATCACTTTATATATACATAAATGTGTGGGTATATATACAATATGTTATAGTAGGCACACAATGATATGAGTTTCACTATAATGATGGACACAAATATTACTAATATTTATTTTTCAGATAATCAGAGTTTGAATTTCAAAAGTCTATTCAACTTTTCTTTGAAAGTAGAGAAATAATGAGTTTCAGACCATAAGAAACTAATTAAGAAGACTTTTATTAAACCTAACAGCATAAGAAAGAAAATAAAGGAATGGTAAGGAAATTGAAATGTACTAAACAATAGATCTATGTAACTGGGAGTAAAGAAATTAGGTGATCTAAATACTGAGCTGTGAGCAATTATACCTCATCCCTAGTCCTGACATGTGAGGTGTGGGAAGCACCTAGAAATTGGAACATAAACTACCAAGGTTATTTTATTTCTAAAAGGTCTTCTCTACAAGAAAACAAAATGGCAGAGGAGCTTTGAAATGAGTTATTCAATAAAGTGGCTGTGATAAGCACTTCTAAATATTCAATCACATTCATCAAATCATAAGATCACTGTTTTTGAGCCAGAAAGGACCTCAGAAACCATCTGTTCAACCTCCTGATTTTACAGATAACACTGCATGGTTATGTGGCTTGTCCAAAGTTGTACAGGTAGTGAAAGTCAGAGATGGAATTTGAACCCAAATCTTCTGACTTTAGAATCAGTCCTCTTTCCACTTTATTAAGCTCCTACTGTGCAAAATACTGGAGAGGTGGGAGGATCCAAAGTTTAGATAGGGCATGGAGAAATTAATTCTTTAGGAATAAATATAAATTCTTATAATTAAGTTCAAAGAATCAACTTCACAAGCAAAAGATTGGGGGGAGGCATTTCTAACCAATATTGTCCTAGCTCTGAGATTCTCTGAATTAGATGAAAAAGACCTGAGGGTTATAGAGGACCATAATTTCAAGATGAGCTAACATTGTGACATGGCAGCTGAAGTATCTGATGGGATTCTTGACTGCATTAATATAGACCAAGTTTTCAGAGGGAAGTGAAGTGATAGGCCTCCCTTAGTCTATCCTGATCAGACCATAACTGGAGAACAGTGTTAAATTCTGGGTGCTGCATTTTAAAATTATTGCATAATAAGATCAAAGACCTAAAGGTAGAAAGGTACTTTCCTTTTAGATTGCCTCTGATTAACCTTGTATGTATCATGCATGTACATTGTCATATGTAGGTTGTCTTCCCCATTAGGATGTGAATGCCTTGAGAACAGGGACAATTTTTTTTTTGCGTTTGTATGTATTCTCAGCACTAAACACCCTATCTGGAATACAATTAAGTGCTTCAAAATACTCATTGACTTGAGAAGGGACATTGAAAGTCATTAAGATCTTCATTTTATCTAGACCAACATCTTCATTTTATAACTGAGGTCCCAGAGGGGTTCAGTGATTTCCTACTGTCCCTCTGGTAAGATCCTTTGATCCAACATGTAGTATTCTTTCCATCACATCTGGAACATATCCATAGAGATACCAGAATGATTAAGGGTCTGGAGATCACAGAATATGAAAAAAAATTGTCAAAGAAATTAAGGGATGTTCAGCAAGAAGAAAAGACTTAGGAAGGACATAATAGCTGCCATCAAGTATTGAAAGGGCTATCATTGAATTTCATCCATCATTCCTTTAGGCTGTTTGGCATTCTAATTTTTATCGAATGTGTGCTAACATTCTAACCTTCCTACATTCATATTATCTGCAAATATGAAAATCATTCTATCAATGAATTCATCAAACTCGTTCACAAAAATGTTCTTAACCTCAGAGGTTATTATGGGCAATGGGTAGAAGTTGTGCAGGCATAGATTTAGGCTGAATAAAAGGATAAATTTCCTAACAAATAGAGTTGGCTAATTTTGAGCACTTTTATAAACTGTCGAAGAATAAAATAAGTAGAACAATGGATATAAAAAAAAACAACTTTGAAAACTGTAATAATTATGATCAATATGATGACCATCCAGTGATTCCAGAGGACAGATTGACACAATATCTAAGATTTAAGGTACAGAATGGTACAAAGATGTGTGTACACACGTATACATATGTATATATACATACACACGTCTATTTGTCTATAACCATTGAAAGAATTTATTTTCTTGACTGTATATATATGTTACAAGGATTTTTTTTCCCAATGGATTAAAGGTGGGAGGGAGAGAAAATGTATTTCTGTTAATTTTTTTTAATAGAGAGGTGAGGGGTGCTACAGATGTGGAATACTATATATAATTCCAGGAGACTATTTTATTAGTTTACTTAACTGTTTTACTTTCTTACCAGAGATTTTTCACAAAGTAGGAGTAATCAGTAAATGAGATATAAAAGCAAATACATCAATGAAACTTGAAAATTAAACAATTAGAGCAGGCCAAAAGTGGAATGGGCTTCTTTGGGAGGTAATGGGGATCCCATCATTGGGAATCTTCAATCAAAGACTTTATCACCATTTGTTGGGAATGTTACAGAAGAGATTCTTGCTTTGGATATGGATTGGACTAGATTCACTCTGAGTTCCTTTCCAACCCTAAGATTCTGTGAGGTAAGCAGTGCAAGTATTACTAAATGTCTTGCCCACCATCACTCAGCTAATAAGTGGGAGACTGGGGACTTGGAACTAGATCTTCTGACTTCAAGTCTAGTGTTGTCTGTACCACAGGACAGCAAATGTTTACCCCAATGGAGATTTTGACTTTGTAGCAATGTTCAAATGAAATAGAATAAAAAAGAAAGCCTTCCCTCTCGTGCCTTCCAGATATTCCTCTAATAATAGCTCTCATTCCCATAATGCCTTGATTTTTTTTTTTTGCAAAGTATTTTATAGGCATTATTTTATTTGATGTTTACAATAACTTTCTAAAGTCAGGTCCATTATTCTCCCCCATCTTACAGATGGGGAAACTGAAGTTCAGAGAGGTTAAATGGGTTTTTGTAGGTCACAAAACTAATAAATATCCGAAGCAGGATTTGACCCCATTTCTCTTCCACTTTATCCACTATATCACAACAGATTGACTCTCTCCTAGAAAGTGAGGTATCAATTTCCTTAGATTTGAGGAGAGTTGACTTCAAAGGATACAGTGAAAGTAAGATTCAAAGGCTTTACATTCTGCAGTGCACCTCTCAGCCTAAGAGGAATGAGATGGGAAAGTCTTGAAAATTTAATTCTGAAAAAGGAAGTGAAATGATTCTGACAAAGAGGATGAGCTGTCCAAAGACACTGATATGGATTTCCAGGGAACACCTAGACCACCTGAGATTTTCAAAAGACTTGTTTGGGAAGTGGAAACCAGAGCAGATAATAGGATGCATAGAGAAATACAATGTCATGAGTGCTGAAGTTCAGAACAAGCTAATGCTGGTATTAAATATTAAGGACAATAAAAATGACTCTTTTTGCTATACTGAGGGCAAGAAGAAGATCAAAGAAAGGATAGAGCTGCTACCCCAGTTAGAGAGGGTAGAAAACAATGATAAGGCAATGCAACTTAATATTTTACTTTTGGTTTCTCTGTCAGGAAGAATGATCTTTAACTGGGAAGTATAGGATACAAATATGGATTTTTTTTTTAAAGCCAAGATAAGTGCAGAGACGTCAAGGTGCAGGATACCTTCTGTCCTCCGTGAGAACAAGGCCTCAGGCAGGAATGGCTTACATCCTCTGTTACTGAAAGGGTTGACTAAGATGATTACCTCCTGAGTAGATTCCTACTCAATGGAGACTCTCTCTACTGCAGATTGGGTGATGACTTGTCAGGAATTTTGTAGAAATATTTCCTGGTCAGGCATATGTTGGGCTAGGCTGAGATATCTTCCAGTTTTGCAAGCCTATGATTTTGTGAGTTGTTATGCCATTAATTGGAAGACCAGCTCATTAATTTTTCAAAGGGGAGAGCTACCGCAGCCGGGAGGACCCCAGCAATTTGGGACAGAGCTTTCCCTTCTGGAAGCAAAGCAAATTGTGTCAATCTGTCCTCTGGAATCATTGAATGGTCATCATATTGATCATAATTATTACAGTTTTCAAAGTTGTTTGTTTTTATATCCATTGTTCTACTTATTTTACTACTCCTTGAAAAAACCACTGACCTGGAAAACAGATCCAGGAGAGACAACTTAAAAATTATTGGACTACCAGAAAGCCATGATCAAAAACAGAACTTAGAAAGCATCTTTCAAGAAATTCTCAAGGAAAATTGCCCAGATATTCTAG
>CM053592.1:135691056-135710313 GCA_028646515.1 Pseudochirops corinnae
TTGAGAGGTAGGATGATGGAGGGGAGGGCAGGGTGGGGGGGAAGGATGATGACTGTTCACATTTCTGTAGAGGGACAGGGACAGGGTGGAGAGTGGTTGGGGGGGCAGGATAGGAGGAAGGGACATGTAATCAGCTTCCTACAGTGTGTTCACTATGGAGAGGTTCTGCGTCATTTCACATGTTCAGCCTGTATTTGATTGCTTGTCCTTCCAGTGGGGGTGGGTGACGAGGGAGGAAGAAAAAGAATCTAGAATCTAAAGTTCCATAATCAAATGTTATAAATATCTATCTATCTATATGCAATTATTATTACTATTATTATTATTATTATTATTATTATCTACATCCAACTGGAACTTGAGTTATGCAGGCACTGTGGTTGGGAGATCTATCCTGCCCTACCGAAAAGTCAGAGGGGTGAGGGAGGAAGACATAGGAGAGAATAGACTGGGGGAGGGAGGATACACTGGGATGGCTGTTTTGGGGTGGTGGGTAGGGGAAAGATGGGGAGAAAATACGTAACTCAAAATCTTGTGGAAATGAATGATACAAACTAAAATAAAATTAAAAAAAAAAAAGAAAAAATTTTCCAAGGGAAGGTGATTAAAGATAAAATTATTTTCATTACAAATTCAGAGGCCATCAGAAATATCATTTTTTGGGATCTTTGATCACTCATTTTGCAGTGCCCATGATTAACATAAGTAATCATGCAACAAGCATGTATTAAGGGCAAAGACCACTACCCAGATTATTGTAGCATATTTTTCCAATATCTATTTCAGTGGATTTAGAAGTAGAGAAATTCTGTAGAGTACTTGAGATGCTTTTTCAGTTTATAAATATTTAAGTTTATATATATCTTAGTATTCAAGTAACTTTGTGTAGAAGTGGGAATAAAGAAACAGTCAAATCCAAGTTGGAAAATATGGTTCAAGAAATCAAGGAGACAGGCAAAGGCTTGTGGGTGATTAAAAAGGTTGACACTTCTATGTCATGAATACTTTCTTCAAGAAAAGAGTCAGAAGGCACTGGATCAAATTAGAAGAAAAGGTAAGGAAAAAAAAGTCATTGAATGTGTTTATTGTACTTCCAACCTTAATTATTTGAATAAACTATTGACTGCAACAAAATAAAAGATTAGAAATGAAAGATATTGCTGTTCTCATCACTTTTCAGAGAAGTGTACCCAACGAACATTCACACAATCAAACAGAATAGAAGGATGTTGTGATGAACATGGGGGGAAAAAAAGAATCCCCAATCTGGAGAGATTATGGATCCACCAAAGAAACAGTAACTCACTTTTCTACAGTGCTTTATATATTTCACCAAGTAATTCCTCACAGTAAACTAGTGAGGTGCACAGTGGGAATATTATTATCCCCTTAGCATAGAAGAGCAAAATAGAGCTTGTAGAGGGCAAATAATTTTCCCTACAACTCATACATAATAAATAGCAGCATTGGGACTTGAAACCATTTCCTCTGATTCTTTGCTCACTGTATTTCACTCTGCTACTATTGTTGCCATGACCAACACCACATATCTATATCTGGAAGAGACCCTAGAGGTCATCTGGTTCAACCTTTTATTTTCTTGAGGGTAGAACTGAGGCCTAGAAAAGTTAACTGACTTGCCCAAGGTCAGAGAAGAAGTGTCAGAGGTAGGATTTCAGCCAGCACTATTGTTTATTATAATTACTATCAAAAGTGCTCATGTTTAGATAGGATTTTAAGGTTTACCAAGCACACTTCTTTGTAATGTCTCTGCATATGAGGTCATCACCCTAGTGCCCCCTATGAGGCCTTATTCTGCCTTTCCTTCTCAATTTAACTTCATGAAGCATTTTCTCTTAATAAATGGACTCCACAGAAAAGGAGATAGCATGAAGACAGAACACCCCAAATCCTGAGTCAAAGGATCAACATCAATCAGGAGGTTTTGAATAGTAACCAATGAAACCTAACCAATTTTATGGAGATATTTTGTCTTTACAATAAAAAAAGAAAGGGGGGGGCAGGGGAGAGAGAGAAAGAGAGTGTGTGTGTAAAAGGATATTTAATGTGTCTGAACTTTGACAAAATGTTGGAAGAAACATCTTACAAAATATCCCTAGAGAAATTAATTTAGATGGCATAGATATGAAGCTCATCATGTGATCTGAATATTGGTTGAAGTACCATGAAACAAAAAGGTTAGCAGAAGCAGGGATATACTGAGTTGGGGAGATTGTTTCCAGTCAGAAATTTCAGAGATCAGTGTTAGGTCAGGTTTTATTTAACGTCTCTATTAATCATCTGAAATAGTGAGTAAACAGCATGTTAATTTAATTCACAGATGGCACTGAACTGGAAGGTGGTGTGAACTCCAGGAAGGAGGGAAAAACATTATGTGAAAGCATCTAGGGGATAACCACAGGAGCAGAGACTAAAAGCAGAAAATTTAGTAGCTCTCCATGTTCCCTCATATGTACAATGGGATAACAATTTTTACACTAGCTACTTTACACTAGATTCTTATGGGAAAAGCACTTTATAAAGCTTAAGAGGGTTATTTTTAATGAGAGACAACATGGTATAATGGCTAGCCTTGAGAATCAGCCCAAGTTCTCAATTTAGGTAGTGAGATTCTAACACACATTGACTATGTGAGCCTCAGGCAATCACAACCACTCAACACTCTCTACACATTCTCTAAAATTATATTCCTGACTTTCTTCAAGTTTCATATAAAATTCCACCTGTTATGGGAAGCCTTCCCTGTTCCCCCTTAATGCTAATGTCTTCCCTCTGTTGATTGTCTCCAATTTATCCTCTAAATATAGCTTGTTTGTACATAGTTGTTTGCATGTTGCCTGCTTGTTGGATGGTGAACTCCTTGAGAACTAGAAGCTGACTTTGGTCTTCCTTTGAATCCCTAACACTTAACACAGTGTTAATCACATAATAGTTGCTATTAAATGCCTGTTGACTGGATGAATCAAACAAACATTTAGTAAGTAATTTAGCATCAGGTGCTGTGCTAGGTACAATGGAGACAGTGACAAAAATGCAACCACTCCTATCCTCAGGTTACATTCTAATGGGGAGCAAGTGGCTGATCTTTATCTGAAGAAGTTTCAATGCCAGGGGACTTCTGAACACCAATGAAATTCAAGATTTAGACGAATCCTAACAATGACAACCACATCATAATAGCAATAGGAAAAAGGAGGATCAGCAAAAATAATTGTCAAAGGGATTGTGGGACAGCCTGATTGATGACCCCCTCATCAACCATTGTGACATCATTCTTTCACCTTTAAGAGAGGTAGTAGTATGGGCCAGTGGAAAGAGTACTCACTGGCTCTCCAAGTCTATTTCGTATGCTGTGTGGCATTAGTCAAATCAAATCTCTTAATTTCTGAACATCGGAACATCTGAAAATGTGAATCTTGGACTAGATGGTTGAATGGGAAAGGTGGAAACTTCTCAGCCCATAAGTTTTCTTGTGGGAGCAAGCTGGAATTTTGCCTTCCCCCTTCCTTCCGCCTTCTTTCCTACTGCTCCATCAGCATGGGGCCTCTTCAGGAGTCTTTCCACCTCTACAGGTGTTTGCCACACCCTTACCAGCATTAGGCCAATTAGGGGTTTTTGACCTCCACCCTTGCTGGCCACCATTTTCCCCTCTCACTTTGGCGTTTGCCAACTAAGGACATGAACAACACCCTGGTTCCCTCCCTGCCTCCCAGCCAATAGGGGATAGTGGCAGACTTCTTTGTTATTTGCCATTGGGGAAGATTTTCTGCTGAGACTTGAGCCCACCTCCCCGCCAATGGGAGAAGGGGCAGTGGTGGGAGAGGGGCTTGACTCCGTTAGGGTATAAATTCTTGTTCCATCTTCTGTAACACATCTCCTCTCCCTGATTTGTCATGGAGAGGACCACCCTCTTCCCTGGGGGAAGAGAATAAAAATTTCCTATTTTTATCCTGAGAAACCTCCCTGTTCCTGATGAAATTTTGAATGGAGTTTTCCAGCCTACACATGGTCCTTAAGATCTCCTTCAGCCCCAAACGATCTATGATCCCCTGACCTAAGAACTGCTAAACTTGTATGTAAGATTTATGTAAGCGGGCTAGGAGATAGAGACAAACCCAAAGGGATTTCTACCCTAGATAAGGTGCTTCATTTTCTTGAGAAGTTTCCTTCACAAATAGTGATTAGAACATATAGACCTAGGAGAAAAGGCAACATTGGCAAAATGAGTGGGCTAGATTGTGTGGTATGGGGTGTATGTAATATTAGGAACTGTTGCTAGCTGATCTGTTGTCCCGAGTCCTGTATGCAGAGAAATGGCCTCCCTTGAAGGCTCTGAATTGAGATCATGGACCATACCGGTGAGTTGTGTTTTCTTTAACATTCACTTCACTGTGTGTTTTGGACACCAAGAGCTGATCGAATCTAGGGAGCTCCAAACCTTATGGTAACACATTATTCTTCCAAAACAAATATTCAACATCTTTAGTGTCCAAGAATTCATTTCCCATCTTTGTCCTTTGAACTGGCCATCCTACATGTTTGGAATGTATTCCCTCCTTACCTAGGCCTCATAGAATCCCTCTCTTTTCAAGATGCACTTCAGGAATCACCTTCTACATCAAACCTTTCTTGATGCCCCCTGAGTACTAGTGCCCTCTTCCTCAAACTAACTGGCATCTGACAATTTTGTATTTATTTTCTTTATATTTTTTTGCTGCATATATACATTTTGTGAGTCAGTAAAGGAAGGCTGAAAAACAGATTAGGAAGAACTTTAAATGTTTAATCTGAATGCATTTTTATTTTATCCTAGTGAGAGCAGCAACTAGGTGGTCAGTAGATTGGGATGGGGGGTCTGTGGGGGTGGGGTGGATGGAGAACACCAAGGGCAAGGAGAGGCCTTGGAATCAGAAAGGCTTATTTTCCTGAGTTCAGATCTGGCCTCAGACACTTACTAGCTAGCTATGTCAACCTGGGCAAGTCACTTAATCATGTTTGCCTCAGTTTCCTCATCTGTAAAATGAGTTGGAGAAGGAAACACGAAGCTACTCCAGTATCTTTGCCATGAAAACCCCAAAATGAGGTCATGGAGACTTGGACACAACTGCATAACTAAGTGACAACAGGTTCCTTATGGAGAGTGAAATGGCTATACCTAGACTTTCAAAGAAGATTATTTTGGTAGCTCGGTGGAGGATGGATTGGACAAGACCTGGGGAAAAATGGCTGCCAATTAATATTTGGAGAAATTCTGGTGACATTAAAAAATAAGATTTATATATATATATTTAAATAAATAATAAATCTGGTGAGAGATAAGATACAGAACCTCATACAGAAGGAGAGTAGGTGGCTGACTACACAGTGAGATTTCTGGGGTTCTAAGAGGATCATTTAGCCCTCAGATTTTTCCTACTCACTGGGTAGTGTCTGAAATTCCTATGTCTACCTTATCCTCTCTTACCCTCTACATTCTAGACCAATTCACCCACTTGTTTTTGTCTAACAGCTTCACGTTTCTTCCCTCCATACCTCTCACATTTCTTCTTCACTTTCACCATTTAGAATGCGTAGCTTCCTCCAAGACTTACCTTAAGTACCACTTTCCCAAGATCCTCCTAGGCTAATCCCAACGGGGTAGTGCTTTACCCACTTTCTTTCATTGCTATTGACTAAACTTATCTGTGTAAATGTTGGATTCCCCCCAAGAGAAAGAAGCTCCTTCTAGGCAGGGACTGTTTTTCTTTTTGTTTTGCTGTCCCAAGAACCACACACTCTGCAGGTGCTTAACAAATGTTTATTGACTTAACAGGGGTGGAAAGGAAAGGGGGGGGGGGCTGCTGGTGAGCCTGTGTTACCAGCAATCAGTTAAGAGTTTGCTAATGAGCTTCCACTGCCAGCTGGCTCTTAGCTAATTCTCTTTTTTTCAACACTAATCGCTAATGTTCTTCTGTTCATCTCTGTCTCCCTTCGGATGCCCAAACTGACAACTGTTGCAGGCATTTGGAAGCAAAGCTAGTTTCCATGGTCTGCTAAAGGGATGGCAGGATGAAGAGGGATTGTTTTGTCATCTCACGCCTCAGACTTTCATTTGCCTTTTCGACTCATCATGTTTCTTCACGTGATTTTGGATTCTGGTTTTTTTGTTTGTTTGTTTTTGTTTTTGTTTTTTTAGGCTGAATGGGTACGGAAAGTTAATTACTAGAGTTGAGAGAAAACCCCAGAATGTGACCTGCTCCTGCAGCATCATTGTTGCCCCTTTCAAGAGTCCCAGAATCCTAGCATCAGAATCTCAGTTTGTTCTTCCTAGTTCTCCCTCCCTCCCCATTGGCATGAGGTGGCAGAGATAAGGGTCAGATTTTCTGATAGGTAGTTTCCACAGTATTTCTCAAACCCTGAGTTTTTAGCATATTCCTTCCTTCCATAGACACGTATAAACAACTAGGGTCATTCCAGAATCTAAGCAAAAAATCAAAAGAACTCTTCCCCCCAACAGTGAATAGAAACCACCTCACCACGAATCACCCTTCACCATCCCACTGTGTCTGGTGATACCCATCAGTGACATCTTCTGTGCAAATTGCCTCATCATCTCTGCATGCTGGCCTTGAACTTCATTGGGCTGGTCCCAGGAAGTCACTTCTTTAAAGAGCCATTTAGCCAGCCTCTGTCTCCCCACAGGAGTCAGAGAGTCAGTCACCAAGAGGGAACAGTAGGTAGAAGAAGTGAAACTTTGCCCCAAGATGCTACAATATCAGTGCCACTGCTGACTCACCACTGTTGACAACTCAACAGTCAGCTTGGCATGTCTGTCTCTGTCTTCTAAGATTAAAAAAAAATGTAGGGGGTAAGTAGACACTGGAAGGCTGCTGCAGCAAAGATTGAATATAAAATTGGCCTGGATGGTGGGGGGAGGGGAGGCAGTGAATTGGAATCAGAGAGACCTAGGTTCAAATTCTCTCTCAGACACTTGCTGAATGACCCTCAGCATATCCTATCACCTCGCTATATCTTAGTCACTTCAATCTACAAAATGAGGGAACTGAACTGGATGTCCTATAAGGTCCCTTGGGCTCTAAATGTATGATCCTATAATCTCTGACATCCCTCCAAGCTCTGTCATTTCATATTCTAAATTCCCTTTCAGGTATGATGTTCTATGTTCTGTATTCTTCGACTATGATAATTTCTCAACTAACAATTTATGAAATACATTCGAAGGATCCTATCATCTCTTTGGCATGGACAGAAGCAAGGTGGCCAGTTCAAATTCAACCGCATTTACTAAGAGTCTATAAGATACCAGGTCTTGTGTTTCATAAAACACATGACTTCATGGAGTTTATAACCTACTGATGGAGACAATAAGTTTGCCTAACTAAATGTAATATTAAAGGGGATAAAGGCAAAGGAGAGATATAGATAGAGTTGTAAGAAAATTTGAGAAAAGGAGGATCACTTCCACTGGAAAGATCAAAAACAGTTTCATGAACAAAGTAGCACCTAATCTGAGGTGTATGGTTCACTCAGGGAGGACTAGCACTTCTGCTGTAAGGGCTTACCAAGCTCTTTTCAGAGTTGCTCATCCTCTTTTGGTGTCCACATGTTACCCAACTCTAACCTGTGGCTCTAAGTAGCGGTAGCATGAATAGTTGCTATGCCTTGGTAAAACCATCTGGAAAACAGGCTAAACAAAATGGAGGGTAACTGTCATTGAATTGGGGAGATGTCTACCCCAAGCATATAAAGACTTTTCCCAGTGGAATGGACAGATGAGAACAATTTGTTCTAATGTTCATGAAGCTGGCTGAAGCAGACACTGGAGCTATTAGAGGTTGGTCAGATATCAAAGACACAAAGGTCATCCATCTTGACTTTTCTCCTGCTATTGGACTTTG
The DNA here is from genome assembly GCA_028646515.1 of Pseudochirops corinnae. Lineage (NCBI taxonomy): Eukaryota > Metazoa > Chordata > Mammalia > Diprotodontia > Pseudocheiridae > Pseudochirops > Pseudochirops corinnae. The sequence goes on from CM053592.1 coordinate 135,698,976, forward strand.
ATGACTCTGAAAAAGAAGTGAGGTTGAAGACTTTGTGCAACTTTATCTTACTTAAATTTAATTCACACACAGGTCAAGACATCACCCCATGAAGTCGCTGGTAATCTTAAAAAAAAAGACAAATAGCAGTAGCAGCAGCATCACCTAAATTGGATCCTTTAGGAGAGCAGGATTTTAGTGGAAAGAGATGTGGAAGGAACACATTCTAAGAATGGGAAATGGTTTATACAAATGCTCAGAGGCGGGAGAAGGTGGGGCAGAACTGGCAAACTATCAGTGTCCAATTCAACTGGAATGTGGAATATGTGAAAAGAAATCATGGGAAGTAAGACTGGGATGATAGAATGGAAAATTTTGAGGTGGCCCTCAAATGCATGCTAGGAAATTAGTATTTTATTCTATAAGAAGTAGTGAAAACTCTTTTTGAGGAAGAGAATGACACAATCAGATGTGCTTGGGAAGGTTATTTACGAGGTAGGAAGCTATTTCAATAGTCCAAGCAAGAGGAAATAAGGATCTGAACTAGGGTGGTGACAATGTGAGTGGACAGGAGAAAATGAATGTAAGAGATTTCCAACAGACTTGGTAGGACTTGGCAATTGTTTGAATGTGGAGGATGCCAGAGACAGGAGAGTCAAAGATGAGTATGGCAGGAAAGGTAGAGGTACCCTCAATAGAAATGGGGACATTGGGAGAAATGCCAGTTTTTAGAGGGGGATAAAAATTGCAGTTTGGGATATGTTGAGTTTGAGGCACTAGGATTGGATTGGGGGATAAAGAGGTAGAAATGCCCAGTAGGCAGTTGGAAAAGGATTGGAGCTCTTAGCAAGAGCTGAAGATAGAGATTTGGGAGTCATGGAAGATGAATTTTTTATGGGGCTTTTTATACTTGCTTTATCACCTTTATTAGGGCAGCTAGGTGGCTTAGTGGATAGAGTGGTGGGCCTGAAGTCAGGAAGACTCATCATTCCTGGCCTCAGACACTTACAAGCTATGTGATCCTGGGCAAGTCACTTAACCCTGTTTGCCTCAGTTTCTTCAGCTTTAAAATGAGTTGGAGAAGGAAATGGAAAAGCACTCTAGTATCTTTGTTAAGAAAACCCCAAATGAGGTCACAAAGAGACAGAGATGACTGAAAAAAATGTTTTAAAAAATTGTCCCCTTTAGGGAATGCAATCATTTTTACTTGTCCCACTACTAACTAAAGGAGAAAGTCCTTTCACTTTATCCCTGGCTTTGGAGTCAGAGGGCATGGGCTAGAATTCTGTCTCTGTTACTTACTTCCTAGTCATTTTATTAACGAGAAGGTTAAAGTACAGAGTAGTTAAGTGACTTGCTTAGTATAACGCAGATAGGTAAGTGGATGACCTGGGATTTGAACCAAAGTCCAGTGACTTCGAATCCCTTGCCCTGACCACTACACACGCTTAGGCCTGTTACTTTGCAACAGTCCCTGCTTTTTGTATGCATTGTCCCCTTGAGGGAAGAAGACTTGTTTTTATCTTCCCTTATAGCACCCCAAACAATTATCTATCTGTACACAGTAATAAGTGTTTCTTATCTAGGTCAGGATAGACTGACTGGTCTAGTGAATTGGTCTATTATGAAAAACAAAGTTCCGGTGGGTAACACAGGGAAAGAAAGGCTGTGGAATAAATGATGGCGAGTAGGTGGGTAAGAAATTGATTTTCTGGGCTCCTACAACCCTATCAAATAATAATATTCATTCCCTTATATCTGCATGGTCCTATAGAATTTCTAAAACCCCTCCAAATATGTTATCTCATAGGAAAGAAAGTATATGTTAGTGGAGAGAGTTTTTATTTTGAATCCTAACCTAGATATTTACTAGCTATGCGACATTGAGAAAGTCACTCAATTTCCTTGTCCTCAGTTTCCTCATCTGTGAAAAATGAGGAGGTTGGATCAGATGGCCTCTGAGATCCCTTCCAGCTCTACATCTAGGTTCCTATGGAGCAGACTAACTCATATAACCTCTTTCAATCTGGAAGTCTTAATCTGTAAAATAGAGATAATTCTAACACCTACTTGACAAGGCTATTGTGAGGATCAAATGAGATAATATATGGAAAACACTTTGCAAACTTAAAAGCTCTCTATCCGTGGTAGCTATCATTATCTATTATTATTATTTTTTGATCTAAGTCAGAGTAGGGCAACAGTTCATACAATATCACATTGTGAGGCAGGGTCAGCAAGGTTGACTGGAAGTTGGTCAGTGGCTTACTAGAGGCAGCCTGGTGAGATGCAGAGATGGGACTCAAACTAGAAAAATCAAAGGATTTAGAAATGGAAAGGATTTTCTAGTCCAAACCCTTAATTTTATAAATGAAAATGTGGCCACCAAGGAAAGACTTACCAAAACAGGAACTGTTGCAGGGTAAAAGAGTAATGTGGGGATAATAGCTCCAAGTGTATGTGATAGACTGAATTTGAAATCACTGGGCATGGGTTCAAATCCCAGGTTATCCACTTACATGTGTTACATTGGGAAAGTCATTAACAGTCTCTGGACACTGACTTACTCGTTCATAAAATTAGGGGGTTGGACCATGACTTCTAAGGGCTGGACTTTCCAGCTCTAAACCTATGAGGAAACTGAAGCATAACCAATAAGTATCTGAGGCAGAATTTGAACTCAGGTCTTTCTGACTCCAGATCCAGCTCTCTATATACTGTACCATCTAACTATGAATATCTCGTAGGTGATATTGGCATAACTATAGAGGTATGATGCAGATTCTGCTTTCAAGGTGTCTATAATGTAAAATGGATAAAAGTGCATATTAAATATGGACAAAACAAGATTTGTGTAAAGGGGATGGACTCAATAACCTCTAAGTGGCCCAAATCTAGTGACACTAGTTCTGTTGAACCTGGAGAAGAGAAGACTTGGGACCATGGAGTTAGTTTTCCAATATTTTAAGGGTTCCCAAGTAGAAGAGGAATGGAAATTTCTCTACTCGCCTCAAGAATACAGAACTGGGGATGACAGGCAGAAAGGCAGATTTCATCTCAATAGAAAAAAGCATTTCTATATTGCAAAGGTAATGAACTAATAGAAAGAGCCTTGGTTAGGAGTCTGAAGACTTGGGCTATAGTTCTGGCTTACCTTGCTAAACAATCAAGTAACCTAACCGAATTCAAGGATCTCAGAACTCAGAATTAGAGGGCATCTCAAAGAGCATCGGTAGAACCTCAACCTGAACAATAACCTTTGATACCATCCAGAATGTGCAAACTTACTACATCCTATGGTAGCTGATTCCATATTTGCTTAGCAGTCAGACAAAGCTAAGCCTAAACCTTAGCTCTAAGTCTTAGGAAATGATTATGACATAGAGAGATTGGAAACCTGCCTCTTTGAAACTTCTACCCATTGTTCTGCTTACTGGGGCCAATCAGAAAAAAAAAATCTGATCTGTCTTCCACATGACAGTCTTCAAATACTTTAAAGCAATTATGATATCCCTTTAAGTCTTCTCTTTTCCAGGTCACTACCCCCAATTACTTGGATGTACCTTTAGAGTGGTCTCCAGCTACTCTAACCCTCCTGATCTGCCAATCAGTCTTGAACCTTTAGTAAGCACCTACTATGTGCCAGGCACTCTATAGAAGTTTCTGGCTTGCCAAGGGACCAAAAAAAAATCTAGAAGTGAATATAGGGTTCCAATTGGGTGTCTGACCATGGCAGAGTGTAACAAAACTATCACTGGTCTTGGTTTAGACACTATTCCTTTTTTATGTACACTTCAGCCTTTTATTTGCATCATACTCATAATTTCACCAGTATTCTACTCCAAGTAAACCTACTCTAGGTTTACTTTATCTATAAAACAAAGTGAGTAGAGAGTCTAAGGGTCAAGGCTAATTGAGAAAGAGCTATCATCCACTTAAAGCAACCAACAAAATACCCTAGATTTGATGCTTTTATTGAGGTCACACCTATTCAATCAGTTGCTCAGAAAAAAAATGAACTAGGGTATGGACAAGGCCTAGGTATTTCCATTATATCATTCCTTCCTTCATTCATCCAAAGGCTTTAGACTAAACATTAAACGTCCATAATCAGTGTTAAAGTCCTAGAAATTCATTGGATGAAATGGAGTGATGCTACACAGGAAGTGAGTTCTAGTTAAGAGGAGTCAGTCATGCCTTGTTGGTTTTATTTAAAATAACAGATGGATTTGAGATCCAGGGATTCAAGTGTCTATCAGTGGAGAGGAAAGAGAGCTCTTCTAGCTAAGCCCTGGAGAAGGAATTACTTGGGAGACGGGAGAAGAGCCCTGGCTTTGGCCTCGGTCTTCCTGGGCCCCTTGGTCAGAAATGGACCTTGTAAGTCAGAGAATTTGGACTTTTCATTAGCATCCTAGCAGTACTCTTGGGACAGCAGTGGTTGGCAGGAATGTTTGAATTGGGAGCCTAGGACAGACCAGATACACTGAGAAAAGGCAGCTTCCAGACTCTATGAGCAACCTTGAAGAAAAGGCACACTAGCAAGGGCTTAAGGAAAACTTTATGATTACTTCATTGAAAAGAAGAAAAGAATTCCAACAACCAGGAGTTGTGAGAAACCTCTTTGCCATAGAAGCTCTCTAAGCTTGAGTCAACTTTCCCCTGTACACTGAATGTAATTTGGGGAGTATGTCACAGGCTTTGGCAAGAATGCTTAGTCCTATTTGATCTTATACCACCTTAGTAAATATTCCTTTCTAAATGCTAATTCAGCTTGACGATAACCTGATATTAACTGATAATCATGGTATGTATGTGTGTATGTGTGCGTGTGTATGTGTGTATACACACCAGTGGGGGCTTGTGAACTAACCCAATCCTTGAGCCCTCAGGACCCAAGCTGCCAACATGAATGTAATTCCAGTAATTCTGTATATTAGACCACAGTATCATAGATAGACAGCTAGAAGAGACCACAAAAGTCATTGAGTTGAACTTTTCCTTACCATCATTTTACAAATGAAGAAACTGATTGTCTCTGAGGCTTGTTCCAGCTCTATCATTCTTCCATTATAAGTTCACAGTCTACAATCTCAAACCAAATGTAGACTGTTGGAAATTCAGATTCAGCTCGTTTCCTCACTGAATGTCTTTCACTTTCATTTTCTGTAACAGAGTTGAATTTATTTTGTTCCAATTTGTTAGAACAAATTGTATTGTACCAAATAGGTTTCTCTAGCTTTTATTGTCCATTGCAATTCTTTGGATTTAAAAATGTCAAAGATATTTCTGCAGTATGTGATGCGTATCTCATGCTGCCCGTTAATGTCTTGGTCATTATGTTTTCTTTTTTGTACATCCTGCAATATGGATCTAGAGCACTGCAGTCATACCTTTCTGTAAGTTCTCTGACAGGAAGCACTGAAGGATTTCTGGGAAGTTCTGGAATCCTGGGTAGAATGCAATGAATAGAGTTCTAGACTTGGAGTTGAGTTCCAATCCTGACTCAAACATTCATGGCTGTCTCAAGACATTTAATTTCTCAACCTCAGTTTTCACATCTGTAAAAAAAGGGCTAATAGTACCTACTTCACAGGGTTATTCCGAGGATCAAATGAGGGGGAAAAAAAAAAATATATATATATATATATATATATCCCTTTTCAAGCCTTACAGTGCTGGCTATTCTCATTTATAAAATTCTTTTCTTTTTCTTTTGGAGGGGTAACTGGGGTTACATGACTTGCCCAAGGTCACATAGCTAGTAAGTGTTAAGTGTCTGAGGCTGAATTTGAACTCAGGTCCTCCTGCCTCCAGGGCTGGTTTCACTGAGCCCCTAGCTGCTCCTATAAAATTCTAAATGAATGGATGGATGAATGAATGAATGGATGAATGAATGAATGAAAAATATTATTAAATGCTTATTATGTGCCAAGTACTATATTAAGTGCTATGGCTAGACATAGAAAAAGTGAGACAGTTCCTGCTCTCAAGGAACTCATACTCGAATTGGGATACACAAAACATGAAAAAGAAAGTTCGGCTGTAGATGAGAAGTTGACAAGGCCTATCCTAATTTTATGGATAAGGAAACTGAGGCACAGAGAGAGTAATTGACTTGCTCACGGTCACATGATTGAGGTAAGTGGTAAGACTGGGAGCAGGAACACGTGTCTTTTGGTACAGTATTTCTGCTCTTTCCTTCTACCTCCATGGTGGTTCAGAAAAAATAAAAATAAAAATTAGTGTAAGGGTGGGAAATTCAGAAAGACTTTTATATACTTCCCAGAAAAAATGGAAAGAAAATATTAGAGAGATGAAACATTTATTGTCACCCTCAATTTTCCAGTTTCTTTTTCTTTACTCTCTCCAATTTTATATGTAAATTATGGTGTGTGCAATATTTTTATGTAATTTTAAGTTAACCAAATGATTTTATAGTTCCAAAAGGTGCTTTTTAAATAGAGAGAAGCTGATTTTTAAAAAGCTTTCCCCCTCATCTCTTTTGCTCTCCTCCAGAAATGTAATTAATATACAGTTACAAAAGAGAGACCAATCCCTTGTGTGGAAGAAAAATAAAAATTGGTCGAGAAGAGTTCCTAACATATCATGACATATTTTTCTGTTGTTTTAGTTCAAGAAATTTGAAGAGAAATAGTAGAAATTTTCTTTTGATATGAAATCGTCTGTAACCAGAATGAAACTATTCAATCCTCATGCTAGTATTTTGTTCCTTTTTTATTTTTTCATTTAAACCAGCTCAACAAACAATAATCAGCTCTTTGACTCAGCTGTGGGTTAAGGAAGTGCTTCATCCGCCTCCTGGGTGATTTCGGATTCAACATCAAGCCCCTGTCTGTCATGCATACAGTCAGCTATTCCCTAACTGGTAAACATTAAAGTCAAAGGAACCCTTGATATACTTTCAGAATCAATCAACATTTGCAATATGCCACCCTTCTGTGAGGTGATAAGAGGCTTAGTAAGATAAAATTACTGTGCTTATTCAGAGAGCTAATCTCTGCCTGATTAATTGCACTAGTCTAAAAAAGAGGAGATGGAGGGAGAGACAGAGAGAGGGAGGAGATGGAAGGAGGGAGGGAGGGAGGGAGGAGGAGAAGGAGAGACAGAGAGAGAGAGAGACAGAGACAGAGAGAGACAGAGAGAGAGACAGACAGAGACAGAGACAGAGAGAGAAAGAGAGAGAGAGAGAGAGAGAGAGAGAACCCAAACATATTCTAGCCCAAAATCTTCAGGTGCAACAAATAATGAAGCAGATTGAGCCTTAAATTCGAATCCCTCCTCACTTACTGGCTGTGACCCTAGGCAGGTCACTTTAACTTCCTTACTCTCAATGATCTTGTAGTAACTTTGACTCACCTATTCTGGGGCCATAATGGTCTAGCTCCTTCCTGATGAAAATCCTTCCCTACCTGCTTAGAGTTGTCCAACCCTATGTGCTCTTATCATCCACTCATGGATGATATCATCCACCCTTCTTCCTCTGTCTTAAGCCTTTGGCCATGCCCAAACTCCTTAACTAAGGATTGGTGAAAGAGGAGACAACTCCAACCCCATTTTAGCCCCTCTAAGTTCCCCTGCAGGACCAAATCTCTGGAGCCATTCTCCACCAGAGAATTCTCCATCCCATGTGCATCCCTTCCCCTATCTGAAATAGTGTGTATGTGCTGAATAATTCAGTAGTGTTAAATACATCTTTTTTGCTCTACTCCCTTCCTATCTTTGTAGTTCTTGCTGCTTCTTCAGTGACTCCTGAGATTTCACATGTGTGAACTCTGACACTGTATCAGGGGCATCTCCTCCTCCTTCTGCCTTCCGGCCCACCACCCCCAACACCAAAGTAGATCCAGTAGAGGTAGGACATGCTTCATCTGTAAAATGAAGGAGTTTGGATTCAGTAGCCTCTAAAGTCCCTTCCAGTGCTAAATCTACCCTCTGAAGTAGTTACTGACTTGTCTATGTAATTGATTTTAAAATCTGTATGTATCCAACCCTAATCTTGCTTCTGAATTCCAATTATCAAATGCTTCTTGTATGTATTGAATTGGATGTCTCATAGGTGCATTTCAAACTCAACAGACCCAAAACTCAACAGATCTTTCCCCTTCCCCAAAGCATCTTCCCAAGTCTCTAATTTTGTTGAGGAGACCGCCATTTTCCTAATGCAATCTCGGAGTCCCCTCAACTCCTCACATTTACTCCACATATCCATGAATTATCGAATATTATCGGTTCTACCTTCACTGATGTTGTATACATCTCTTTCCATTCACACAGGCACCACCTTGGTATATCCCCTCATCACCCTTTGAAATAGACTTGGTCTCCCTGCCTCTAGTCCTTCCCCACTCTAATCTACCTTCCATTCAGCTGCCGAAGAGATTTTTCCTAAAGTCCAAATCTACCTAATTATGCCATTTCAACCCACCTCCCTCTCACCTCCCCCAAAACTCCAGTTGCTCCTCATTGCCTCCAAGATCAAATATAAATTCCCATTTGGCATTTAAGTATCTTCACATACTGTTCCCTTCTTACCTTTCCAGTCTCCTTAAACTTCACTTGTCTCCATATGCTCTACAATCCAGTTAAACTTGCTTCCTTGTTGTTCCTTGAACCTAATACTCCATCTTACAACTATGTGCATGTATGTTGTTTGCCCCCCATGCATGGAATGCTCTGTCTCCTTAGATTTGTCTCCTGACTTTCCTAATCTTCAAGACACCTTAGTTCCCACTTTTTGCAAGAGGTCTTTCCCTGTCTCTCCCCTACTCTCTTAGATTACCTTCTAATACACACACAGAGGTATATATGTATACATGCATATATACATATATTTGTGTACATATGTATATATACATACAAGATATCTATATAATATATGTGTGTGTATATATATGTATACACTATATATCCTCTATATATGTACACACAAAACATACTATATATAATCCTTTCTCTCTTCCCCCTCTCTATATATACATATATATGTACATATATATATATATACACACACCCCTATATACATATATATACACACATACATATATAATACATATACTCATTTGTTGAATGAATAAGTGTCCATTTCTAGGCCCTCATAAGTACATATCTCCTTCATGTGGTCCTGGATGATGCCAAAGATCGTATTTATTTAAGCAGTGAGCCTTTAGCCAGATGGGAAGAGAAAGGCTCTCTGGTTTGATCTATGTTATTTGGCAGTGTTCAGCCCACATTTTTTGACCTTAAAAGTTTAGATATCCTTGAATCAGCCTTTGGACTTCTCTCCATGTCCTCAAGGATTAACACTAAAGTGGGACACCCAGGAAGCTAGAAATCTCTGTATGTTGCTCTGCAGTATAAAGGTAGACAGGTCTTCTTGTCTTCTCTGACTTGTTGTTTCTGTTTATAAGATGTGGATAAAACAACTTGTCACTTGCCTTATCCCACTGTGATGTGAGAATTAACAGGCTACGTTTTAGTTGCTCAAAGAGAGATATCAAGCAATGTTGCACATTGAGTTAATAGTTCTTTAACTGAGTTGATCATAAAAAAAAAAAATCTTACCACCACAGAGCCAGCAGTGATGTACTGAAAAAGAATCACCGTATTTGTGATCAGGACCCCTGGGTTCAAGTCCCTGTTTCTCAAATTAGTAGTTTATGACTTTGGGGTCTCCTTTTCTTTATTTGTAAAACAGAGATAATACTATTTCTGCATGATCTTCTTCACAAGTTTGTCACGAAGAAGAGGTATCATGTTATAGATATATCTGCTATAATTACAGTCCAAATTCTCAAATGATTTGGCTTTTAGGTAATCATTGTCTACTACTTTGAAACAGATATAGTTACACATATGCCATATGAATTGCTACCAAATATAATCCATAGATCTACAATGACCTAAATCCCATTTTGGAGGGGAAATATGTATGTATATATGTATGTATGTATGTATGCACAAAAAAGAAAAATCTGATTATGTGTCACTTTCAATAAAATGTGTAAAATCAGTTGGGCCAAAATATGTAGCCTCTGTTTGATTTAATGCTACAGTATTTCAGTGAAACCATAATCTCATAAATGTGGATACTACCTCTATCAATATGACTACAAGCCTTTTATGCCCTGCCACCCTTTGTAAGTTTTGACTGTGTAGCTTGACTCTGGTTACATCTTCTTCTCAGGGTTCGAGGGTTATCCCTGAGAGGTTGTCGTTAATTTGCTAATATTATTGCCTCAAATGCCCATCCTCATATTTTGCTCAATGTTAACTGCCAGTGATTGGTGTCCTACTTTTATTTAATCAATTACTGTCAATTAAGTTTTATAAATGGATATTTTCTGAGAAGATATAGCACTAATAGAACATTCTTTTCCCTCTTTACTTCTACTGGCACCTGAGGACACGTGTTCCCCTAGATCACTTTGGAGTGGGATTCAATTCATTGCAGTTCCTTCATTTCATTCACTCCTATCAAGCTGACTTCCAAATGCAGACTAGACAATGAAGGATTCCTGATCTCTGCTCTTGCTGAGGTGGGCCAGTTTGAGGTGTTCCTTACAATCTAGCTCCTAGTAAATTGTAGCATGTACTCTGACTCTTGGACCTTGTGTCTTGTCTGACCTGTTGAAGTTCTTGAGGTCATAGATATTTCTAATGCTCCATCTAAAAGCAGGAAAAATCAAATACAAGAAGGCAAAGAACACAGGACCATATTCATCGGCTACATATTGACCTTAGATTGAGGCTCCAAGGCTTTTCCTTATCCAGAATCTTGCAGAATTGTCTTTTTTCACCCAAACAGCACCCAGGCAAGAATGAGGAAGATGACGAGACTTGCTTTGGCTGGTCAGTGCCTTTTGGATACACCCCCAGTTCAGTAGCCAATCCACAGTCTTTCTTTTATTTTTTAATTTTTTTTAAAAATTTTATTATAGTTTGCATCATTCTTTTCCACAAGATTTTGAGTTACATATTTTCTCCCCGTCTTTCCCCCACCCACCGCCCCAAAACAGCCATCCCAGTGTGTCCCACCTCCCCCAGTCTATTATCTCCTATGTCACTTTTTGCTAGGACAGGATGGATCTCCCAACTGCAGTGCCTGTGTATCTCAAGTTCCAGTTGGATGTAGTCAATAATAATAATAATAATTGCATATAGATAGATAGATAGATAGATAGATAGATAGATAGATAGATACACATTCATAACATTTGATTATGGAACTCCAGATTCCAGATTCTTTCTCCTCCTCCCTCACCACCCATCCCCACTGGAAGGACAAGCAATCAAATACAGGCTGAACATGTGAAATTACGCAGAACCTCTCCATAGTGAG
>CM053592.1:135710813-135745050 GCA_028646515.1 Pseudochirops corinnae
GTCTATTTTTTAGGGTGTTGATTTCTTCAGTCATACTGCTGACTCTCTTTTCATGATTTTCCTGCAACGTTCTTATTTCTCTTCCCAATTTTTGTTCCACTTCTCTTATTTGGTTTTGAAAATCCTTCTTCAGCTCATCTCTAGCTTTAAGGCATTCTTCATGTTTATTGGAGGCCCCTGGTGGGGGTGCTCTGTCTGCGCTCTCCTCCTCCCTCTCTCTCCCATGATCTTTCTTTTCCCCAAGGAAGGTATCAAGGGTTTGGGAGCTGTTCTTACTTTGCTTCTTATGCTTAGTCTTACTCATGGTTGTTCAGACCGTGATTTTTTAAAAAATCTCTGTGGGGCTCTGCTTCCAGAAGGGAAAGCTCTGTCCCAAATCGCTGGGGTCCTCCCACCTGCCATAGCTCTCAGGAAAATGCTGAGACTCTTCCTAATTACTTCCGGCTGACTTGATAGTGAAGACTCCAAGACTGAGGCCCAAGACGGCGATCTGGATCCAGGCTGCTCAACGTGAGAGCACTGGCCTGAGAATGATCGCTAAATCCCCCTGCTGTCTGTAGGCCTGGGGCGGGAAGTTACAACGCGGAGGTGGGTGCAAAACCTTTGCCTTTCACTTTTCTGTTCTGGAGGCCTTTTGGCGGGACTGCTTATCTCCCCCTTTCGCAATTCCCACTCGCAGCTGCTGCTAATCTGCTCACCTGAGAGGCTCCTCTGCAACTTCTGTCCAGCCACCCCCAGGGCACAGCCACGGCTTCAGGGCAGGCTGGTTTCCGTTCGCAGTGCTGATATGGTTCCTCGTAGCCGAGCTGACTTTAGTGGGAAGTATTTTTGTGTGCGGTTTGGAGTTCTAGGATTGGTTTAGAGTCCTGTTTTATGGGTATTTTCGGGTGGCTATGTGAGAGCTGAGATATGTTGCTGCTGCTACGCCGCCATCTTGGCTCCACCCCCCCACAGTGTTTCTTCACACTAAATATTTAACAGACTGGAGCCAGTTGCAGAATGCCTATACATGCTCTGAAATGGGGAGATTACATGTCATCAGGCCTTTCTGGAAGCAATATCTTCAGCCCCTTCTTCATGGAGATTTTAGCATGTTCATCAGTCCACTATTATATCCATATGCTTCTGTATTGTTTATGGAAGACTAACCCAATGTACTAGGAAGCTTTGTGTTAGGTCTTAGAATCAGGAAGAAACACATTCAAATGCAACCATAGACACTTATTAAATGGGTCACCCTGTTTATTGTTACAGAGTTAGTGTTGCATGGGGCAGCTAGGTGGAACAGTGAATAGAGTAATGCCCCTGGAATAAGGAGGACCTGAGTTCAAATCCTACCTCAGACACTTAACACTTACTAGCTGTGTGACCTTGGTCAAGTCACTTAACCCCAATTGCCTTGCCTTCCCCCCTCCAAAAAGACCAAAAACAACAACAACAACTCAGAGTTAGTTAGCCCTTTAGTGTCATGTCTTGACTTAGCAAGGGTATCAAGTACTTGCCAGCTAAGATGGATTCTAGTGTCTTTTCCTTTGCTTGTTGTGGTGACTTTCATACTCTTTCAGGAAAGGGTAATCATCAAAGTCAATATATTTGTCTTTCTCTATATCCCATTTTTTTTCAGCATCTGCAGAAAATTCAAACCAGTCAACTTGACACCTTTGCAGTTCAGAGACACTACAGCTTCGCTTCTCATGCATCCCTCTAATTCAGTGGTTTTCAACCTTTCTAATGCCGTGACCCTTTAATACTCGTATGTGGGCGTATCTGCATGTGGGTGGACCCGCCTAGAGACAGATAGAGGAGCAGTGTCTCAGTTCCTAAGATCATCGGAAATATGTGTTTTCTGATGGTCTTAGGCGACCCCTGTGACCCCTGTGAAAGGGTCGTTCAACCTCTAAAGGGGTTGCAACCCACAGGTTGAGAACCGCTGCTCTAATTTGATGTTGCTTGTGATCTTTGCTCCAGGAAATACTTTGTATATGAACAGCAGAATCTAAATCATTCCTATAGCAGTGACTTTGCATTTTCTACTATCAGCGCTTTTTGGGGGAGATGTTGTTTCATCCTTACCATGTCATAGGATCATAGATCTAGGGAAATAATTAAGGGACCTTAGTGGCAGTAATTTAACCCTTTTATTCAAAAGACAATGAAACTGAGAACTAGTGGTTATGTGACTTTCCTAGGGTCATACAGCTAGTATGTTACAAAATGGTCATATAATTTGAATATTCACCTGAATAGAAAAAGGAATGTAACAACATAGTAGCCATAGGAGATTCAAATCACCCTTCCCATAAGATTGGTCAACAGGTACAGACACTGCATATTGGAGTCAGGGTCTTAGCACATTCACATAAGTCTAGAATTCAGAATCTGGGATGAACTAGAATTCAGTTCACACAAACTCCCTGATCTTTGCTGACTGTTAATGGAGAACTTTGACTTCATCAGGCCACAGCTAACACATCATTGAGTACTGGGAAAAGCATTGATAGACCACTTCCATAAGGAACCACAGTAGGATCTCATGTCCTTTTATCCCTTTATTAATTTAATAAAATGCAGCTAGGTGGTATAGAGGATAGAGTGTGGGACTTTTAGTCAGAAATAATAATAATAATACAATGATAATGTTAGCTAGTATTTACATAGTTTTTTTAGGGTTTGTAAAGTATTTTTCATATTTTATTTCATGTTCACAATAGATGCAGATACTATTATTATAATACCCATTTTATGGATGAGGAAGTAGAGGCTGAGAGATGTTATGTGACTTGACCAGGCTTACACAAACAGTACTTTTCTGAGACAAGATTTAGACATAGATCCAATACTCTATTCACTGAAGACATGGTTGTGTAACCCTGAGCCAGTCTCTTAATCTCTCTTGGCTTCAGTTTCTTCACCAGTAAAATGGGGATAACAACTTACCTCCCAGAAATATGAGGAACAAATAGGTAACATGCAAAATACATCATAGATTTTAAAGCTCCATATAAGTATTGTTTTGCATAGCTTGTTGGTGCAGTGGACAGAGTGCCAGGCTTGGAATCAGGAAGGCTTAAGTTCAAATCTGACCTCAGACACTTATCAGCTACATGACTCTGGGCAAATCATTTAACCCTGTTTGCCTCAGTTTGCACATCTGTAAAAGGAGTTAGAAAAGAAAATGGCAAATTTCTCCAGTATCTGTGCCAAGAAATCCCCAAATGGGATCATGAAGAGTTGAACACAACTGAAATGACTGAATTACAACAACGATAAAATATAAGTGTCTTTGCTCCAGGAAATGGTTTGTACATAGACAGCAGAATCTAAATCATCCCTATAGAAGTGACTTCTCGTCTTCTTCTAGTACTGCCAGTACTCATCATCTCCATCCCTTTTACTCTGATGTTGGCAGCCACTATCTGCCGCCTCTGTATCACACCACTTCTTCTGGTCTCCTCCAGAGCTCCTCTTGTTCCTTGAACATTAGAGTAAGAGAACATTAGAATATCTTCAGAAGCATTGGTGGCTAAAGTACAAGGGGAGTAAAGGACTTCAGAATTGTGATTGTTAAAAAAAACTCATATTAAGCCAACCTGATAGCAGCTAGATAAGTCCTTTGCATATGGACCAGGAGAGATGGCACAGGACAATTTCCCCATTATTGAATTTCTGCCAGCTGGAATGTGTCTTTTTCAATCGCCTATCAATAGATGATAATGTCTAAAAATCACATGGCGGTCCACATGATGAGCTCATTGCTCTATGTTATTTCCTCTTGAAAACTGTGTAACATGGGAGGTGATATTAGGAGTCTATGGAAAATTTGTTTTCTGCTTTTTGCTTTTTTGCAGGTGTACATAAAAACAAACTGTAGGAGATCAGGATATTTGACACATACTGCTTTCTTCCAAATGTCCTGTAGCGTAGACATAAGGCAGCTAATTTCAGAAGGAGTTATCTTGGGCCATATCCACTTCCTTATCTCAGAAAGGAAGAAGAGGAGGAAGTAATAATAGAATTTTAAATAATTCTAATAGTAATTATAGTTGTAGATTGTAAAGAGTTACACCAACATAAGACATGAGTTTTTTATATGAATGAACAGGTGGATGGATGATGGTTAAAATATCACTTATTAGGTACCCAATATGTTTCAAGTATCCTACTTGTTTCTCTCAAACATTGTAATCTACCTGGAGGCAGAGGCCCTATCTTTCCTCCTTTTCCCACAGCTCTACAAAACCTCTTATAGTTTATAGTGCATCTCACCAAAATGATTTACTAGAGTTGTGGGAAATGTCCTGAGTGGAAAAACGATTCCTGAGAGCTGATGAGGTCAAGATGTCCCATTTGTGGAGGACCTTGTGTTGATTGCATTTAACCCAAGAATATTATAGGTTCTTTCCAATAATATCCATGATTAGTCTTAAAGATCTTACATTTTCTTTTTTGTATCCTGAACCGCTTTAACTGTCTGCTGAAGCCTAGGAAACTCTTTTTAGAAAATGGTTTTAAAATGCATAAAATAAGATACTTTAGAATCCAGTGGAGAGGGGAAAGCACAGAGGGGGAGAAAATTTGGAACTCAAAAGTCTGTGGAACTGAATGTTGTAAACTAAAAGCAAATAAATAAATAATTTTTGCTTTTAAAAAAAGAGTGAAGAGAGTGAATGAAAGCTCGCATTTTGTCAGAGAGAGCAATGTTGACAGTGCTGATGATAACCTGGTAGGGAATTCTTGGCCAAATAAAAAAAAGAAACAAAAATAAGGATTGAAGAAAGGAAGAATGTTTTAAAACGTGTTTAAATGTCATTACCTATACTTTGTCTCCAACTAATCTGCACCCATGTCAAACCGTCCCTTAAATAAGAGGGTGACTAATTTGAAAAACTAAGAACATTTTAAAGAGTCACTTCTTCTGAATTCCCAAAAAGCAGCAACTATAAACTATTCAGTCCAAGTTGGGATTTAGTTTTTATTATTTTATTTTATCTTGTTTTATAACAATGCACAGTGTCTGAGTACAGGACATTGCCATTGAAGAGTGATCGTTATGGTATTCAATGAGTTAAAGAAATATACTTGAACTTAGATTTACAAAGTTTCAGAACTATGCTACAACTTAGAGCACTGGCCTTGGAGAGAGGAGAGTCAGGGTTCAAATCCATGTTCCAACATTTAAAAACTATGTGACCTTGGGAAAGCCTTTTATTTCTCTGAGATTCAGTATTTACATATGTAAAAGAGGGAGTAATGATACTTTTGCTGTTTATCTTACTGTAAGGAAATCCCTTTTCAAAATTCAAAGTGCTATATGCATTGTTAATATTTTACCACTATTATTAATAGTAGTGATATTGGGATTGAGATCCAGAGCTGTGCTTTCATTGGCATATGGATCTCCTGCTTTGTAAATTTCCTTCCACCAACGCAGGGTGCCGATTGGACAGCTTACCTGCATCTTCAGACAGCCACCTGTTAAAAATTGCCTGAAGCATTGATAAATCAAAGGGCTTGCCAGTGACCTCATAGTTAATTTATGTCAGAGGTCAGGCTTGAATTCATGGACTCCTAATTCCAAAATTTGCCTTATATCCACTTTGCCATGCTGCCTATTACTTGACAATTCCCCAATTTTCTGCCTCCATATACAGCATTTCTCCCATTTTTTTCTTTCTCATTAATCTAATCCTCAACCCTTTTAGTTTGAGACTTCATCACCTCTCCCCTAAAAAAAAAATCTAGTATAAACCAATTATATAAAAATATCATTATATGTAAGTATAAAATTATGAATTTTATAAATATACACACACGTGTGTATATATTTATGTCTATATATTTATATATACATATATGTATATCTATGATTCTCTCTCTCTGTATCTGTGTGTTTGTGTGTGTATGTATGTATGTATTTACAGACCCCAGGTTTAGAACCCCTGCCCAAAACATAGTCTAGACATCCGCAAGTGGACACTATCCATATGAGGAAAATACCAAGTGAATGAAAAATACATTTTGTCAGGATACAGCTTGCAGGTGGATGGGCAGTGAGTTCAGTTCATCTATCAGCTACTCTACTTTGGCCAAGCAATGCAGATGGACCATGATCTGGGCCTATAGTATTTGAGTGGTTCCAAGCTGCTCCCTATCACAAAAACCCATTAAAAAAATTCCACCAATATTCTTTTGGTAATAACAAACACTATTTACCATGGAATGATACAGTCTCAGAAGAATCAGAATTGCAAATGCCCCAAAACAATAAAAAATGTGTGGCTCATAAATTGTGAACGGAGAAGACAGATTTAGATGTGGAGAGTACCTTAGAGGTTGTCATCTAATCTCACCCTCTCATTAAAAAAAAAAAAGTTATATCCATGCTTTTTGTTTTACATGAGTCATTTGTATACATACCACTCCTCCCTCCCACCCTCCCTTCAGTGATCCTTCCCTCATAACAAAGAAAACCAGTTAAGTAAAACCAACCAAGACAACAACTGTTTCTGACAGTGCACACTTATACCCTCCCACTTCTTCAATGAAAAGTGGGTGGTATACTTCTTCATTCGATTTCTGAGGCCCCAATTGGTCATGATAGTTACAGAGCCTTCAGATGAGTTTTGTTCTTCTTTTCATGTACATCATTGTAGTCCTTGTGTACATAGTTTTCCTAGTTACTCTTACTTTGCTTTGCATCAGTTCTTAAAACATTTCTGTATTTCTCTGAATTTCTTTGGTTATTGTTTCTTATAGTGTAACATTATTTTCAGTACATTCACATGTCTTGATTTTGTCCATCCATCCCAAATTATGGACTTTTTGTTTTTACCTGTTTCTTTTCCTAAAACACTGCTAAGAATATCTTGGTATATATTACAAAATCCTTATTTTTTTTGTCCTTGATCTCCTTAGGTATTAGCCAAGTACTGGGTCCTCTGGGGCAAAAGGCAGGAACTGTTAGGTGACTGTTCCAGTATAGTTCCAAATAGTTTTCTGGAATGATTGGATAAATTCATCTGTGTTCTTGTGGTTGTTTGCTGTAGCCCTTCTAACATTGACTATATTCATTTTTTTGTCAACTTTGTCAATTTTCTAGTCATAGGATGAAACCTTAGACCAGCTCCCTCATTTTAGAAATGAGGAAATGGAGGCCTAGGGAGGGGGAAGTGTCTTGCTCCATGGTCATTTGCGTTGTAAATGGCAGAGTCAGAGCCCCTGATTCTAAAGCCCTGGCTTTGAGTGACTCTTCCCATTGAGCCATGCTATAGGTATGAGTGGGCTGTAGCATATTACCAACACTATCAATTAAATTGGAAGGAAGATGATTCCCCCCACCCCGTGTACTTTGTGATCCAGAAATATGGTCCTCCTTGCTCCAACTTGTACATGACAATCCCCTTCCCTACTCTGGGCATTTTCAGCGACTGTCCCTTAGGCCTGAACATGTCTCCCTCCTAATTTCCACTTCTTTGGAACCAACTTGCTCAAGTCCTGCTTTCGACAAGAAGCCTTTTCATAGTCCTCTATAATCCTAGTGCTTTCCCTCTGAGAGCATCCCAGATTTGTTCTGCCTATAATTTGTTTGAACAGCTAGGCAGTGCAGTGGACAGAGTGCTGGCCCGGGAGTCAGAAAAACATCCTCCAGAGTTTGAATCTGGCCTCAGACATTTACTAGCAGTGTGACCCTAGACAAGTCACTTAATTAACCCTACATGCCTCAGTTTCCTCATTTGCAAACTGAGCCAGAGAAGGAAATAACAAACTACTCCAGTATTCTCGCCAAGAAAACCCCAAATGTGGTCACAAAGTGTTAGACACAACTAAAAAATGACTGAACAACAACGTAGTTGTTTGCATACCATCTCTCCCATTAGGCTGTGAACTCCTTGGGGGAAAAGAATGTTTTTTGCCTTCCTTTATAACCCCAGTACTTAGCCCAAAGTAGCATAGAATCCATGCTTGTTGACTGACTGACTAAAAATGGGGGATTAAAAAATAGAATAAGTTTTGCAGTAGTGTCCACAAAATGTTGAAGACCCTGATGAAGGCATTCAGTAACTGGGATGGAGCCTTTCTGGAGAATTTATGGAAAGATATTAGCAAGAGTCTGTAAATTGCAATGATGAGAGGAAAACCCACAGAAATGAGGAAAGATTCACTAAAATAGAAAATAATAATTAAAGATGACTATGATCCATTGCTTTAGTAGCAATTATAATTTGTGTGATATAGTAGACAGGCTGTTGGACCTTGCATCGAGATCTAGGCTTGGATCTGGCAAGATAACTCATTTCAGGGCCATGGTTAAGTCGTTTGACTTCAGTGAAACTCAGTTTTCTTATCTAAAAAACAAAAAAAGAGGATGTACCTGTTGTTCATTTGTGACAAGACTGTTGGGAGGAATCTACTTAGCAACCCTTAGATCCCTTTATAAATGTACAATTGTTCTTAATATATTAGGGCCTTAACAAGTGTTTGCTAAGTTGAGTTAAATACTAAGAAGTAGTCCGAACAAGTGAGAAAGTTGGGGAGTCCCACATTAGTAGAGAGAAGGATATACCGTTTGCCCACTAGTGGAGGTCTGAAGTGAGGAAGACAAAGGCCATTTGAAATTAGACTTCCAGAGAAAGGCAAGATTTGTAACTTTTTACTTACCTTTCTCAGTCCCCAGAATGCAGGCGCCGTCTCCTGGTGAGCCCAGTGAGTCAATTATTAATGAACACTGTGATGTGCACCAGCTTCTGGGAAGCATCCAGTCCTGAGGTTTAGACCCCTCTGGACTCAGCGTGCTTCGTGGGGCAGCACATCCTCCTTTGGGGATCAGTAGAGGTGACCCTGCCCTTTGGTCCCAAGGCTTTCACCTTCCATTATTTTCTACCATGGTTAAGTGGGAAGAACATTGGACTGACAGATGGAACTTGGATACCCACATTTTATGTCATTTAATAGTTTTGTGACCTGCAGCAAATCACCCCTCTTCCCCATCAAGAGGCACAAGATATATAGGGTTACAGAGTGTTGCCAACATTCTCTACCCACAATGAGACTAATTCACTGCAACATAATTTACCCCAGAAGGATCACTAAAGACAATTTCTTTCCTTATAGCTTCCTCCCTGAGCTAAGCATCTTCAATTAACTAGCTATTTGTAAATTCATATTATACATATTTAATGGCAGCTAGATCATGCAGTGGATTGAATACTGGCCCTGGAGTCAGGAGGATCAGAGTTCAAATTTGGTCTCAGACACTTACTAGCTGTGTGACCTTGGGCAAGTCTCTTAACCCTGTTTACCTCAGTTTCTTCATCTGTAAAATGATCTGGAGAGGGAAATGGCAGACCACTCCAGTATCTTAGCCAAGAAAACCCCAAATGGAGCCACAGAGACTCAGACACAACTAAAATGACTCAACAACATATGTGTTTAAATATACTTTGATCAGTATTTTCTTCTCGTTAAATTTTAAAGTCCTAGGGAATAAAGACCACGCTACTCCCAAGGTACTGGCTAGTCATTTTGGCCCTCTGGATCTGCATTTCTTCATTTGATAATGGGCATAATGATGCTTACAATCCCTGTCAGATGTAGAATGGTATCGTAAAAAGGGCACTATACTTAAAGATATGGGCTCAGATCCTGGGTCTGATTCCTACTAGCTAGAAGACCCAAGATATAATATATTACTTGTTTTAGGCCTTGTATTTATTTGCTTAGTTGAATTAATTTGCTCATGTTTTTTGTAAAACAGAGAAACGAATACTTTTATTATCTACCTCATAGTTTGTTATGGGAAAAGTGCTTTGTAATCCTTGGTATGCTTAGAGAAAGATGTATCTGTAAATATTTATTACATTTGTATAATATACATATATACACAACCTATATAATATGTAGAGATATATATTCTTAGCCAAACGTAAATGTATATTTACGTTAGAGAAATATGTATGAGTAAAAATACCTAAAAACTTATTTTTGAATGTATTATTGATATATTTTGTTTATATATCACCTCCATTCTCAATTTATCTCTCCCTTTTCTCCTGCCCAGGAAGCCATTCCTCAAAACAAAGAACAAAAAAGGAGGAAAGTATAGCAATTCAGCAAAACTAACCAAGGCATCAGTCAAATCCAAAATTGTATACAGCATTCCACACCCATAGTGCCTTGTTTCCACCCACCCTCTGCCCCACAAAGAAAGGAGAAAACATGGTACACTGAAAGGAACTCTGGCTCTGGAGTCAAAGGACCTGGGTTCAAATCATAACTCTGTCTCGTATGACCTATCTGACCTTGGACAAATAATTTTATTTCCCTGGGCTTCAGTTTCCTCACCTATAAAGTGAAAAGTCAGACTAGATGGTTTCTGAGGTCCCTGCAAGTTCCAGAAATGTAATTCTATAATGGTTTATTTTTCTTCAGGGCCCAGCTGATTTTTTAAAATTTCTACAGCACTCAGTTTAGAATTCCAGTGTTTTTGTTCTTTCCATTTATATTGCCATAGTCATTGTGTATATTTGGTTTCTCTCTCTCTCTCTCTCTCTCTCTCTCTCTCTCTCTCTTTCTCTTTCTCTCTCTCTGTCCCCCCTCTCTCTCTCCCTCCCCCCTTTTCTCTCTCTCCTTCCTCCTCCTCCTTCTCTTCCTCTTCTTTATTTCACTTTGCATCTAATTCAAATAAGGCTTCTCATTCTCTTGGATTATACATAGATACTTTCAAAGGTCTATAATTTCCTTATTATACTTGTTATACTCCCCTACCTGGTACCTACAGATATGATCCTCCATAGACTTTAAAAGTTTCTATGTTTAAAAAAAAAAAGTCATTCCCATAGGTGGCCAGATCTCTGATAATGAATTTCTCCCCATTTAAGAAAAGACACACGTTGGGACCCATACTTGAAGACATTAGACTGTTAGCACCTTGAGGGAAAGGACTATCTTTTACCTTCTTTTGTGTCCCTAGAGCTTAGCAGGGTACTTGCTTAATATATGTTTATTGATTTCTTTGATGAAGCCTTTCTAGCTTGGTAAGACCTTCCATAGCTTGCACTTTGCAGACCTAGCCTTTGAGAACTGAGGCTCATTTCTATGCCATGATGAAACAACAGGCAAGGTCTTCAGGCTGAGAAATGTGAGCTCTTCTTGTATTGTGATTTTCTTGATGCAGTAAATCCTCATGGCATCCACTCTGGTATACTCTCTAGAGTGGGTGTTCAATAGGGGCTGCTTATAGACCAACTTTCAGATGTCCTTTAAACATGCTCTCATTGCTGCCAATTGCTAGAGCTAATTGCTGCCTAAGCCAGAATTTTGCCCCTGCATAACTCATCCCTCTTGTTGATCTTGTAAAGAGAGTCAGTGGACTGACTAATTGTCTCACTATGATTTCAGAAAAGGCTGCTGCCAAAGAGACTGTTTGGATTGTGAGATATCAATCATTTCTATGGGAGATGAGTGTGCTTATTATGAAAATGTCATTACCATTTCGGTCTGAGATGGAACTGGAGGGACAACTGAACAAAGTCATTGTGAGTGCCGCACTGATACAAAACAAAAGTAAATTAAAGGTCATTTTCTGTTTCAGACAATCATATTTTGTCTTCCTGAGAATCGGATGCTCTTTCTCCGAGTAGCATATGCTTCTGAAATAAGGCCAGGGGCACAACCAGAATTATGGAGAACACTTGCTTTTTGGATTGCAATTTTTCGGTCTAAATTTAGCCAGTCCCCAAGTTCCCCTCTAAAACAATGATGGTCTTCCAAAACGCTCTCACTGGTGTCTGCAGGCAATCACTTGAATAGCTTTTCTGTGAGTTTGGAGCTTATCAAATCACAGTTATTGTCAAGTTTCAATAGTGCCTATTGACTATCTAGTGAGAAAATGATATTGAGTCTGTTATTTCTCTGTCGTATGGTTTCTCCTTAGTCTGATAATGTTTGTCAAGTCACATGCTATTACAAATAGTCACGCTTTTCTTTTGTATTGGTTACCCTCTTCATAACTTTGGATTTTCCATCCAGACACACTTTCTATTTAATTCAATAAGCATTTATTAATTACCTGCTATGTGCCAGGCCTGGATAGGGATAAGGAAATGAGCAAGACAGGTTCAAAGAATTTTTTTTTTTGTTTTTTTGGAGGAGGGAAGGAAGGGCAATTGGGGTTAAGTGACTTGCCCAAGGTCACAGGACTAGTAAGTGTTAAATGTCTGAGGCTGGATTTGAACTCAGGTCCTCCTGACTCCAGGGCTGATGCTCTAAATTCACTGTGCCACCTAGCCACCCCTCAAAGAATTTTTTGAACCTAAGTCTTAACTCATTTCTTATCTCTTCTTGGACTGGCACATAGTAGGTAATTAATAAAGGAAGAGAATACAATGACTATAATCGGAACTAGAACATGATAAGGGCATGCTAGAGCTATAAACCAAGCGGTATGAGAGATCTGAAGAGAAAGAGCTCATATCTGGTTGATAATGTGATTCTTAGTC
Organism: Pseudochirops corinnae; assembly: GCA_028646515.1. NCBI lineage: Eukaryota > Metazoa > Chordata > Mammalia > Diprotodontia > Pseudocheiridae > Pseudochirops > Pseudochirops corinnae. Next base: position 135,723,311 of record CM053592.1, read on the forward strand.
ATAAGGAAGCATTTGTGCTGCCATTCTCTCCACCCTCTAGACATTTTGCCCTGTATTATTGCTCCTCATGAGAATGCTATGGATTTCAAGGAACAGAAATATAATTGCTTCCACTTCTAAGTTAGCTCCAGGTTTTATGAACAGCATGCAAGCTACCCGGGGACTATTCCTTCAGACAAAAGGGTACCAGCAGACACGTACTTTTTTTTACCACCACCCTTAGGTATCAATCTTCGTCAGTTTCTGAGGAATGAAATCACGCATACAACCAAAGTTAGCGAAAATGGCTCCGTACAGACCAGAAGCAGCTACTGTTGCAACGGATAGAGTGTTGGGCTTGGAATCAAGAAAACCTGAATTCAGATCTGCCTTCAAACACTTACTAGCTATGTGACCTGGAGCAAGTCTCTTAACTTTGGCCTCAGTTTCCTCAACTGCAAAATGTAAGAAAGCTCCTACTTCACAGAGTTGTTGTGAGGATCAAATAGGACTATATTTGTTAAAAGAAAATGAAGTCCTTAGCATAGTAACTGGCCTATAGTAGTCTCTCTTACTTCCTTCCTCTTCCAAAGGCCAGATATGGGAAGGGTCCCTGCAGCTAAGAGTAGGTAGACCTATCACTAGTATGTCAGATGAGAGTATTAAATGCAGAGATGGATAAAACATCTTTTTATGTTAAAGGTTGTACTTAGGTACTCAAATCATTCTATCTGTTTCTATGTATAGTTATCCCTTCCACATCACAGGGATTTGGGGCATAGTACCCTGTGATCTAGAAAATCTGTGGAAAATTTTTTGACCCTCCCTTCATACTAGAGAAGAAATCTGAATTTATTATGGTGTTAAAAGATAAAATATGTTTGACATTATGTGATACTATAACGTATTTCATGTATTTCTGAGTTTCTAAGGTTTTGCTGTGTCAAATACTGACTTTTGCATGTCATCTGTGGCTTTTGCAAAATTTCCCCAAAGTTTTCATTTAATTTCTTATGCTGACCTGTGATGTTTCAAAACTGTGATAGGGAAAGTGATGATGTGGAAGGGACAACTATTTCCTCCTTTGGGAAAAGGTCTGTTTTGGGGGAGGGACCTGCAGCCTCAAGGTTACATGTGACTGTCTAGGTCCTCAAGTGCCACCAAATCCTTGATTTGTTCTGTGAAGTATGGATCTGGTCAAAGGGCTGCACTTGGGGACCTACAGGGCCACATGTGGTCTCAAGGCCACAGGTTCCCCACCCCTGGATCCAGTCCACACTTTCTGTCTATCCCATTTTCATTGGAAAAACACTAACATCATAAGAAATGGGAAGGAGATGGACTTCATAATTACCTGGAGAGGCTTATACGGACTGATGCTAAGTGAGAAGAGCAGAACCAGGCAAAACCTGTACACAAGCACAGACACATCGTACATATGACAACCAACCTTGGTAAACTGGACTATCCTCAACAACGCACAGCTAAAGACAACTCTACAAGCCTCAGGATGGAAGGAGAAATCTGAACTCAGAGAAAGATATAGAAAGACTATAGTTTAAACGGAGACTGAAGCAATACCTGCTATCGTTCTCTTTCATGTCTGGTTTTGCTTTTTTTTCCCAGTGATCACTCATTGGTTACAACCCTTCTGTATGACCAAACTATTGACAATGTGAAAGTATTTGCAGATCCTATACATGATTGCACGCCACCATGGGGGTGGGGGGAAGGGAGGGGAGAAAATCTGGAACTCAAGTGATTGTGGAACTGAATCTTGTAAACTAAAAATAAATAAACAAGTCATTCAAAAAAAAAAGAAAAAACACTAGCATCACTTGTACTTACCTCCATTTCCTCACTTCTCAACACCCTGCAATCTAACTTCCATTCTTGACACTTTACTGAAACTGTTTTCTCAAAAATCACTAATAACTTCTTTGAGGAGTAATAAGTAGAACTGTGTACTTATGTTTCAACCTTAGACACCCAGGAAGAAAATACATTTTCAAAATTCAAAATTTACTTTTCTAGGTTGGTGTCTAAAGGAGTAAGTTAACCATAAGTGTCTAAATAAAATGTGGAGTATGTGAAAGAATAATAGATATGTTTCAGTGTGGATGTGAAAAAGTAATATCCTAGAGATATGGGGTGGGGGGAGTAGGGAGATCATTCAGGTTTAAAATGGCAGGTGACAAAGAACATTTTGATATAATTTCTAGTCCAAAAGTGTGAGGATCCAGTGCAAAAAGGGTCTTTTAAACACTCAGTTTATGGCAATGTTCTACATTGGAGGATGGATTTCCTATAATTGCTTAGGAATCCAAGAAAACTTTTCACTTTCTTCATATCACTCACCAAAGGCTTGTCCCTTTTGGAAGGATTGGATTTTCACATGACCGTGGGGGCTCAGGGACTTTTGTGTTGGGTGAGGCATTGAAGATATATACAGGTGAGTTGGAAGGGGAGAAAGATGAAGGACAAAGGTGAGGTCTGGTTTGTCAAAAACATCTGGTGGATTGGATATACTAGAGAGAAAAGACAATTCCCTTCCTAGTGGCTACCTGGGTGATACAAGGATGTTGCCTGGCTATTATAGTAAGAAATAGCTAGGCCTTTGACGTATTCTCAAAATGTTGAGAACATACCCTTCTCAGTCTGGAAGAAAAGGGACACTTGACTTAGTGGGAATAGAATTTTTGATGGTGAAGTTCTTTTAATCCAGGAGTTTTCCGAACCTATGAGTTCACAGGTGAACCTAGTTGCCTCTACCAGGCAACTCATTCCTCCTGATATTCTTGGAATGGGGGAGGACGATGCTCTATGGTGGAGTACCTTTTCCTCTCTCATTTTCTCTTCCCACTTTTGATATATCTTTAGACTTAGGTGAGTCTATTTTGCATCAGCGATTATTTGACTCTCTCGTCAAGACATTTCCATAAAGTCAAATTCAGGTATTGTCTCAGGCTATTTTTTCCTTCATGAAATCTGGTAAGATTTCCTCCTACAACAGGATGTCTTGGAGATGCTCATTTCTGGAGAGCTGTGAGGACAATTAATTGTCTTCCCCAGCATTGTCTTCTGGGGCTGAAAAATTCAATTTGTTGTCTTGTTTCTATATCCATGGTTCTTGTGGATACTCTCTGGTGTATAGAACACCAGCAACCCAGAAGAAGACACATCTCCCTAGAAATGTCAACACTGGACTCTGATATCAAGGTAGAATGAGGCAATTACAGTTAAATCTCGATCAATGCAAATAATGAATTCCATGGACTGGTCATTGTATTTATTTACCCAACATATGTCCATTAGACTGGGACCAATTACACATTTTTCATACTTAGAACTTTGAATAATGTACATTCAAATATACCTGACTACTTCTTAGAATTCATTATTCATACTAATCAAGACCTAGGTGTAAAGTACTGCCCTTGGCACAGTCAACTCTTGCTTATCTTGCTGGGGCAATGAGAAGGCAGCCAGGAGAGCACATTTCCACAAACAGCTTCTTAATTGCAAAATCCGCTGACGTTTGCTTGGTCTGCATGATTTTCTTGAATTCCCTGCATCATTTAACTCCGTTGATTACCACTTCATCCTGTCTATGTTCTCTTCATTTCCATGACGCTCCTCTCCAAGTACTCCATCTATCTGTCCAGCCGTTTTTTCTTTCAATTTCTCTTGCTTGTTCATTGTCATCCTCCTACCCCATAAATGTAGGCATCCTTCAGAGGAATTACCCCATGCTTCATTTTTCCAGTACAGTGGCTCAGTGTTAGAGTTGAAGTCAGGAAGATCAGAATTCAGACCCTTCCTCAGACACTTACAAGTTGTGTGAGCCTGGGTAAATCAATTACCTATTTCAGGATCAGTGTCTTCATCTGTAAAATGGGGCTATGTAAAGATCCCATATAGAGGCAGAGCACCTCCCACTCTCTGCTAGAGATCTTCACCTGGTACCTTAAACTTGACAATGTCAAAACTGAAATTACCAACTTACCAAACCTATCTCTGTTTTAAGTTTCTCTGTTTCTTATGAAAGCATCACCATTCTCTCAGTCATCCCAATTCAAAATTTCAAAGTTTTCTTTGATTTCCTTGCACTTCATCCCCTACATCCAATTTATTTCCAAGTACTGTCAAACCTCCCTCCATACCAGCAATCTAATGTACGTCTCTCTCTCCAGTCATAAGTCTACCATCGATCAGGATGTCATCGTACTCTTCTAGACTATTGTAACAGCATCCTAATCACTATCTCTATCTCCAGTCTCCCCTATTCCAATCCATCCTTTGCTCATACATCAAAACAATTTTCATAATATTCAGGCCAGGCAGCATTTCTTTATCACTCAAAAACTTTCACTTGCTCCTCATTGCCATTAGGATAAAATACAGACATTTCAACCTTATATTTGAAGCCGTTCACCATCTTCCTCCTACTTGCCTTTACATGCATATTTCTGGCAAATTCCCATTGCACACTCTAAATTCCAGCCAAAATGGATCAATTGCTTTTCACTTGTCTTATTCTACCTGCCTCTTTGCCTACTATTTTAGGGAAGGGCTGGGGAGAAGGAAGAGAATTGGAAACTCAAAATTTAAAAACAATGAACATTAAAAAATTTTAACACGTAATTGTCAAAAATACAAAATATTATTGAAAGAAAGAAGGACAACTATGTGGCACAGTGAATAGAGCACTAGCCCTGGAATCAGAAGGACTTGAGTTCAAATCTGATTTCAGACACTTGACACTTACTAGCTGTGTGACCTTGGGCAAGTTACTTAATCCCAATTGCCTTGCCTTTCTCCCCCTCTCCAAAAAAGAAAATAAAGAGAAAAGAAAAGAAAGACTTCCTTGATGCCTCAGTTGTATTATGGACTCAAAGCTGGAAGAAACCTTAATGTTCGTCTAATCTACTCTCCTTTCTCCTATACATAAGGAAACTGACTGGTCCAATTTCACATAAGTAGTAACTGGCAAAACCAGGATTTGAATTAAAGTTGTCTAATCCAAATTCTCTTCAGTTTACCATACTGCTTTGTCCATCTCCCTAAATTTTCTTACAACACTGTGTTTGGAGCCTTTTGTTTGTACTTATTGTACTGGACTTCACAATATGCTTGTCTGCCTGCTTCCTAACCCCCTAATAGCAATTCATAGAACATTCATAGAACATGTTTGCAGGCTTAAAGAGTTTTCTATAACTTCTTTTACAACCCTCATAGCCACCCCATATGGTGGGTCCCACAGGTCTCTTAAGCTCCATTTTACAGAATATGAAACTGAAGGAATTGAAAATATTTCCTTGACGTTATTTGGTGAGTTAATGGCAGAGTCAGAGTCAAACCCAGACATCTTGGATCCAAACCAGTTCTGCCATATCACAGGGATCTTCCTAGTAGGCTTTAAGCTCTTTGAGAGCAGACACTGCCATTTTTTATTGTTGTATCCCCAACGTACAGTGTAGTTACCTGAATATAATTAGCACTTAATGTCTGTTGAATTTAATTAATTTGAATTGGATTGAATTCTTAGTCACACATGTACTACATAGAGTAACTGGCAGAAAGCAGCTGAAGAAGGGAAAGCATCTTCTCCCTCTTGGCTAAATGGAAAAATAAAATACTGGAGTTAGCTACGTGGCACAGTGTATAACACTCTGGGCCTGGAATCAGGAAGATCTGATTTCAAATCTGAACTTTGAAACTTATTAGCTATGTGACCTTGGGCAAGTCACTTAACTTCTTTCTGCCTCAGTTTCCTCAACTGTAAAATGAGGATAATAATAGTATCTACCAGGCAAAGTTATAAGTGAAATACTTGTAAAGTACTTAATACAACATCTGACATATACTAGGTGCTTAATAAATACTTGCTTCCCCTTCCTTTCCTTTGTCCTCTTCTCCTTCCCCCATCTTTGTGTGGGTCTCCCTGTCCCATCAGGGAGTCAGTTGAGTTGGACTAGAAACTGTTGAAAGTCCTCTCCAGATCTAACATTTTAGGATTCTTTGGTTGCAGGTATTCCTTTCAAGATGAGGAAGACATGTTCATGGTGGTCGATTTGCTTCTGGGAGGAGATCTCCGTTACCACCTACAACAAAATGTGCATTTCAATGAAGGGACTGTGAAACTCTATATCTGCGAGCTGGCCCTTTCCCTTGACTACCTGCAGAGATACCATATAATTCACAGGTAAGCCAACCACGGTTAATTTGAGGATGAGCAGAAGAGGTCACCGTAATAAGATAAACTTTCTTTCCTGTTCCTCGGTGTTTTGTGGAAGAGATGAGAAAAATCTTCTATATTGAGGTAGAACGGGCATTGGGCTTTTATGCTGCTCGCTAGCTGAGGAATAAAAGGCTTTTTGTTCCCTGTGGCATGAAATTTAAAAACTGACGATTGCTTCATGGGGACTTCTTTATTCCTGGGAATATTATTGGATCAAATCTTGGGTTCAAGTTCTGGCATGTCCTTTGCTCCCATGCCTTCATGGAATTAGAAAATAAATGGAGATAGAACTGGATGGGACATTAGAGGTTATCCAGTCCAACCTCACTGTTCTATAGAGAAGGAAATTGAAGGCCAGAGAGGGGAAGATACTTTCCAAATAAATAGAAAAATCAAGATCTGAAACCGAATCATAGGACTGGAGAGTGAGTTGTAGAAGGCATCTCAGATGCTATCTAAGGCAACTTTCCTCGTTATACAGATGAAGAAACTGAGACTTAGGTTATTAAGTGTCCCAACCAATACATATCAGAGGAGAAATTTGAATCATCATCTTCCTGTCTTGAAGTCAAGCACTCTACCCACTCCCCTAAACCCTCTAGTCTCTTTGATTGGATATGTTTAAGCCAGAGGGCTTAGGGACAATACGTGTTGCTGTTCAGTTGTTTTCATTTGTGTCTGACTTTTTTTGACCCCATTTGGGGGTTTTCTTGGAAAAGATACTGGAGTGGTTTGCCATTTCCTTCTCCAGCTCATTTTACATATTAGGAAAATGAGGCAAACAGGGTTCAGTGACTAGGCCAGGATCATGCAGCTATTAAGTGTCTGAGATTAGATTTGAACTCAGGAAGAGAAGTCTTCCTGACCCTAGGTCCAGCACTCTATCCCCTGTACTGTCTAGCTATTTTCTAATTTGAAAGGTAAAAGGATTAGCTATGTTTAACTTGACCCCAGATAGCAAAACTAGGGACTTTGGTTGGGGGTTACAGAGAGACAGATTTTGGCTCATTGTTAGAAGAAACTCCCCAGAAATGATAAACTACCCTAAAGTGAGCTGTATTTCCTCAGGAGGGGGCATGTTCCACTGTAGGGCTTCAAGTAGATACTATATACACATTTGTCTGTAATGACATAGTAGAGATTGATATTTGGACACAAGTTGGACAAGATGACTTCTGAGTTTCTGATGCATGTCCATTCAATGAAGAACTATCATGTTTATTTAAATAGGCTGGTTTTATTTGTCAATGGTTCAAAGATTTGGTGAACAATGAACAGAATCATGTGTTTCCAAGTTTAGAAAAACATTTCCGGTCACACATGAATCCCTTTCTATAACATCTCTAAATGGTCATCTACCCTAGGCTTGAAAAGACCTAATGATTCCTTGTTTCTACAGTTTTAGGAAGGGCATTGAGAAGCTGGAATGTGTTGAGAGAAGAGTAGTAAAGGCATGGTGAAGGACCCTGGGCTTATCCAATGTAAGGATTGATTCAAATAACTCGGGAAGTTTATCCTATAGAAGTGTAGGTTTAGGGAGGATATGAAAGCTGTCTTCAAGCATCTGAAAGGCAATCTTATGGAAGAGGGATAGATTTGTTCCCCTTGACCTCAGAGAGCAGAAACAGGAATCATGGAGTGAAAGCTGAAAAAGGGAAGCTTATATTTGATTTAAGGGAAAGAAAACCTTCCCACAAATTGGAGCTATCCAGATGTAGACTGGGCTCTTCCAGGAAGCAATAAGTACCTCTCTACTGGACCACATGCAAAATGAGGTGACAATTTGTCAACTCTGTTGTAGAGAGAATTCCTGATGAGTTGCTAACCTATATCGGTGGAGGGAGTTTCCACACCAGATGCTCCCCCAGCTGTCAGTTTAAGCCAGGTCCTGATGCTCCCTTGGATCTCCAGTCCCTACTGTCTCACCCAACTCCTATTTTTTCCCCTTGGTCTAGTCCTGGTTTTCTGATTATCCACCTTCCTCTTTTCATATGCAGCAGTAAAATGCATCAGTGTGCATCTCTGTCCATAGTTTTCTTCCCCAACAGCTCGGCTCAGATAGATTCCTTGCATGATGATCCTGTCTTCGTATAAAGGACACTGGCCCTGGAGTTAACTAGCAGATCTGAGGGTGGTCTTGGGAAGTCTCTTAACTTTAGTGAGGTTCATATAAAATGAGAGAAATGAGGCAGCTAGATAGTGCAGTGGATAGAGCACCAGCCCTGGAATCGGTAGGTCCTAAGTTCAAATCTGACCTCAGACACTTAGCACTTACTAGCTGTATGACCCTGGGCAAGTCACTTAACCCCAATTGTCTCAGGGAAAAAAAGGGAGTAATGATGCTTGCTCTGCCTATGTAGTGAGGTATGAGGAGCATTAAATAAGATAAACATTTCTAGAGGAGTTTTGCAGTCTCTGAATTGCCAAATAAATGCATAGTCAACAACAAAATCCCATTCAGACAACACTAATTAAGAACTAACTGTACAAGACACTACGCTAAGTATTGGGAATCCAAGAGACAAAAACAAAATCAGACCCTGAGGTGACATTTTATGCTAATGCTAATTACATTTATATAAATTAAACAAAACCACCTTAATAATGAGAATAGTAACAGCTTGCATTTATATATAGTTCTTTAAAGTCTGAAAAGGGCTTTACAAATATTATCTCATGTGATCTTCACAACAACCCTGGGAAATAGGTGCTATTGTTATCTCCATTTTACAGATGACAAAACTGAGGCAAACAGAGGTCAAGTCACTTGTACAGGGTCATAGAATTTAGAAGTGTCTGGGGTCAAATTTGAACTCAGGTCCTCCAAACTCTAGAGTCAGTGCTTCATTCTCTGTATCACCCAGTTGACTCTAGCTGAGGACTTTTCTATTATGTCAAAAGGGAAAAGATGCTTCCTCTTCTTCTGGCAAAACCCCTCTACCTTCTACCAGTCACCCTGTGACATCTCATGTTAGATGTTTTTCTTGTGACTATTCCTGAATCTCCTAATTCCAAGTCCAACATGTTTTCTATTACCCCACACTGACTCCCTTGATCAGCCTGACCAACTTCAGATCTATCACCTGTGATTCTCCCTGCCCTGGGAGTACCTGTTTATAATAACTAGGTCATCATATTCATACCAAAGTAGATTTGGAGAGCAAATTCTAAATTGCTTGGAAAGCAGTGGCCATGAACATCCTAGGGCCAAAGAAAGATTCTGCAGAAGATAGTTCCGCGAGTGTGGTATATTTTCTCTAATTTTCAACAAGTGTTTCAAGGCATTTCTTAAGAGTATGTCTATTTAGATGCCCATTAGCATGTGTGTCATTTGCCCTAAAACTCTGGTTTTCATCTGAGAAAAATCTCAGGGAGAGATTTAGGTATCTAATTGACTATATATTTTAATAGTCCACAAAGTGAATAGACTCCCCTGAATAGAAAACTTCTAAAATTATTTACTTGCAAGGGACTTTCACAAATCATAGGAGCATTGCTGTAGAACTGAAAGGGACCTCAGAGGTCACTTAGTTCAACTTTCTCCTGATTATATATGAGGAAAGTGAGACTTAAGCAAGTTAAGTTACTTGCCCAGAGGTGTATGGGTGTCAGAAGGAGGATTTGAACTCAGATCAAGGCATTTAGAGGAGCCTATTGCATCTAAGCTGCTTAGTCTTATCCTATATCCCTTTAATCTCTAGTCATGGAGGATCTCTTATTTCTATAGGTGTTTTTTGCTATTCTTCATTTCTGTTAGAATCATTGAATCTTTAAGTTGGGAGGACCTTGGAGGTCAGTGAGTTAGACAGAAACCTGAACTATAGGTTACTTGTCCTGGGTACTACTTCCCAATAAAAACTCCTCCCATGACCCTAACACTTTTAAGTTTACAAAGTTATTTCCTCACCCTGTAGGGCAGATAGTATATTATGTTTCCCATTTTAAATCTTGGGAATCAGGTTCCTCATGGTTCAGTGAGTGACACATTCAGACAGCCTGAAGTCGCACAGCTTACAGCTAATAAGTATCAGAACTAGGATGCCAATCCAGTGCTCTTTGACTCCATGTCCAGAGGTCTTTCTACTATGACACATTATCAAGGCAAGCCCCTTATCAATCAGAAATTGGGTTTTATAAGTTTGAAACAGTTCCCTACATATCTTAGAAGTGAGACCTTTATCAGAAAAAAAAACTTACTGCAAACATTTTTCCTATCAAAGTGTTTCTCTTCTAATTTTAGCTGTATTAGTTTCATTTGTGCAAAACCTTTTCAATTTTATGTAATAAAAATTGTCCATTTTACCTTGATCTCCCTACCCCTTGTTTTGTCATGAATTCTTCCTCTATACATAGATGCAAATGGTAATTTCTTTCTCAATCCTCTATTTTGTTTGGAGCTTGCTCACTTGGAGCTTAACTTGGTATATGGTATAAGATTTTGGTCAATACCTGGTATCTCCCATACTTTTGGGGTCAATGTTTGTCAAAATCAAGTCTTATCTTTTTTTTAACTCCAATAGTCTTCAGTGGTGTTACCTAGTTGTGAGTTATTGAATGCTATAATCTCTGATGTTGAGTATCACCCAAAAGGTAATGTAGAAATCACATAATTGATGTGAACTGCCTCTTAACTGGGGAAGGGATTGTGGACAGCAAGGAAGAGATGAAGAGTGGATTAAAAGATTTCCTGAACCCAACAATTAGTATAGGTGCAGAAGAAGACAATCTGTCCCTCATCAGTGGGGCAAAGCTAAAGTTGGAACCAGTACTTGTCAGTCTCTGGTCCTAGAATTCAGGCTATTCTCATACCAACAAAAAAGCTGTTCCCAAACTGCAGAACACAATTGAGGTTGTCACCACCTTCCCCTTGAAGTCCCTCATGTCTATGTAGAAATCACATCTGGGACAAGTATCTATGTCCAAAATTCCAATGAGAAAAAATGGAAACCAAATTCAGGGCTAAAATCCAAATTTTACAGGAAACTGAAGAAGGCTAAGAGGGGAAGGGGTCCTTGGCAAAGAACACAACAGTGGTTTTTCATGCTTCCAGTACCTGAATCTACCAGCAAACCCTGCTTATGAGAGAGAAATCAGATTGATCTACATAGGAAGTTGGCTCGACAGGTTCATTGCTCTTTCTGTGAGACTTCGGGGTCTCATTCTGACTTTTTCCCTTTGAAAAACAGCATACTTATTACAATGATGCCACCCAAAATATTTCTGAAAATTATAATTTTGGGATGAATATGGTCATAGGAAAGAGTCATCTTCTGAAGATGGATTGGGTTCTTGGAAATATAAAAAACTCATCACTAAGTCTAATGTGTAAGATGAGTGGTCAAGCTGGGGAAGAAATGACTATAAAGTAATAAAACTAACTTTCTTTTGTAACTCTCATACTGTGGCTCTTGTACGGAGCTAGAAAAAATAATAACAAAAAGCATCTGGAAGAACAAAAGGTCAAGAATATCAAAGAAACTAATGAGAAAAAATGGAAAGGAAGAAGGTTTAGCAATACTAGATCTTAAACTATATTATAAAGTAGTAATAATTGACTAAGAAATAGAAAGGTAGATTAGTGGAAGGGAGTAAACATACAGTCTACAGCAACAAACATAGTTACCCAATGTTTGACAAGTGTAAAAACAAGTTTTAGGGATAAGAATTCATTATTTGGTAAAAATTGTTGGGAAAGCTAGGAAGCTGCCAGAAATTGAGCATAGACTAATGTCGTACACCATTTACCAAGATAAAGTCCAAATGGGTACATGATCTGTCTATAAAGGGAGATATTACAAGACAATTTGAAGAACATGGAACATTTTACATATCAGATGGATAGGTGAACAACTCGTGGACTAAAAAGATATAGTGTTGTGAGATGTAAAATGAATAATTTTGATTACATTAAAAAGGTTTTGTACAAATAAAACAAATGTAGCCAAGAACAGAAAGAAAGCAGAAAACTGGGGGAGGGGAATTATATACAGTTCCGTAGATAAAGGTCTCATATCTCAATATATAAAGAGTCATTCTCCAGTTGACAAATGGTCAAAGGATATGAACAGTTTTCTGATGAAGGAAATCAAAACAATTTATAGTCATATGAAAAAATGCTCTAAATCATTATTGATTAGAGCAAGTCTACGTAACATTTGACCTGCTTATGACCTGGTCGATGAAAAGATTTTGGGGGGCCTATGAAAAATGTAGAGGGTAGCAAAGAGGCGTGTACAGCATACCACCTGTGGGCTGCTTTGGCAGGCCACAAGTGGCCCACAGGCAATATGTTGTATAAGCCTGGATTAGAGGAATGCAAATTGAAACAGCCTTGAGATGTCATTTTACACCTAACAGTTTAGCTAAAATGATAGAAGGGGAAAGTAATATGTTGGAGGGGGTGTAGAAAAATTGGGACCTTAATGCATTGTTGGTGTATCTGTAAGCTGATCCATCCATTTTGGAGAGAGATTTGGAATTGCACCCAGAGTTATTAAACTGCCTATAGCCTTTGATCCAGCAAGACCACTATTAGGTCTCTTTCCCAAGATGGTCAGGGAAAATAGAAAAGAACCTATCTGTTCTAAAATATTTATAGCAGCTCTCTTTGTAATAGAAAAGAACTGGAAATTGTGGGGATGCCCATCAATTGGGAAAGGGCTAAAAAAATTGTGGTATATGTTCATGATACAATATTATTCTGCTGTAAGAAATTATGAGCTCAATAATTTTAGAAAAGAATGGAGAGACCTTCATGAGATAATGAAGAGTGAAATGAGCAGAACCAAGAAAGAGAACACTGTATACAGTAACCACAGTATTGGGGGAGGGTTGCTGTTTTTTTTTTGGAGGGGGGAAGGTATGGCAATTGGAATTAAGTGACTTGACCAAGGACACACAGCTAATTTTTGTGTTAAATGTCTGAGGCCATATTTGAACTCAGGTCCTCCTGAATCCAGGGCTAGTGCTCTATTTACTGTGCCACCTAGCCTCCCCACCCCAACCGTATTGTTTTAAGAACAGCTTTGAGCAACCAAGTCATTCTAACTATTATAAATACCCAAATTAACCTCAAAGATCCTATGTAGGAAGGTGAAATTTGAATCCAGAAAGGAATTCTACTGTGGTGTAGGAAATGATGAGCTGGTTGATTTAGAAAAATATGGAAAGACTTGGGCTTATGGAGGAAGATTCTATCCACCCCCAGAGAAACTGATGACAGGAGGAAATAAGCATAGTATGACGTTACATATATGTGTATGTGTATATATTTATAGAAATCTATGTATGTGTATATATGCACACACACACACACACACACACACACACACACACATATATATATATATATATATATATATATATATATATATATATATATATACATATATACACATGCTTGATTATAGTCCCTTTAGGGTGGGGGAAAAATAAAGTAAGAAGTGCACAGTAGAGAACAAAAGAAAACCAACAAAGAAGCAAAGAAAAGCTGGACAGCTTTGAAAAAAGTGTAGCATTTACTACATAGGTTTTCTTAAAATGGAAATGTATTGTTTTATGTTGAATCCTCTCTTATAGTCTGCTATGCACATGACAATGTTTTTTCTTTTCTCATTTTGTATTTAACTGCAAAATATTTTTTACCAAAAACTATTATTATTATTAATAGCTAATATTAATATAATGCCTACCTTGTGCTAGACACTGTGGTAAGCACTTTTTATTAATATCTCATTTGATACTCATAACATCCCTGATGAGGAGTTGTTATTATTTCCATTCTGCAGTTGAGGAAACTGAGACAAACAGAAGTTAAGTGACTTGTCCAGAATCACATAGTTATTAAGTCTTCAAGGTTAGATTTGAACTCAGGTCTTCCTGTTCTAGGCCCAGTGTTCTATCTACTCTCCCAGCTAGGTACCCTGAGAAAAAATATCCAAAAGTGCTTTGAGAAGTGGCACCATCAGTGGAGTAAGTGAATCTCCCTCTAGGGGACTAATAGCAGTAAGAAAAACAACAAAAACAACAGCTTCAATTTTCAACCTGTTAATGAAAAGGTATTTATCGAGCACCTACTAAGTGCCAGTTAGTGTGGTAGATGTTGGGGATAGTTATCTCATTGAACTTTTTTTTTGGGGGGGGGGGGCCAAACCTGTGATGTTCATGTACAAAGAGAGCTAGCAGTAGGAAATCCATCCATTAATGTAGATCTTCACCTGCTCTACAACTTAGAGTCTTAAACAGATGCCCCGGGGCACTAAGAAGTTGAGGCTTTGCCAGGTTAGAGTCAGATGTAGCCAGGTCTTCCAGGCTCCAACGTGCTGCCTCTCTACTATTTGTGTGAATGCATAAGTAAAGAGATAGGGACTGGGCTTGTGTTTTCATTGGCATAGAGATCACCTAGCTGATGGACTTAATTTTATTGCTTCAGCAATTTATGATCTTATACAGTAGACTTATCTAGAACATTGAGAGGTTAAGTGATTTGTTCAGTATCATATAGCTGGTGTCAGTCAATGAATCCATCTTCCTGGTACCAAGGCCACCTCCTTGTGCCTTAGAGAAAGGGCTAATTTTGGACAAGATCATCACCGGGATGCCCCCAAGCAGTACATTTTTCAACAGCAACAATTCTCTAAAGCTGCAATCTGTATTTGTGGAGGGCAAAGCCACACAGACAAAAAAAATCTCAGGTATTTTTCATCTAGCAGAGGATAGAGTGTCAGCCCTGGAGTCAGGAAGATTAATCTTCCATAATTCAAATCTGACCTCAGACACTTACTAGCTGTGTGACCCTAGGCAAATCACTTAATCTCAAATTTGCCTCAGTTTCCTTATCTGTAAAATGAGCTGAAGAAGGAAATAGCAAATAACTCCAGTATCTCTGCCAAAAAAACCCCAAAGAGGTCATGAGAGTCAGACATGACTGAAATGACTGAACAATAAAATGATAGATAAAGAGCGTATGAGTGAGTTTCACGGGTTACCTTGTTCTCATTCCAGAGAAACCTCTGGAAAGTCTAGACTTTAGTGACACAGACAATTTAGCAAAATTTTATACTACTTGCACTCTTTGCCTGACAAATTGCTTGAAGAGTGTTATGGGGAATTGTCTTTGTCCATTTAGCAATGCAGTTTCCCAGGGAAATCAAATGATAACCTATTTCCCTTGATGGCCACGATCTAGGGACTGGGATTTTGCTGAGTTGCAAAGTGTTGTTTGGTTACCAAACCTCTGTCCTCTTTGGCAACATTGTTATTTGTATCATTGAAGCATAACTGAAGGAAGGCTGGACATCTGTAGTAGTAGCACCAACAACAGACACAGCAACAATAATTGAATGAAGAATTAACTAACTAATTAACTCATCATCAGAGAATTTTGAGTATTGTGAGACAATTCTAAAGTGTTTTGTTAATATTCTGTAAATTATATTTTTAACCCCGCCCTAATATTCTCATTGTTCTTTACAGTGACAAAGAGTTATTCCCTATCTCGTTTCATTCTCATTACAGTCCTGTGAGGTAGTTAGTGTTTGTGGCGCAGTGGATGGAGTGTTGGGCTTGGAGTGGAAAGACTTGAATTATTTTTCTTCCACTTAATAGTATTTTTTTTTCAAATTACATGCAAAGATAGTTTTCAACATTTACTTTTACAAGATTTTGAATTCCAAATTTTTTTCTTGCTTCCCACTCTCCTTAAGATAGCATCCAACCTGATATAGGCTACACATGTACAATCATATTAAACATCTTTCCACATTAGTCACGTTGTGAAAGAAGAATCAGAACAAGAGGGGAAAACCACAAGAAAGAAAAAAAGAGAAAATAGTATTCTTCAATCTGTATTCAGACTCTATAGTTCTTTGTCTGATTGTGGATAGCATTTTCCTTCATGAGTTCCTTAGAATTTCCTTAGATCATTGCATTGCTGAAATGAACTAAGTTTAATAAAATTGGTCGTCACTCAACGTTACTGTTATTGGGTATAATATTATCCTGGTTCTGCTCAGCTCACTGAGCATCAGTTCATGTAAATCTTTCCAGGTTTTTCTAAAATCCATCTACTCATCATTTCTTGTAGAACAATAGTATTCCATTACATTCATATACCACAACTTGTTCAGCCATTTCCCAGTTGATGGACATCCCCTCAGTTTCCAATTCTTTGATACCACAAAAAGAACTGCTATAAATATTTTTGTACTTGTGAGTCCTTTTCCCATTTTTATGATTTCTTTGGGATATAGCCCTAGAAGTGGTATTGCTGGATCATGTGTACCACATTTTGTATGGCACTTTTGTTGGCCTAGAATATCTTCAGATAAATTAAACTCATTAGCAGTCTGTGGCATGCATTTGGTGTGGGACAGGATGTGGTGTAACTACAGCCACATATTAGTTGATTGGGACTTGAATCAAGATGTTACCTATGTTTAGTGCTGCAATACTATTTTAGGGACAAGAAACCAGAAATCAGCTCAGCTGGTAACATTCAGATCAGCCACTCTAGGCTCAGCCTAACCTTAGATCTCATTATCACTTGTTCCTCCACATTCTGGTGCCCGCTGAGGGTGTGGGCTTAGAAAAACTACGAACTATTGTGCCAGACCAATAATAATGAACATCCTCATCCACTAAATCAAAGAGTTAGTGATAGAGCCATTATTGTGATACAGTGATGATGAAAGAAGAGAAGAACCAGAGTGATACACATGTACCCTTGCCATGATTTCCATGGCTCCATCCATGCATCTTTCATTTATTTTCTCATCCACCCACCTCTGACAGTTTGTCATCAGTTCTTTTGCTAATACTTTCTTCCCACATGGAACTACACCCTCCAGACCAGAACTCCAGAAGCCATTCTCAAAATATGGGGGAGTAAATCCACTCAGTTTTAAATCTAGTGTTCTTTTGGACTGAGCTGTCCTAACTGATGATGGTTTTTCAGTTATGTATGACTCTTTGTGATCCCATTTGGGATTTTCTTGGCAATGTTATAGAGTTGTTTGCCATTTCCTTCTCCAGCTCATCTTTACAGATGAGGAAACTGAGGTCAACAGGGTTAAATGACTTGCCCAAGGATGCACAGCTAGTAATTGTCTGAGGCTGGATTTGAACTCAGTCTTTCTGATTCCAGGCCTGGCACTGTATCTATGTAATATTAATATAATATTCTCAGTACAATAACATATTTTAAAAGGTCTTTACTATTGCTGTTACAAAACACTTCATCTATTTCATCTTATTTTTACCTCATAGTAACACTGTGTGGTGGGTACTATAAGGCAGGTATTACTGCCCCCATTTTATAGATGAGAAAACTGATACTTACATATGCTGTGACTTGTCTAAGGTCACCTAGCTACTAAAAAGCAAAATTCTGGTTCAAATTAAAATCAGCCATATTCAAGTCTAGTGATCTTTTCAGAACAATTTGGATCAAGATTTTATACATTTTCACCAAGTTAAAGAGGAAGGTGTTTTTTATCAGAATCTATTCAGTACACCTATGTAAAATGGAGACAACATGAGCACAGCTAACATATAAGATGAAAATTCTAATTCTTATCAATATTAGGAATAGCTCAGAGATTAATGGTAATGCATTTATTAAGCCCTTATTATATATCAGACACTTGCTAAGTTCTGGAGATATAAATAAATAAAATAATAAAATTTTAATACATATAAATAAAAAAGATGAAAGAAAAAATAAAGAAAGAAAAAAAGAAAGACAGTCTTAACCCTCAAGGAGCTTGTAATCTAATGGGGAAGATATTGCAGAAAGTAGAGGAGGAAGCAGGGAGAGAAGAGGATAAATACAGGGTGAGGGGGAGAGGGGTAAGGGGCAAGGCTTCTGAAGAGAAAGTAGAGAAGTCCAGTGAGTAAGGAGTGGAGGTTCAGAGTGCCATGAGCATATCTTGGATGTCACATGGTTTGGGTTTAGGCTTGAGATGGATCAGGCAGGATACTGGACCTTATGAGAAGGCATCTCCACTATGGGAAGGCTACTTGAGTGCGTAGAATAAAGAATGAGGATTGGAGCTGGGAGTGATTTAGACTCAGAAGGGATCTTATAGATAATATAGTTCACCCTTCTCATTTTACAGATAAATTCAGAATACTCAAGAAACTTGCCCAAGGTTACAGAATTTCTTAGTAGTTTAGGAGAATTTGAATTCAGGTCCTACAAATTCATTTTTCTAGTGTACCATGCTGAAAGTTCAGGCCAATTGATTTTTTTTTTTTATTGTGAGTAACTTTCTGAAAATTTATGGATGTGAGAGGATAGAAAAGAAAGATAGAAAGGAATCCAATTTATCTGCTAAAGGAGTACCCCCCACCCCACCCCATCTCTGATGTATAAACTGTAACTGGAATTGGGCACAGGGTGTTTTTGTAAAATAATAAATTAGCCAAACAAAGACCTGAGTCTTAGCATCTAAAATGAGGGAATTCAATCTGGGAATAAAATACAAAAGTAGGAAAAACAGGACTGCTTAAACAAAATTGATAAAGTATAATCTGTTTCATAGAAGACATTCATCAGGAAGACAATGAATACATTGCCAGTAAATTGGCTCCAAAGCTTTGAAAGTGCCCAGAACAAGTGGGAACATGGAGATCCTTAGAAGCTGACTCTCTTTACTCCCCAGAGCTGTGAATGACCACCCTGAATGAACTCTCAAAAATGCTTAAAAGCATCAGTTTTTATACATAATGTGATTTGTGGTCATTGTGATGGCCATATTTTTCCTGGTTATCGTCACCATTTTAAATTTCTGCCTGTTGAAATCTTTCTCTTCTTCCTCCACCCATCTGAAGTGACTCTTTCTTTATGACACCCTCCTGATATGTTTCCAAGGTGAACATGATCTTTCTCCCCTTAAATGTTGTTTTTTAAAAAAAAATCCTCCACTCTAAAAAATTATTTATATTTTTCACTTGGAAATCAGGTCTGTTTCCAAATATATCCCTTTTCCTTCCCCTAACCAGAGATCCATACCTTGGAACAAAGTTGTTTTTTTTTTTTTAATTAAATTGTTTTTAATTTTCAACATTCACTTCTATAAGATTTTGTGTTCTAAATTTTCTCCCTCTTGCTCCCCCCTCCCAAGATGGCATGCAATTTGATATATGCTCTATGTATACATTCATATTAAATATATTTTTACATTGGTTATATTGTAGAGAAGAATTAAAACCAATGGGAGGAATTACATGAAAGAAGAAACAAAAGAAAACAAAAAAAAGCAAATTATATGCTTCAATCTGCATTCAGACTCCATAGTTCTTTTTCTGGTTGTGGATAGCATTTTCTATCATGAGTCTTTTGGAATTATCTTAGATCCTTGCATTGCTGAGAAGAGCTAAGTCTATTAAAGTTATTCATCACACAAAGAGGCTGTCACTGTGTACAATGTTCTCCTGGTTCTGCTCACTTTACTCAGTATCAATTCATATGAATCTTTCCAGGTTTTTCTGAAGTCTGCCTGTTCATCATTTCTTATACCCCAATTGTGTTCTATTACATTCATTTATCCCAATTTGGAATAAAGATTTTAAAAAAGGGAAAGAGCAGTTCAGCAAACTTATGCAAATTTCCTCAATCATAGTCCTTCATCTCTGTAAGGAGGAGATGAATTTTCTTTTTTTTTCATGTGAGGTTTGGTCATTAAAATTACATATGATCTAAATTAACTTTTTAGCTTTCTAATTTTTTTTGTAGTTCAGTAATTCAATAAACATTAATTAAACACCTATTATGTGTCAAGGCACTATGATAAATGTTGGGGATATAAATAAGAAAAAGAAAGCCCCTTCTCTGAAGGAACTTACAATCTAATGGGAAGACAACTAACAAAAAGAAGCTGGAAATCGTGTGTGTGTGTGTGTGTGTGTGTGTGTGTGTGTGTGTGTGTTGGGGGGGGATGTTACCAAGTTATGCCCCCAGGTATGGGGGCATCTTATTTCATGACTTTGAAACCAATTACAGCTATGTATAGAAAGTGGAGTGGTCACTGTCGATAGGTTTTCCTAGTTCTGTTACTTAATTTGGAGTCCTGGCTCTGACTCATGGAATCACTATAGACAAGTCACTTTACCCCTCTGAGTCTCACCTTCCTCATATGTTGGTTTGGTTGACTCTCATCCTTTGTTCTCAAAGAGGACCAAAATGACACCACTATTTTGGAGTCAAGGTTCGCTGTGTCCAACTGTGACTGATTAGATCAACACTAGCTTGGAAGGCTTTACTATAGGTCAGGCACAAATGGCCCACATGAACATTTGGAGTGGAGATGTCTCTAAATTTGTTAGTTGTGTCCAACTCTTCATGGTCCTATTTGGGGTTTTCTTGGCAGAGATTCTGGAGGGGTTTGCCATTTCCTTCTCCAACTCATTTTCCAGATAAGGAAACTGAGGCAAACAGGCTTAAATGACTTGCCCAAGGTCACAAGGCTAGTCACTGTCTGAGGCCAGATTTGAACTCAGGAAGAGAGTCTTGCCAACTATGCCATAAATGTAAAGACAAGCACAAGCAGCTTTCCAGAGGAATGGTGCTGTGAAGAGCTTCAAGGTTCTGATTACACAGTATAGTGAACTCTCTATTTATTCAGTAATAAGCAAAGACCAAACATTGACAGAAATCAAAGCATAGCATTCACAATGTTATGATATAATAACTTATCACTAAAATGGCCACATTGTCTTCACCAAAGTGGTCACACAGTTTTAAACAAAGTACAATCATTTAGTAACTCAATCATTTAATAAGTCCTTAATTCAATCATCTTTAAGGAGACTTGAGTACAAAGTACAAAGGTCAAAGTTCTCCATCCCTAGGTCACATTTTCTTAATCTGTTCAATCAAAAAGTATTCTTTCTTCTTAATGAAAGAAGTCCTTAACTCAATCATCTAAATGTAAAGGTCAAAGTTCTCCACCCCTAGGACACAGTAAATCATGATTTTCTCAGTTTGCATTAAATACCCAAGGAGAGTCTTTTCATCTTGACTTGAGGCAGGCTCTTAGCTTCCATGGTTCCTCTTCCGTAGTCCCAGCTCTTTCCCAAATCTACCCAACTGTCACCTGAGTTCAAAGACAGACAGCTCTCAGTTACTTGTCTAGCTCCTTGTGCAGTTCCTGTTCCATAATGAAGCTCACAGTGTCTAATCCACCTCAAGTCCTTCACAGTTTCTGTTCCTGGGAAGACAAGCTTAACAGAGCCACAATAACATTCATGCACATTGTCAGCATCCTTATCAATTCACTTTCTGCCTGTGAAATCAACAACAAGGTCTGAGGAATCAACACAAATCATCAGTATAGTTCCAGCACCTTTGAAAACATCAGTAAGACCCTCCTCCAGGATTTATGTAAACATACAACAAGAAAATCCTTTTTCAGGGCTTTTGAACCAGCAGTAAGGTCGCAGGGCTTCTGTAACAACAGCAACGTCCTCTTTCAGCAGAAAAATCTGACAAAGTAACATAAAAACAGACAGACAAAGTACC
>CM053592.1:135745150-135763833 GCA_028646515.1 Pseudochirops corinnae
CAGACCAGCACTCTATCCATTGTACCACCTAGCTGCCCCTCTTATATGAAGTAAAAATAAGAATGCTTGTTGTACAGTGCTTTGTAATATACCAAGTAATGTGAACCACATATATATATTATATATATATATGTATGTATATGTATATATGTATGTATGTATGTGTGTGTGTGTGTGTGTGTGTATATATATATATATATATATATATATATATATAAATTTGACAAATCTTTATTAACATCAGTTCAGTAAACTGTGCTAGGAAATGGGGATTCAAAGGCAAAAAATATCGAAATTCTTCCCTTAAGTAGATTATTGAAAGTGATGAGATGGAAATAAAATTCAATATATACACAGTTAAATATAATGCAAGGTATGATTGGGGTAAAGGAGAACTAATCCATACAAAGCACTTTAAGGAAATTCTGTGGGGAAGAGGACACTTGTAATCATGTAGATTTCAACAGATGGAGATCTTGATATAGGATGATAACAAGGAAAGTGTATGATAGGTACATACCTGATATAAAAAATAAGCATGATATAGACCATGGAACAAGTTACTTCAGAAAAAAATTTATATTTTTCATGCCATATCAGGTGTCCTAAAGAGCAAATTAAGTTTCTATGTTCCTTTCTTAGACGGGGATACTGACATGGACAACGAGGTGGACATAAGAAGAGAAGGAAGGAGAGAACAAAAAGATCATCAAATTAATGAGTTAATAATGTTACTAACTAAAATTTAAATAGTTATTTGTAAAGTATGCACAGTACTTTCTATGTTTTATCTCATATTCAAAGACCTCCAATTAAATCTGGGCTATTTATAGAAAGGACTACCTGTCTGTTTGATCTCTCCAGTGGGATGCTCTGTAGACATCACTCCACCTTCCTCCCCACTTCCTAAATTCACAATTCCTCTAATCTTCCAATTTCCTGTAGAGGAAATCACCATCCTTCCAGTCTGCATGGTTCATGGACATGAGAGATCCTCACTTCTCTATGCTTCACTGCCAAGTTGCCATAGACAATCAATTAAGTCTTGTTTTTACCTCCACAAGATTTCTTGAATTTATCCTAGTCTTCCCTTCCAGGCAAAGTCAACTCTCTATAACACAAGTGTTACCATGTTACTCCTTTGCTTCCAAATTTTTGCTAGCTCCCTATTGCTTTTAATAAAAACTCCTCAATATGGTTTTTAAAGCTCTTCATAATCTGACTCCAACTTTACCAGGCTTATTGTCTACTATTCCCTTTTAATGAATTTTACTTTCTAGGTAAACTGACCTTTTTGCTTTATCCCAGACTAAGAACATCTCCAGCCTCCATATATTTGCATAGTTTGTCACCCAAGCCTGGAATGCACTCCCTCCTGACCTAGGCCTCTTAGAATTACTAGCTTTCTTTTTCCAAGGGTCAGCTCATGTGCCATCTCTTAGGAGAAGTCTTTCTGGATTTCCTTAATTCATAATACTTTCTTCCTCCTCTTCAAATTTTGTATGCCTATTTTTGTACTCTTATGTGCTGTGTTTTGTTGAGTTCCCCCACTCCAAGTAGAATGTAAGCTCTTTGAGGGCAGGGTCTGTTTTTCATTTCATTCTTATATCCCCAAGATTTAGCATAATGACTTGTGCATAACAGACTCAATAAATGTCTTTTAGATTTGATTCAATTGGACCTTTCCCAAATTCTGAGGAAAGTGCTCTTCAAAACTTGAAGAAGCTTTAAAACACTTACCTAAAAGATTTAATCTATGTTTTTTAGCTAAAAAACATCCCCTCCTCCCTAATCTCACAGTTTAAAGCAAGCATGTTGTTTTCCAGTGTGTATTCCTAGTTCTTTGGATACTTCCACCTGTCTAGCTGGATTAAGCCTGTATCTCATTGCCCTTTGCCATACAAAAATGATACCATCAGAAGCCATCTTGTCCTCAGAACTGTTTTCCTTATTGTTATGTTTACTGCCAGTTTTTCATTCTTGGTATTGATGAATTCCTGTAGCATAGAATGGCCCCGGGAGGGTTGGGAGCATATATTTTTGACTATGCTTATTGATTAACCTTGGGTAGCTGAGGCAAGCTATGCCAGAGTTGACCAAGTGTCCAAGATTTAGTGGAACAATCCCAGTTTTAGAAGTTCACAGGACTGCAATGGGCCTCAAAGACCATAAAATCGAACTTTGCTCATTTTATAGGGGCCTAGACAGGGGAAGTGACTTGCCCAAGGTCACTAAACTAGTAAATGACAGAACTGGGATGTGGACTTAGGTAATCGGACTTCAAATCCAGTGCATTGTCATGGAAAATATCTGGAGGGAAATTTATAAAGAATAAAAATAAATACTGAATTTAAGTGTCACCATTGTTGGGGCCCCATTTTTATGTACCTTCGTTATTTTTTTAGAGGCTCTGCAAGCTGAAAGGTCTTCTCTGGACCTCTCAGAGGCCCTGGCTTTATTTACATTTCCTTATTCAGCAAGAGATGCTAAGAAACTGTTTTTATTTCTTGATTCCGTGCTGCTTTCACTTGTCACCTTCCATTTTAGGCTCTTCTCACTCAGCAATTGGCTTCCTCATTGGAAAGACAATATATAGACAGTGAGTAGCTCCAGCTAGCAAGTTTCGCTTCATTCCTTCACTCTGACATTGTATAACAGTACTTTGAGCAATCACATGACTTCCAAAATGATGCCTTGATTGAAAGGATTGCATTGGGGAGAAATTGTGGTTGAGGGAAAAGGTCTGATTCCTACTCTTCCCTGACTCCACTTCCATTGTCTTCACTTCATTTCTTTGAATTTGGCCATGAGCTTAGTTTCATGTTATTTGTAGACTGTGGTCTGTTATTTAAGTATCTATTTCTTTGATTCATTTAGTCTATTATTTAACATGAGAGTGTTTAATCTATATTTTTATTTCAATAAATCACAATTAGTAAAGAAAAAATACTCCTTGACATATTCAAACTTGCAGTTTAAGAAGATGAGATAAGTAATAAAACTTTTTGAATATTCATCAAATAAAACCTAGAATGTTAAGTGTCTTAATGAGAAATCTTAGCAAAGTAGGAAGAACACTAAACTGAGAGACCAAAAAATTGGGTTAAAATTCTAGTTCAAGGGTGGCTAGATGGCACAGTAAACAGAACACCGGCTCTGGAGTCAGGAGGATCTGAATTCAAATCCGACCTCAGACACTTCACACACACACACACACACACAAACTAGCCATGTGACCTTGGGCAAGTCACTTGACCCCAATTGCCCTCCGAAAAGCAAATAAAGTAAAATAAAATAAAATAAAATAAAATAAAATAAAATAAAATAAAATAAAATAAAATAAAATTCTAGTTCATCTACTGACTACTTGTGTGATCTTGAGCAAGTCTGAATCTTACCTTATCTGGGCCTTAGCTTGTTCAACTAAACAAACATTGATTTATATCTAAATATTTGGTAAGTATTAAACAATATTAAATATTTATTTAAATACATAGCTAAATAAATATTTGGATATTTATTTACCTTTTATACAGAAACACTATGTTAACTGCTGGAAAGAAAGGGGAGGGATAGACAGCAAAGCAAAGGGGGAAGGGAATATGCATTTTTGTGATGGAACACTATTATGCTATAAGAAGTGACTAGCAGGATGATTTCAGAAAAATCTGGAAAAACTTACCTGAACTGATGAAAAGTGAAATGAACAGAACCAGAAGAATACTATACACAGCAACAGAAATATTATATAATGATCATCTGTGAATGCCTTATCTATTCTCAGCAGTACAATGATCCAAAAAAATTCCGAAGGACTCATGATGAAAAATGCTACCTCTAGAGAAAGAAATGATGGAGTTTGAATACAGATTGAAGCATACTATTTTTAACATTATTTATTTTGTTCATGGTTTTTGTTTTTCTTGGCTTGTGTAATCTTTCACAAGATGACTAACATAGAAATATGTTTTGCATGTTTGAACGTATATTACCTATATCAAATTTCTTACCTCAGAGAGGTGAAAGAGAAAAGGAATGAATTTGGAACTCAAATAAAAAAACATAAAAAACATTAAAATGTTTTTGTATGCGATTGTCAATAAAAATAAAATATTATTAAAAGAATGGATTATGCAGACTAACATCATATCCATCCTTTGTGGACAGGATTATTAGAATGGTAGGTAATAGAAATGCTGTCAGTGCAGTTTACAGTTTACCTAGATTTTTATCAGGGCTTTTGACAAAGTCTCATGGTTTTCTTGTGGACCAACAGAGAACTGTGGACTCAGCACTTCTCAGCACATAAGTGAAGAGAAAGTAATAGATCTGAGAGATATAACAGAGGTAGAATCAATAAGAATTGGGAACATTGAACACAGTGTGGGGGTTTGGGAGAGGAAGCATTAAGAAAGGCTCCAAGGTTCAAAATCTGGGTAACTGGGAAAATAGTGGTGCTTATAATAGGAATAGGAAAGTCTGTAGGAGTGGCAGGTTTAGGAGGGAAGATGATATGATTGGGAGTTTGGTTGTTGTTCAGTCATTTTTCAGTTGTGTGTGACTCTTCATGACCCCACTGGGTGTTTTCTTGGGCAAACAGACTGGAGAAGTTTACCAGAATTCCTTTTCTGGCTCATTTTATAGAAGAGGAAACTGAAGCAGAGTTAAGGGACTTGCCTAGGGTCACACAGCTAGTAAATGTGTGAGACCAGATTTGAACTCAGGAGTATGAGTTTTCATTTCTGCAGGCCCAGCACTCTGTCCACTGTACCACCTAGTTAAGCTATACTTTTATACATTTTGAATCTCAGGTGCTGATGAAATATTCATTTGGAGATGAGATCAAAGAAGAAGTGAGGGAAGGAGAGGTAAGGATTGAGGGACTGGTGGTGACATTGAGGATGAAAAATAGATTTAGAAGGAGACAGGAGTGAAAATTAGAAATACAGGAGATTTCTGATTAAAGGGGGGAATTGCATGATCTTGGAAATGACACGGTTTTGGGGTGATCGTGAAGTTAATCATGTCTGTGAGTGGCTAAAGTAGAGAATAGGTATAGGCTGTGGGAGTTAAGGAAATTGATGAAATAAGAGGTCAAAGTTTTCAAGGAGACATCAGTCAAGGTATTGAAATTTTCACTTATAAGAACAGGGCTTGGCATAGAGAAGAAAAGTGAAATGCTTGGAATAAGAGGAGAGTGACTTAGAGGCTGGTTTATGTCAGAAAGAAGGATCTGTACAGCGAGATATCAGTGAAAGGAGGGAACCTTAAAGGAGAGGTTATTGGGTGAGAGTGGTGGCAGGAGCTTATCAGGAAGTAGCAATGCAAAGCAAGGATTAGGTTAACTCTTCCATCTGGCCTCATGCATGGTAATGGGCAGGATCTCGTGTATACTGAGGGGCAGAAGAAGGGCATATCATTGCAGGAAAGAATAGCTTGGTGATGAGGTATCTTCCTGAGAGTCAAGTTTTCATGAGCACAGAGAGATGGAAAAAGAGTCAGATGAAATCTGAGATGAAATGTTTATTAAGGGTAGCAAGATGGATGTGGGTCAGACTGAGTTGAACAGGGATGAGAGTGAGGTAGAAGAGAGAAGGGAAAGGAGGGTTTTTGCCTCTTCAGATAATGATTCTAGATCACAGGGATGTGGAAGTAGCAGTTTGGAGCACCTAGGAACTAGGGGACTTCCAGTCCCAATTCCTGAAAGAGGATGCCGTAACACTCTAGATATCATCTGACTGGGGCAGAGGAAAATTGGTTAACCATCTAGAAGCTTGGGATTTAGCTATAAAATGAAGTGATTAGAACAGACTATCTCTAGGATTGGCATTCTATGTTCTAAGTTCCCTTCTGACCCTAATATTCCTTGTTCTAAGGTTCTTTCTAGCTCTTGCATTCTGTATAGTCTAAGGCTCTACCAGTTTACACTCTGCATTCTAAAATCCCTTCCAGGACTGATATTCTATGTTCTAAGCTACAGAGGCAGATGATGGCATGGTAGATAGAGTAATGGATCTGGAGTCAGGAAGACCTGAGTTCAAATACGGCTTCAGGTGTACTTATGAGCTACTGGACACTTGGCAAAGCCACTTAACCTCCATTTGCCTCAGATTAATGAGGATAATAATAGTACCTACCTCATTGGGTTTTCATGAGAATGAAATAACACTTGTCGAAGTGATTAGCACAGTGCCAGCAATAGAAGGTGCAATATAAATGTTCATTTCCCTTCCCGGGTCTCTTTCAGCTCAGACATTCTATGTTCTAAATTCCCTTCCAGCCCTAACATTCTAGGTTTTATTATCCAAAATCTCTTCTACCTCTATTCTTCTGTGCTCTTGAGACTTCCACCTCTGGTACTACATGATTCTGTTAGAATTCTCAGTGTGAAGTTAATAAAAAAAAAACTTTATTATTTTGTCTTATTGTATTAATGACAAAAATATGAATCTGCACTACCTCCTTTATGTTGCAGTTAAGCATATGCCATATTTAAATAGAAACTTTTGATTAAAACAATTCTCAATCCACAGATTAAGTGAAAATATGGTGAGTTCCCTTGAGCATAGCACATATAGTGCACTTAACATTTCAACAAAACTTTCCATGGTATTCATAAGTTAATCTGAAATCTCTTAGATTCTTTCATTGGTCATTCTCAAAGAGCGAGCTTGTGAATGAGTCACCTTGAAAAACAGGAAATCCAAGGGTGCAACAAATGATATACATGAATGAGACTTAGGTCTGAGTGGGTGGGTTTTAAATGACAGAATTATGAAGAGCTCATTTTAGTGAATACAGCTCCAGAGCTTCCATTTTCCTCAATATTTACAGATGAATGTGGAATGATTGGGGGCTTCTATCACCTGCAGTTATTGAGAGCTCTCTATTGGGCTAATTCAGAATTCATTTGAAAGGTTATGGAGTTATTTGTTTATTTATTTAAGAGTCAAATCCTTCCCTATCCAGCATTTTTCTGAAAGGACTAGATGTAGTTTACAATTTTCTATAGAATGTAAAATCTTGGAATAACTTTAGAATCTGCATGATGTTGTGGAAAAAGCCCTGAGATTAGAAATAACAGTCAGGGGGGTAACAGGAATCCCAGAGCTGACAGAATTATATGACCAGGATTAAGTCACTTCTCTCTGTTACAGATGAGCTTTCTCATCTGTAAAATGGAAATATTTAAAACACAATTATATAGAGTTGTTATAGGGAAATGTACTCTACAAAGCTCATTTGAGCCTTACAAGGTGCTGTTATTATTCCCATTATACAGATGAAGAAAAAGGCTCACACAAAAATATCTGATACACAGGACTGTAACAACTAGGATATTTAGTTGGTAGATAATACCCAGAGAGTTCATGACATCCTCAAGGGCACATTGCTAGTTGTGGTACTGACAAAATTAGAACACAGGTCTTCTGATCTCCAGTGTGGTGTACTGGTACAAAATAGAATATATAATATAAGGAATAGAAGAATATATGCAAACAACTGGGAGTTTGGAGAATGAGGATGTAGCGTCAGTCCTGCTACTAAATATCTGTATGACTTTTAAAAAGTCACTTCCTCTTTAGTAGTCTCATATTCCTCATCTGTAAAATAAGGGAGTCGCTTGGACTAGATGAGTTCTAACTCTCCTTTCAGTGATAAAATACTAGGACTTGGGAAAAAATAATATTGATGATGATAATAACTAATACATAGCATTTTAAGGTTTGCAAAATGCTTTGTAGATATTATGTCATTTTATTCATACAGTAATCCAGGGAGGTAAGTGCTATTATTCCCATTTGACAGACGAGGAAACTGAGCCAGGAAGAAGCTAAATGACACAGGATCACACAGTATATCTCGGAGGTCAGTTTGGAGCTTGAGTTTTCACGATTCCAGGTGAAGCACTTTTATATTATGCCACCTAGCTACCTAATTCCTATAGCACTTCAAGTTTTGTAAAGTAGTTTTCTCACAGTAACTTTCTGAAGGTGTATGCAATCAGTCCCATTTTATGAATGAAGAAACTGAGGCTCAAAAAAGATGAAATGATTTTCCCACAATCACACAGCCGGGATTTGAACTCTAGCTTTCTCATTTGGAGTGCAGTGCTCAGGAGAGAATCCATTTAAAAAGTGAAGTAGAGAGGAATTCCCAGGCGTCTATGATGAGCTGATCACTATAGTTGAGGATTGAATGTCACTAAGTTTTCCAAAGTTAAAGTGAAAAATGAAACACATTTGATTATGAAGCTTTCATTTTCTGACAAGAGAAAGCACACAAATGAATTTCATATAAGCCCTTTTTCTTAAAACTAAACTTCAATAGAAATTCATTGTATGTAACTGTGCCTGTCTATCTTTGTATCAGTGACTTTGAATACAGTATTGGAAAATAACTCCAAAGGTTTATTGATTTTACCATTAAGAGCAAAAACCCTAATTTTCCTTTGCTCTGGTCACACCATGTGAGTTAGGCTCAGTTTTGGGTACAGATGACAGTAATAAGGCTTGTGGAAAGACTCAAAAGTCATATGTAAAGAATATTGGAAGGATATGGAAATCTTTAAGCTGTAGGGGAAAAAAGTCTAAAGGGTAAAATGATCACATTCAAAATTTTTGAAGAGTTAAAATAGTATTATAATTTTATAATAGGTTCAGAACTGGAAGCAACCTTAGAAGCCATCACTTCCAACCTCCTCATTTTACAGATGCAGAGACTGAGGCACAGAGAGATTGTGTCCAGGTTTACATAGCTAACGTCTGAGGTAGGATTTGATCCCAGGTCTTTCTTTATTTGCTTTTATTTTGGAGGAGGAAGGCAGGGCAATTGGGGTTAAGTGACTTGTCCAAGGTCACATGGCTAGTAAGTGTTAAATATCTGAGGTCGAATTTGAACTCAGGTCCTCCCGACTCCAGGGCCAGTGCTCTATTCACTGTGCCACCTAGCCGCCCCAATCCAGGTCTTTCTTACTAGAAGCATAGCTCTAAGCACAGTTC
Source organism: Pseudochirops corinnae (assembly GCA_028646515.1). Taxonomy (NCBI): domain Eukaryota; kingdom Metazoa; phylum Chordata; class Mammalia; order Diprotodontia; family Pseudocheiridae; genus Pseudochirops; species Pseudochirops corinnae. The sequence continues at coordinate 135,754,153 of CM053592.1, forward strand.
CCAGGGTTAATAAATGTTAGTTGACTATTATTGATCAGTCATTTCAGCTGTACCTTACTTTTCATGACCCTATTTGGGGTTTTATTAGCAAAGATACTGGAAAGGTTTGCCATTTCTTTCCCCAGCTTATTTTGCAGATAAGGAAACCAAGGCAAGCAGAGTTAAGTAACTTGCCCAAGGTCACACAGGTTTAGGCCTGGATTTGAACTCAGGTCTTCCTGACTTCAGGTCCAGCACTCTATGTATTGTATCACATAGTTACCACTATTTGACTAAGCCCTATTTCCTATGCCAGGCTGCATCTCCAAGTAGAATCAATTAATTGATAAATCAATCAATTAGCATGTATTAAATGCAGATGAACTAGGACTTGTGCTTGGTGCTTAGGATGTAAAGACCAACAAGCATTTGTCACATGCCTATATTGTACTCAATTCAAGGTTTCAAAACCCTGCCTTCAAGGGAGACAACATGCACATAAATAGGTGTCTTGAAAATAGATAACATGATGATTTGTGGGAAGAAGACATAAGTCCTTAGGGGTGGGGTGGATGAAGAAAGACTGCATGTAGATCTTGCCTATACTAAGCCCTGAAGTGCTTTTATACAGTGTCCCAAAAGTCTGAGTTCACTTTGAAGCTATTCAAGCTTAAAGCTATTAAAGATCCAAATTGCCCTCAAACTTTTGGGTAATTGCTAAGGTTCTCCAAGCACTTTGTGTAGCTTTTCCTATGGGTTTTAAGATAGTGGACAGCTGGTACAAAGGCATGGAGATGGGAAATGGATGTCATGTGCAAGGCACAATGAGATGACAAGTTGGGCTGGATCAGAGAGTATGTAAAGGGGAATAATATAAAATAAGCTTGGAAAGACAGGTGGAAAAACAGATTGAAAAAGACTTTAAATGGTGAACAGAGGACAATGAAACAGTCCCTGCACTGATAGAACTTACATTCTGTGGGGGAAAACAATATATATACATATAAGTGGATATGAAATATATTTAAAATAAATAAGAGGTGGTTTGTGGGGGAGTGGCAGTGACACTTGACCTAAAATTTGAAGGGAACTAAGGGGCAGCTAGGTGGCACAGTGGATAAAGTGCCAGGCCTGGAGTCAAGAATACTCCTCTTCCTGAGTTCAGATCTGGCCTTAGATGCTAGCTGTATGACCTTGGGCAAGTCACTTAACCCTGTTTACCTCAGTTTCCTTTTCTGTAAAATGAGCTGGAGAAGGAAATGGCAAACCACTCCAGTATCTGTGCCAAGAAAACCCCCAAATGAGGTCACAAAGAATTGGGCATGACTGAAATGACTGAACAACAACAAGGACTTTAAGAGGGGTTAGATTTCAGATAGTGTCAAGAAGATAAGATTAGGACCAATGGGTAGAAGTAACAAGGAGGGGACAGGTAGGTGGCACAGTGAATAGAGCACTGGCCCTGGAGTCAGTAGGACCTGAATTCAAATCTGACCTCAGATACTTAACACTTACTAGCTGTGTGACCTTGGGCAAGTCACTTGACTCCAATTGCCCTGCTTTCCCCCCTCCAAAAAGACAAAAAAAATTAAAAAAAGAAGTAACAAGGAGGCAGATTTATCTACAACAGTTTGAAAATGAATTGCGTTGGGAAGTTTGTGAGTTCCTCATCCTTGGGGAAGTTCAAGGAAAGACTAGATGACCCCTCTTGGTGACAATACATAGGTGATTAATGCTTCAGGAAGAAACTGAATTAGATGACTACTCAAATCCATTTGAACTTTAATTATATATGAGATTTTGACTATGAAATACACATACACTATGCCTTCATTAAAAGCTCTTTTTAGCACACATATTCATTTGGTAATGCTTTAATATTTAATCCAGATATTTGATGTTTAAATATTATTTTTCTAGTTTCTGATCTCTTTCCCCACTTTATAGAAAGTATAAATTTCAGATGAGTTACATGTAAAGCTGCTGGCAGTGTGTTTATTGAGAATGTTGATGGAGAAAATAATCAAATCATCTGCTACGTATGATTGACTATAAAACTATGATAAAGTGATTCAACACGATTGCTTTGTTATTTCATGTTTGAGCCTTAGGATGGACATGTATTCTGATTGAAGACATCATAAGGTGTTCTCTGTAGGGAAGAATAATTAGCAAATATATGAATCAGAAGTCTGCTTATAGTCTATAATGAAAACTAATCATATTAGCTTTTACATGACCCTGTGCCTTCATTGTATATTTTATCACGTGAAAAATAGCCAATGAGTCTGGTGTGAGGCTTAGGGAATTCAAATATACCTATAAAATTTAATTTAAATTAATTCACAGATAGACGTTAAAAACCCCAATGAGTGTAGAACTATTAAAACCAAATAGATGATTAGAGTTGGCCACTGAAATATAAACACTACCTAATTAATGAATTGATGAATTCATTATCTTTTGCTCTTTTGGGCATGAGTCCTCTTTGGTCTTTAGTCATGACCATAAGCGGGTAAAACAGTTTATCTAGGAGTAATTAGTCTGCTTTGAGGCTGTGTAATAAGAGTGCATAACTCTGTGTGTCTGCGTGTGTTTCTGTGTATGTTATGGACCACTTTGGCAGGCTGTTGAAGCCTATGGGATTCCTTCTGAGAATAACATTTTTATTGTCTAAATTCTTAATTGAAGGATATAATAAATTTCTATTAGAGTTAATATGTAATTTTTCCCCAACCATATTCATGGACTCCATGAAAACTTACCCACGGAACCTTTTGTGTCTAGTTTAATAACCCCCGTGATAGAAGTTTTATTGGGTTACAATCTAAATATGAATGTATTGTGTACTGTGACAGCAAAAAGCTAATATAGTCATTGGCTTCATTTAGTGAAGGCAGCATGGCATAATGGATAGAGAACTCACCTTATGAATGATAAAAATCTAGATTCAAATCCCACTTCTGATGCACACTGGGTCTGCAACCCTGGGAAATTCACTCTACTCTCAGTGCCCCAGGAAACTAAATCTCTAAGACAAACAGTTGCTGACCAGTTGCTGATCTAAATTGGTAGAACTTCCTTCACTTCGAATACACAGTGAAATACAGAGGTCTAAACTGTTCCTTCCACTTCTCCCCTATGATTGTGACAGAGACAAGGAGGTCTACCCTTATCAGACAATATCTCTTGAATTTGTTGAGTTCTGGGTATCATATTTTAGAAAAGATATCAATAAGCTGGAGAGGAAAGAACCTAGTTGTTTGAGGGCCTTGAAATCATGCCATACACATAGTCACAGAAGGAGCTGGTAAAGTTTAGCCTGGAGGAGAGAAGACTTAAGGACAATATGAAACCTATCTCCAATAATATGAAGTACTGGAACACGAAGAGGTATTGGGCCTGCTCTGCATTGCCTTAGAAGGCAGAACTGGGAGAAATGTGTGATAATTGTAGAGACAAATTAGGTTTAGTGCAGGAAACCTTCCTAATGTCAATAGCCATCTCCAAATGAGATAGGCTGCCTTGCCAAGAAGTGAGTTTCCTGTCTTTGGAGGTCTTACAGCAAAGACCGGACAACCACTTTTGGGACTTGGTATAGAGAGGGATATTTGTTCAAAAAGAGGTTGGATTAGGTGACCTTTAAAATCCTTTCCAACATTGAGAAATCTTGTGATTCTATGACTCAACCAAAGTCACACAGACTTTGTCAGTGGTGGAGCTTGAGCCTCAAACAAATCACCTGACATTTTCAGATGTTCTTTTCATTGCACTTGATTGTTTAGATTCATAAAAAATTATTCAGTCAGAGAAGATTCATCTGACTTGACTATTGTACATAGACAATGAGCCCTCTTTGGTCTATAGTCTGGGTTTCACTTGGTGATGTTAAGATAGAACCTGAGGGATCTACAAAATAGGAGTGAACTACATATGAGACCATAGCATCATGTTATACTAGATCTGGAATGAAACTTATGTCATAAAATATGGAATATTAGGTCTGGAAGAGACCTTAGAACATCTATCAGATGTGTACCCTGCTTTTTGCCTCCAGTATAGATGAAGGAGCAAGTATTTATGAAATGACTGCTATGTGTTGGTCAGGTACTGGCTGGTACTTTACAACCATTATCTCATTTGGTCCTCATAACCACCCAGTGAAGAAATCTCTCTTATTATCCCCATTTCACAGTTGAGGAATATGGAAGGCAGAGGTTAAATGACTTGGCCAAAATCAAACATCTTGTAAGTGTCTGAGATTGCATGTGATTTCAGATCTTCCTGATTCCAGGCCTAGAACATTACACCATGTAGGAAATATAATACAAAATGTTAGATCTAGGAGAGACCCTAGAAAGTAGTTTATTAGATATGGTACCACTACTCTTCCCCTGCCCACCATACCCCATTTCCCCCAAAGAAAAATAGACCTTTGAATATTAAAGCTGGAAGAGTCCCAGTTCCTTCAATCAATTTTGCGTTATTTTGAACCTATTTGGTGTGCATACAGTATATCTACCATTACACCCCCATCCCGATAGAATGTAAACTCTTGAGGAAAAGGATTATTTCATTTTTTGAATACCCAAATCTGAAAAATGCCTTGCCCAGAGTGGCTACTTACTAAATATTGATGGATGGATTGAAGAAGTTTATATTATACTGGGGTAAAAGACTCTCTTTATAGATAAGTAACTACAAAATACATACAGGCAAAACACCATTGGAAGATTGGTATTCTCTTCATTCCTTATACTTCAAGAAGCTAATTAAATGAGCTACAGTAGAGGAAAAGTAATAACGTGGACTTTGTTTATCAAAGAAACTCTTTCTTTTCCTTTGCAAGGGCACCCTCAATTTCCTCTTAGGTTCTTGCTTGTATGGCTGCTCACTGTCTCCTTATATTTTCTGTCAAAGTTAAAGGAGACTCTTGAAATGGAGTAATTTCTATTCTCTTCAGGCATCTCACCAAAGCAATTTGTCCCTATTCTAATTTTCTATCTCCCTGCTCTAGACCAAAAATTTCAAGTGTTTTTTCCAAGGGAAAAAAGAGCCCTCCTCCCTTCTTTTCTGGGTCAGTGGACTGTTTAATAAGATTTCAGTTTCATCATTATCATTACAACGGAAATGGAATCAATTGTGTCAGCTCACTGTGTGGTGAAGAGCTCAGTAGCTGGAAGTGGCTTCCATCTCACTAAATGAAACTCATCCCTTCCTCTCTATAATACATATGCATTTCTTAGTCAAGTTCAGATTTATTTTGAATGGGTTTCATGCTTCAGATTGTTCTGGACACCACATTCTTGCTACAGGCATTCTGTAACACTGGAGACAGTATTAAGAGTAATTCAGTCTTCTTAGTGAGCCAAATGATGATTGAGGAGCAGTGTAGGGTAATGGATAATGCAAGACTTGAACTGAGGAAGGTCTAGGTTGAAATCCCATTTATGCCCCTTACTATCTAAGTGACCATGGCCAAATTACTTAAGCTCTCATGGTCTCAGTATCCTTGGGTTAGGTGTCCTTTAATGGCCCTTTGAACTTTAAATCTTTGATCTGCTAATGGGAGTTGTGCCAGAAAATTGTAGGCACCTGGTCCTAAGTTGTATCTAGGAAGTTAACATTTCACTGGGTGTGCTGGGTTACGCCAAAGCAATGAGCTGAATAGACAGAGTTGGGGGTAGTCAGTGGTCAAAGGTTAGAAGCAGCTAGGGCAAGAGCAAGGCTGGCAGCTGACATAGGTTGTGTCTGGAGATCTTGAAATGAGAAGGGGCAATGCTCAAATCAGATCAAAGTTATGGAATGGATATCACATGCTATTAATACTGTTATTTCCTATTATTAACATTGTAGAAAGTCCTATGCTTTAAATGTGTACTTTAGACATCAAGGTAATAACTTTGCTTCATTAGCAGCATGGCACAAATGACTTTAGCACCTGAACAGCCTGTGGTTCAAGATTGCCACCTACACTTTGCCACAAACTAGCTATTTGACCTTGGAAAAAACTACTTTACTTCTCTGTTTCTTCATTTGCTAAATCTATGATCAGAAATGATCTCTAAGGTCTCTATTCTACCACTTGATAGTCCATATTCCAAAGTCCCTCCCAGGACCAATATTCTGTTTTCTGTGCTCTGCAAATGTTTATACCTCTAATACCTATGTTCTACCTGCTCAGGGCCCTTCTGACTCTAAAAACATGCATAAAAGCTAGTCATTAAATGAACCAATATTGCATGAGGTTGTTTTTTTTGTTTTATCACTTGTCATCCTGACTGGTTTCTGCACAATTGATTGCGTTGGTCAGGCAGTCCATTTGATTCAGTCATTAAGAAGTCCACAAATGTCATTTTCGAAGAGAGCATTCTCTATCAGACAGACAGAGATCCTGTTTCCCAAATATGAAGCAAAGGCCAAAGGCTCCTGAAATGGAATGATTTGTGAACTTGAGTTAAACGCTGCTGTTTGCTGTGAATCTAACATAATCAAAATGAAAAGCATTTGAGCAATCAGAGGATGGAATTACAGCATATCCTGGCTCTTTTTGTTACCACAGGCATCCAACTTTTCCAGTCATGATGAATATTTGGTGAATGCAAAAATAACATAAGGCTTCTCTGTCCAGTTCATAGAGAGTCTTCTATTCCTAGAAGTAACTAGAACTTACATAGTCAGAGAAGTGCAGAATTGGGGGGGCTGTGAGAAAATGTAGAGATATTTTTAGCCCCTTTATTGTACAGAAGGAGAAACTCACTCTGAGTCTGCCTAAGGTAAGAGATAAAATCAGGGGAAACCAGAAAATTTTGACTGCAGTATGTTATAGGCTGTCCTGTGTAATAGAAGGGAAGCTTCTTGAGGGAAGAACAGCTCCCTTCATGTTTTTGTATCTCCCTTTACTCTCCCACCCCAGATGATTGCTGAATTGAATTGGAGAAAAGATAAGGAGAGATCCAGGTAAGTGTGAGGTTGCAGCAGTGTATTAGAGTAAGCCTATGCCCCTGAAAGTCACTAGTTCAATTTTCAGTGTGAGCATTCATACAAAAGTAAGAAAACACTACAAATCATGGCTTGGTTTCTTATTTTGTTGTCTAGACTGAAGAAAATGATTCTCTCCTCTCAACCCCTGCCACTCTTCTCCTCTGTAGGAAATCTCCCCTGGTTGCTTTGATCTATTCTGTTATGACATACTCTTGATCCTTCACTGTTCTTAGTGACTTCTCCCAGAAAAGAAAGATAAAGATGACAACAGTAGCAACAGTAGCAGCAGCATTGATTTGGCATTTAAAGTTTGCAAAGCACTTTGCAAATATTCTCTCCTATGATCCTAACAATACTGGGAGGAAAGTGCTATTATTATTCCCATTTAAGAGATGAGGAAAGTGAGAAAGAAATTAAGTGACTCGCCCAGGATCACACAGTTAGTAAATGTTTGAGGCCAGCTTTGAATTCATGTCTTCCTGACTCAGTGTCTATCCACTGCACCATCTAGCTGTCTTTAGTCATCCTATGTCTTTCATAAGATGTGGTTCTCATATTTGAACAAAATGTATCAGGTATGGTCTGACCGAGACAGAGTACAGCAGAACTATCATGTTAGTCGTGGATATTATGCCTTTCTTTATGCAGTCCAAGACTGTGTTTCATTCTTGGCTTTCATATCATTCTGCTGACTCATATGGAACTTGTGATCCAATAAGACCCTCAAGTCTTTCTCATATGAACTGCTTTCTAGCCATTTCTTCCCACGTTGGTCATGTGATATTGATTTTTTTTTAAACCAGGTATAAAATTTTGGTTTTATATCTATTAAATTTCATCTTACAAGAGCTAATGTTCTAACTTCAAGCTCTTTCTGGATCTTGCCTCTTGTCCAGTGTGTTAGGTAAACCTACTCAATTTGTGTCACCTGAATATTGATAAGCATGTTTTTTTATCACTTTATCTAAGTCTTTGATAAAAAGTGTTAACACATAATCAAACAAGAATTCTACTGGAGCCTTCTTTCCAGAATTAGAAGGGGCCTCAGAAAGCATCTAGTCCAGTTGTTAGCCCTATAAGGTCCCTAACAAGGGTCATCCAGCTTTCTCTGATAGACCCTTCATGTAGAAGAATCCACTCCCTCTTGATATAGTATATTTCACTTTTGGACAGCTCTCATTATTAAGAAGGTGTTGCTTACATGGAGCTGAAATCTGCCTCTTTGAAACGTATACCTGCAGTTCTGCTCTTTGGAGGCAAGCAGAACTAATCTAATCTCTTTTTCAAACGACAAATCTTCAAATACTAGAACACAGCTCTCATGTCCCTTCTAAGTCTTATCTTCTCCAAGACAAACATCCCTTGTCCTTTCTGTCAATTCACGTGTGACATTGATGCCAGCCCTGTCAGTGTCCTGATTGCCTTGTTGGACACTTTCCAACTTTTTGTCATTCTCCTAAAATGGCAGAACTAGGTAGTATAATCCAGATGTGCTGCAACCTTCAACATTCAGTCACTTTCCACGTCCTGTTGATATACCTTGTATAAATAAATCTCATAAATCTCACCATTTCTTTTCACTCCCATGAGCATACAAGGAATAGAGAGAGAACATTCCCAACAACCACCTTCCCTCTCATGGCAAGGGTCAGTGGGAACACCTTGCCCACTCTAGGGTTTAAGGGCACCTGTGAACTCCATGTTCTCTGCTTCTAATTGTCATTCCTTTACTTCAGACTCTTACCTCTTCTCACATCAACTATTGTAGTAGCTGCCTAACTAGTCTATCTACCTTTTATTTCTTCTTTCTCTAACCATCTGTCAAAACTCTCTACATATTTCCCTTCCTTTGCTTCTTTACTCCTGTTTCTGAGGAAGAGGTGGTCTTTCTTTCCAAGGCTAACTTCTCTACCTATGCCTGTGATAACATCTTAAGGTCTGGGAGAGGTTTGTTTTTTTCAGCTCTAGATCTAATGTCCTTTGTTCTTTCTTTTCCTTCATTGCCAGACTCTGAAACAATTCAATTTTCTCACTTGTAAAATGATAATATTGGACTAGATCATCTCTAAAGCCTTTCCAACTCTAAATCCTATGATTATAGCTTAATCCTCTCACTGAATGAATGGGAAAATGAAATCCAAGAAAGGTTAAGTGACCTGCCCAAAGTCACCCAGAAAGTAAATGGTGATGATAGGATTCAAACCCTTTGACTCCAAAGTTGATACTTTTACAACTGTACTAGTATATCCAAGAGGTGCAAAATAAACTTGTGCAGGGGGAGAGCAGTTGGGTGTGGCTTCAAAGGACCTGGAATCCTGCCACTGCCACATCTTTTTTATATGACTTTGGGCAAGGCACTTAACCTCTCTTAGGTTTCATTTTCTCATTCATTCAGTGAGAGGATCAGGCTATAATTTGTAGGATTTAGAGTTGTAAGGGACTCTAGAGATTGCCTAGTACAAACTCATCTTTTTATAGGTAAAGAAATTCAAAACCCAGGGGGATTAAATGATATGCCTAAAATCACACAGTAGAGCCAAGATTCAAACATCACTCTTAAAACTAAAGAATTGGAAGATGGCGGCGTAGCAGCAGCAATATATCGCAGCTCTCACATAGCCACCCCCAAATACCCATGGAATAGGACTCTGGACCAACCTAGAACTTCAAAAACGCACACAGATACCTCCCACTAAAGTCAGCTCGGCTACGAGGACC
>CM053592.1:135764333-135782824 GCA_028646515.1 Pseudochirops corinnae
GATAATCATCTTTCTTTCTACCCTAAAAAAAGGTGAGATAATAATTTTAGATAAAATGTCACCTTCATTGAAGTGACCAGGGCAAGGAGATTCAATTGATTTTACCGTAACCCAAATGCCCTACTTCCAAGCAAATCTTATCCTAAGTTTCCTTTCTATATCTATCGATGTTACTGACACTGTATATGCCTGACCACTGCTCTGGAAATCCATGATACTCTTCACCCTTGATCAATTTAGAAACTTTATCTTGTTTGTCACACATATTGCTCACTGTTGGATACTCTTGTCAGAGTTCAGTCATGGAAGATCAGCAATGAAGTTCTTGGACTGACTATGTAGACCATCCTGCCATTACTCAGATTCTCTTTTTGATGTACCTTATGCCCTAGCTTTATAGCAGCCCAGTCCTCTCACCACTGGCACATAGAATGACATTGGGATAACACAAATCTATTACATAAACTCCTTTAACTCTTCTCCAGAGAGTCAAATCAAAGAAATACAGAAATATAAATTAATCTCAGGATGCCATGTTTGAATCACTACAAGCTACACTTTATGCCATGAATCCAACAAAAAATGGGTCATTTTGATAACTAAGCCTAGTCTGAATACCTCTTCCTCTCCAACCCAGATTTGAGTGGCACCTTAGCAGCTTTAACTCCTTTCCTCCACTCCCAAGACCACTTCTAATGCTCTTGACAGAATCTGGTTAGTAAATAGATTCTTTAAAATAGAGAGGGTGGGGTAATGGAAGAAGCCTCAGGTTAAGGCAGGGGTAGGGAACCTGCTGGTCTCGAGGTCATATGTGGCCCTCTAGGTCCTCAAGTGTGGCCATTTGACTGAATCCAAACTTCATAGAACAAGTCGTATTCAAAGGGTTGCACTTGAGGACTTAGGAAGCTGTGTGTGACTGGAGGTCACAGGTTCCCCACCCCTGGCTAATCTGAAGGCTCTTTTTAGCTTCACTGTTTGTGTGACTCTGAACATCTTTTTTGGTTTCATTTTCCTTATCTGCCAAAAGGAACAAATATTCTTTAATCTATCTACATTCAATGATTGCTCTAAGGATCAAATAAAGGATCTTTGAAACAAAAGGAGGGAAGAGAAAGCTATTTAAATGCAAATCATGTTTATATGCATGTTGCTCCCAAAGTCTTAGTGAAGTTGTAAGCTTTCATGACTTAAACCTAAAATATCAGAAGGAGGAGAGAACTTAGCTGACATCTGAGGGTTATTAAGCTTTAATAACTTAAAACTGTACTAAGGCTTTTGGTGCACATTGCATAGTGTCCCAGATTATAGGATCATCAATTGGTAGGGATCTCTGAGATCATCTAACCCTCCATTTTACACATGAGAAAAAGCGAGCATCTAGGTCTTCCCCAAAGTACCACAGAAGGAAGTGGCAGAGAGAGCCTTGGAATTCTAGCCTTCTGACTCTAAAAAAAGTGCTCTTTTCATTAAAAAAAATGCTACTATAAGCCCTTGAGGCTGGTTTCCCCCCACAGACATCACATCAGGAGGCATTATTATACAATGAATAGTGTGTTGATCTTGCAGTCAAGAAAACTTGGGTTCAAATTACACTTAATGGCTTAGCATTAATGCTTTTCCTCTATAGATTATCTCTAATTTATCATATGTAATAATGTGTGTATGTATATATGTGTGTATACATATGTGTGTGTGTATATATAAATATTATATATCTTATTTGTATATAGCTTTTTTGCATGTTGTCTCATCTATTAGACTATGAGCTCCTTGAAAGAAGGGATTGTGTTTTGCCTTCATTGTATCTGTCACACTTAGTACAATGCCTGGCCTATAAAAGGTACTTAATAAATGCTTGCTGACTGACTGGCTGGAGGTATGACCTTGAGAAAATTAGATAATCTCTCTAGACTTCAGTCTCCTCATCTATAAAATGTAGGAAAATAATGAAAATGGCACCTAGCTCAAAGAGTAGGCATGGGGTTCAAATGAGATCATGTAGAAAACAAAGCCCTTTTCTAACATTAAAAACACTATATGAATACAGATTGTTATCCATTTCATTGTTTTCATTATGACCAAATGAGTGCTATTGTCTCTGTGAGACCATGGGCTTATCGCATTGATGACTACTGAATAGGATACTGCTGAAATTTCTTTTTGGAAATTACCTCCATGGTTTAGGAGTCAAGCTAGAAAATAGATGCCATTATGTCATAGCCAAGTTTCATTTATTATTCTTATTTATCAAAAGAAAAATAGTCTAACCTAGCTTAGTCACCACCCTCTTTATGTAACAGTTTGGGGTTGGAATGATTAAAATCAAACCTATGCTCGACACAGTGATTCTTCCCCACTGGGTAGATTCACCTTCAAAGAATGAGATCTGGGCTCTAAAGACTATTCTGCTAGAGGAACCCAACTTGACTTGGATGAGAACAGCATAAAGATAAGTGTTGGGCCTCCCATATTGGCCTCAGAACTTATTTGTATGGACAGTGGTGGTCTTTTGCGGCCTCATCTCTAATCTTTGAGGTAGATACTACATTTATCACTTCTCCTCGTTGCAAGAGACAGCTCAGAACAGGGGAGAGAGGATTTTCATTGGGGTCAAGAGGACAGGGAACCAAATCCTGCTTCTAACACATGCTGGCTGAGGGGCTGTGTGCAAATCATTTAATCTGTCAGCACCAGAGGAAACCCTCTAAAACTGTAAACTATGGAGGAGTTGTTTGTCTGCATTTGGTACAGGTATTTCTATATTGGGTTGTATTATGTAAAAGAACTCACTAGATTAGCTAGCCTAAATACAAGGATCCAAGACAATTCCAAAAGACTCATGACAGAAAATGCTAACCACATCCAGAGAAAGAACTACGCAGGCTGAATGCAGATCGAAGCAGATGATTTGCTCTTTTTTTAGTTGTTCTCCTTTGTGGTTCTGCTCTATTGTTTTGTTTCTTCTTTCACAACATGACTAATATGGAAATACATTTACACGATTACCCAGGTATAACCTACATCAGATTGCTTGTCAACTTGGGGATGGGAGATAGGAGGGAGGGAAGGAAAAGATTTGGAATTTAAAATCTTATAAAAATGAATGTTGAAAACTGTCTCTATAGGTAATTGGAAAAATAAAACATTATTTATAAGATTAACTAGCCTAACCTCTGTCAGTCTTTCTGTCTCTGTGTGTCTCTCTCTGTGTTTCCATCTCTTTCTCTGAATCTGTTTCCTTCCTCTCTGTCCCTGTCTGTCTTTCTCTGTCTCTGTCTGTCTCTCTGCCCCTGTATCTGTCTGTCTGACTCTTTTTCTGTCTCTGTTTGTTTCTCTCTGTCTCTGTGTGTGTGTGCCTCTCTCTCTGTCCTCTCTCTCTCTCTCTCTCTCTCTCTCTCTCTCTCTCTCTCTCTCTCTCACTGGCTCTATCTCTGTGTCTGTCTGTGTGTCTTTAACTCTCTGTATTTTTGCCTCTGTCTCTCTCTGTGTGTCTCTTTCTCTATGTCTCTGTCTCTCTGTCTGTCTGTCTATCTGTCTTATCTTACCCAGGCTGAAAGTGCTGCACCCACTCTAATCTTCTCCATTTATGACATGTACTGGGTCACCCTTCCCTAAGCAGCCTGATGGCCTTCCTGTTCCTACAGACTCACCATTTTCATGCTGGATTTATTTGTGGATACCGGACCAGCTTAGCCCACTGTTAACTCTGAACTCCCAAGTATATGCAGTTTATTAGTCTCAGCTTCCCAGATAGCAGTGATTACATTATCAGTTCAAACTTATTTTACAAATGAGAACACTGAAGCCAAGGAAAGTTAAGTAACTGCCTTAGCCAGAGTTATATGACTGACAGTAGAGATGGGCTTAAACACAGGCTTGCTTGACTCTGAAGCCCACTCTCTATCAACAAAGTCACACAAACATTGCCTCTTGGGGATTCTTTTTACAAATGAAATCACAGGGCCATCTCCTTCACTCCCCCAAATTATATATATATATATATATATAGAAGATCATTCCATTTAGATCTGCAGGGAACCTCAGAGATCATCAGGTCCAATCACTTCATTTTACAAATGAGACCAAGGGAAGGAAGTTAACTTTCCCAAGGACATGCATGTGACAGGCATTAACAGTGAGATTTGAAACCAGGTCCTTGAACCAATGTTCTTTCTACTATACCTACCCTCTGCTTCTACTCCATTCACTTTGTTATAGAAATAAGGGAAATGAGACCCAGAGAGGGAAAGTGACTTCACAAAGGTCATCTAACCCATAATTAACAGAGCTGGGATCAAAACCCAGGTCTTCCAACTCCAAACCCAGTACTTTTTACATGGTACCATCCTGGCTCTGCAATGGAAAAATAAAAAAATGCTCTAAAATTTGAGGTAGTGTTAGGGGGAAATTAATGTGGCACTCTGCCTAGTTTGGGGCTCCTCATCCCTCCAGGTAATTGGGTTAAAGACAGCCACAAAGCCTGCATATGCTTTGGCAGCCACAGGGTGAAATCATAATCCCTGGAAAAGCTTGGCATCCACAGCAATTGAAATTGAAGATGGCAATGCTAATGATGAAAACTGAGACTTTGTGGAGACTGTAACTCAGGCATAATTCCATTTTATCCCAATTCAGTCCGGCGCTCATTACCAAGATGATTCTCCTTGGCATTTACTCCCTAAGCAATAATTCTGGTAGGATCTTTCATTCTAATTTTATAAGGCACCTACTATGTGCAAAGTCCTCTGCTAGGCCTATGGAATGGATTGAAAGCATCAGCACAGAGAGTGGAAGGCAGTATAAAGTAAGGGGGGAAAACAATGGACCTACAACAATCCAGAGACTGGGGCTTTGCCACCAACTAGTTGGAGGATATTGGGCAAGAAAGGTGTATAAAATAAGGTTTTTTTTATGTCTTTTGTTTAAACATTAGAGTCATTTCCAAGGGTGATCCTTCCTCTAAAACTCACAAACACAAACATCCCCTTTGTGACAAAGTAAAACAATTAAAACCAATGGACGGCAAGACGACGTATGCACCATTCTACACCTATAGTCATCTTTCCACTGAAAGGAGATACTTCATGCTTTTCTAGAGGTCAAGATTTGTCATTATATTTACTCAGCATTCAGCTCCATGTTAGTGCTATTTTAATTTACCTTATCATAATCACAGGGCATATTGTCCTTGCACTGCTTACATCACTTTGAGATCATACAAGTCCTTGAGCAAAAATTTTCATCAATGAGGACCTCATTCTCATCTGTCAAAGGAGAGGGTTGGGTTGGGAGAGGGTTTAGAGCAGCAGTTCTCAACCTGTGGGTTACGACCCCTTTGGGTGTCAAACGACCCCTTCACAGGGGTCACAGGGGTCGCCTAAGACCATCGGAAAACACATATTTCCGATGGTATTAGGAACCAAGATACTGCTCCTCTATCCCTCTCCAGGCAGGTCCGCCCACATGCAGATATACCCACATATGAGTATTAAAAGTTCTCAGCATTAAGAAGGTTGAGAACCACTGGTTTAGAGGATCTCTAAAGTCCCAGTAGACGCTAACATGACTGAAAAGGACCATTGTGACCTGCATCCTCATTAGGGCTACATGCTGCGTACTCACTGGGTGATTGATGGATAGTTACAAAAGCCTGGTGATTTTCCAGCCCTCTATCATCATTCTGTTTACCCATCCTCTCTCCCGTGCAAAAACACCACAGAAGAGGAGAATTTCATTACTCCTTGAATCATCACAGTGAAAATAGATACAGATAGTAAGACAGCCCGGTGCTAACCTAATGAACATTGCCTAATGCAATAAACTCATGGCTGATATTGACATGTGGGAACGAAAGCCCCCTCAAAACTTCCCTCCTGTGTTTTCAAGTCCTTATAATACCAACAACACAAACGGCAGCATCTGAAGGATGGCACTGAAGGGAGAAGCAATTTCCTTTCTCCACCTTTATTATTACCTTGGGAGCCTGAGCTAGAAGGCAGAGTCTATTTCAAGGGATTAGGCTTAAATAAATCTTGTAAGTGTTGTTATGTATAAGAAAAAAGATCTCAAGGTTCATTTTTTTTTTATCTGAGTATCCAACCGGGAGAATTATGTCGCAAATGGAAGGTGTCCCTTCCTCCCAAGATGTGTTAAAAGCCTTGCTTCCTGGGCAGCCTTTAATTCTGCTTTTCTGGGTCCCAAAGGATTCAGCAGGGGCAGAGATGTTTCCTTCACTTGTCTCCTGTGATTGTTCAAAGGTAGAAGGGAAGGAGCCAGAAGACAGAGAATGAGGGGAAGAAACCCTCAGTGTTAGGGGGTCAGAGAATAACAGAAGGAGGAATGACTTGGAGAAGATGATGGGGAAGGGATGGGTACCTGGGATAATCTCATCTATAAATGATGAAAGGGCTTTTTGCTATTATCTAGTTATACGTTGGTGAGAAGAAGAAACTGGGTTCCAGAGAAGTTGCCTGAGGTCACATAGGTGGTAAAGATCAAAAAAGGAATTTGGGCTTCTCTTTCTAAAGTCAAGGCACTTTCCTCTACTCTGTTCTAGCATTTATATAGCAATTTCAGGCTTGCAAAACGATTAACATATATTTTCTTTTTTTTTAATCCTCATAATAAACCTATAAAGTAAGGATCATTTTTGTCCTTACTATACAGATGAGGAAGCTGAGATTTTAGTTACTTGCTCAGGGACAAATATCTAATAAATGTCTGTGGCTATTGATTTGAACCTGGGTCTTCCTGATTTTAACTTACTGTGTTACCATCTAGTGACTCTAGTGCTAAACACCATGTTTAAATATAGTAATTCCCTTATAAGGAATGTTTTCTTTTATTTGGGGTGAGGGAGACCCAGACTTGTGACTTCATAGGTTGAGGGAGTTGCTGGGTGAGGAAACTCCCTCTTCCAATGTAGACTCACAATTACTCTACAACTTTGTAGTCTTCTAGAGTTGCCTCAAGAACTGAGGGGTTCAGTGAGTTGCCCAAGATATAATGACCAGAATATGACAGGCATAACATTTGATCCCAGGTCACCTTGATCCTGAGACTGACATTCAACCCACTATATGACAATGCCTGTCTTGATTTGAGCTGAAATGGTTGTTGTTGTTTCCACTGAGATTGAATTTTCTGAGGGTACACTATAATGTCACTTCCTAATGGTCTCTGTCCAATGGCCCTTGTTCTAATTACAGCCCTGTCAATAACTAGCTGTGAGAATCTAACCTCTATTGTACTCAGTTTCCTAACCTGTAAAGTGAGAAAGTTAGACTAGACAATCTCCCAATCCTTCTGACAATCTAAATTCTACAATTTTGTGAGTGAAATAGACTGCCATTGTATCTTCAGGCAATTAAGCAAGAAACGGTATGAGTGAAGTATCAAATGATAAAGAAGACTTGGAAAATGGATAAAAGAAGGATTGCAATGTGCTTACTTAAATGCTGAACTTAATTCTCCTTTGGATCTAAATGGTAGACTCTGCCTTGCAGAGCTATTTACTAGTGAATGTAATAAAAGGCTAAAACATTTCTTCTGGGCTAATGTCTATTCAATATATTCTACCTGAAATTGACAAATCAATTTCATATTTGCCATAGCTTATAGTGGATTGAGGACATCTCCAAAGTTTCATAGGGTCTAAAAAAAACGTTCATGACTTTATTGCCTTAAAAATAATGGTTCATTTCAAAAGCACTTTAGGGTTTTACCAAGCACTTTTCTCACGACCACCATATAATAATAATAATAATAATAATATTAAAAATAAAAATAATAATAATGATAGAATCCTGGAGATAGAAAACATCTCAGAGGATCTCTGTCAGCCCATTAAGAGTCTCTTCACCTCCCCTACTGTATAGCACAAAATCCTTCTCAATCTTTATACATCCTCTCCTCCTTTGCTCCAGTTTCCAAGGAGGAGATAGTCCTTCTTGATCAGGCTCTACTCTACTTATCCCCAAACCCATTCTCTTCCCTTTCCTCTAGGATAGGACATTCTGTATAAACTTTAATCCCTCCTTATCTACCAGCTTCTCCCTAGATGCTTGAAAAGATGCCAATCTCTGCCATTTTTAGAAACCTTTATCAGACTTTAAAATCCCATCAAGCTATGATATGATATATAAGCTTTCATTGTCAAATTCCTAGAATCATCTACATGCACTACTTCAACTGTCTTACTACCCATTCACTTCTCAAAACGTCCTTACCAAGTTTTCTCATACCACAAATCTATTTAAATCCAGTTTTCTCAGGACATACTTGTTGTTGACAAGTAGAGCCTTTGAAATCTAAATTCCCAAAAAAAAAAAAAAAGAATAGAATAGAAAAGCAAAAAGTTCCTTATACCAAACTGAGAAAAAAGATAACAAACTCAGAGTAGAGGCATGTGACTTTTTGTCTCCTCATTGATCAGAGGGAAGGGGACAAGGTTAAGAGAAAGATGTCTTAAGGCCTGAATCTTGAAGTCATTCATACTATTGATGGTCAAGTCACGCCATATGCTCCTCAGTAAAGTTTCATATTCCTTCTTCGTGGGATCAAAGCCTGGCTCTCAGCTACTCTGGCAAGAGTGTCAATGGTCCTTGAAACATACTTGTGGTCAAGGTTGTGCCCACATAGTGCTTTAGGTGAATGGGAAGTTGATGATGTCCTAGCAAAGGAAATTGAGATAAAGTTGTTAGGCAAGTGAGAAGAGAATCAAGAGAGTTCCAGTGCCATTGTAATCAAGGGGAGAGAGAATATCCAAAAAAACAAACGTAACATAGAAGGCAAGGAAGATGGAAATAAAGATGGAGGTTGGGGTTTCTTTCTTCTAATGCAGGTCAGCACCTTCTCTATGATTTATAGTCTTAGAGAATTGTGTAGAGGACTGAGAAGTTAAATTACTTGCCCAGGTCTCACAGACAGAAGCCAAACTTGAACCCAGATCATCTTTGCTCTCTGTCCAATATGGCTCATTGCCCCTTGAATTCACCTAAAGCACTATGTGAACACAACCTTGACCACAAGTATGTTTCAAGGACCATTGACAAATCCCTTGTTGAAATGAAGATGCACAATGCACAATGCAGGAGTTTGTAAGTGTTCTTTCACACTAGGCTAACTTTCTCTTGAGTCAAAGAAGATTAGAAGATAGGACATACATTGTCGAAGTTTGAGAGGACCTTAGAAACTGTTTAGTCTAGGAGTTGTTAACCTGGGGTTTATGAACTTGGTTTTCTATGTAATTGTTTATTTTATTGTCTTATGTGTTTGTATTTTATAAATTTAAAAACATTATTCTGATAAAGTGTCTAGAGGTACCAAAAATGTTTAAAACCCTTGAACTAAACCAACTCCTCACCCTTTCGACATGTGAGGAAACTGAGGCCAAAGAGCTTATGACTACAGACAACTAGTTGGCAAAAGGCCTTAGTCTAGAATCCAGGTCTTGAATACTCTCTCAATATCATCATTCATCCTAAAATAAAAATCCTACAGCATGTCAAACAAAATTTTCCAGCACTATAAACATGTGCACTCATAAAATGGCATATTTTAAAGTACATCTTACTATACATTACTCATGTATTTTACTCTAGGCAGTTTCTTACCTAGACTCTATGAGAGTTGACATAGCTCATAATTTTTAGCCAAAAAAAGAAAGAGAGAATGCAAGCCATTGTCTACAGGTATAACAGTTATGATTTGATTCTCATTTCTTGAATAAACAGATTCAGATTTTCCAGGAAAAACAAAAATGAAACTCAAAAGTCAGACTCAGACATCTTACACATGCTGAAATTCTCCAATGATTGAAGCAGACTTAGACTGAATGCAACTTTATTATATACCTTTCATTTCTGTGGTATCCCAAGTATAACGATCAAAATAATTATGGCCATAATTCTCCATGAGAAAGTCATGAATTGTGTTTTCTTGGCCAGCTGAGTCATCCTAAAGTTGATTTCAAAAGAAGAAAATGTTCACTCTGGCCTGATTCATGTGAAGTAATCTCAGAGCGTGATGTGACTACAACGTATTTTCCTTTCCTTGTATCCTTTGTCTCTATGAGCTGCAATATAGCCAATATGGTCTAGTGGTCTGACCCCTAAACTAGTCCTCTAGAGATCTGGCTTCTGGTCCTAGCCCTGCCACTAATAACCAACTATAGCCAAGTAATTCCACCTTTCTGGTCTTTAATTCCCTACTCTGTAAAATGAAAACAGTGGCCTCTTTCATCTCCTAAAATTCTTTGAGTCCAAAATCAGTACCACCCAGCTTCAACACTAACTTTGACACTTACTACAAGTCATCCAACAACTTCCCTGGGCCTCAGCTTCAGCAAAATGAGCAGGTCAGATTTTATGAACTCCAAGGTCCCTGCCAGTTTTCAATTTATTATCCTATGATTCCTATAAAACAATAATAACACCTGATAGGGTTGTCATGAAGATCAAAGGAGATAATGTATGCAAAATATTTGCTCATATTTATATAGGATTCAACTCTCACATTTTACAGAGGAAGAAATTGAGTCAATCCATAGTTATATTTGTCTAGGAAATATGCTGCAGTCAGACAATGAGCTGGACTCAGAACTGAAAAAGGAGAGATCAAGACAAATTACATTTGGGAAACTACATAGTGATTCTAAAGAACCCAAATTCCTCTACTACCAATCCTTTTAGCACCCATATTCACTTAATGTTATTATATGATTGAGTAGATAGTATCACCATTAATAGAAATAAAGAAATTTGAGACAGGGGATTTGTTTGCAGCAGATGATAAAGGGATCTTAGATATGTGGGGTGTGGGGTATTCGCAGATTATTAAATAGAAGTGTATGGTAGAAAATTATTGTTCAGTCATTTCAGTCATGTCCAACTCTTCATGACCCCATTTAGGGTTTTCTTGGCAATGACACTGGAGTGGACTGCCATTTCCTTCTCCAACTCATTTTACAGATGAGGAACTAAGACAAAAAAGGTGAAATGACTTGCTTAGGGTCACATAGCTGGTAAGTGTCTGAAACTGGATTTGAACTCACAAAGATGAGTCTCCCTGAAGTAGAAAATTGGAAATATGGAACAAGTTTCGGGAAGAAAAGACAGGGAAAATATTTAAATTAAGAAATAATTTGCATAGAGGGGATCATTCAAGTGTGTAGAATGTGAGTAGGTGAAATATAGATAGGGACAGAGACTAGACCTTAATTACAATGGTATGGAGAACTATCAGGTGAGAAAAGTCCTACTACCAATTCAGATTGGCACCTTCTCTGAAACTGATGGTATTAGAGAGTTGCCCAGAACACTGAGAAGTTAAGTTACTTGCACAGGGTCACAGTCAGTATGTATCAGAGCAGGATTTAAATTCCAATATTCCAAGATATGAGGCCAGGGCTCTATCCACATTCCAGGCTGCTTCTTGACATGAGATCTCAGAGAAACATAGACCCTCTGCTTTTAAAGAAACCTTATAGGTTTCATCTTAATACCCCTACCTAAAGCATGAATCAACTCTATGACACCCCCAATAAGAATTGAGTGTGACTCTGGAGGTCAAAACTAGGACCTCTGAGGTCCCTTCCAACTCTAAGATTCTTAGAGATTCTAAGGCAACTAATGTTGTTGGAATGGAAGGTGAAGAGTTTCAACAATGCCCTTAAAATTGTAATTAAAATGAAATAAAAACCCAATTGAAGTAACATCAAGAGTATTACTTTCTGTGATATGTTTAAATATGTTTTAAATCTTAGAATCTCAGAATTGGAGAAAGCCTCAGAATTCAGCTGATCAAATAGCCTAGACAAGTGATCATTCATCCTTGATTTCAAAGTCTCCAGTGAGGGAGAACTCACTATTTATTGAGGCAACATGTTCTACTCTTGGACAGCTCAAATTGGTAGGACGTTGTTCCTTACATACAACTGAAATCTTCCTTATGACTTCTTATCTTTCTTATTTTTATCCTCTGAGATCAAGCATAGCAAGTCTAATCTATCTTCAATATAACAGTCTTTCAAATATTTGAAAACAGCTATTATTCACTACCCTTTCCTGGTCTTTTCTTCTCCAAGCCAAAGATTCTCCACTCTTTCAAGTTTTCCTTATAAGGTTTGGTTTTCATTCTCATAGGGCCATTGTTTGGGTATGTTTTTGGTTTATCATTGTCCTCCTTAAACATATCACCCAGAGTTCCACTTTGGGCAGCCAAGATGACAAAGTAAGCAGGAAATCACTGTAACTCTCCTATATTCACTGCCAAACAACCATAAAGTAGCACCCCCAAACAAATCCTGGAATAGCAGAGCCAGGAAAAAGATGGGGTGAAACAATTTTTTAGCCCAAGAAATTTGGAAGATCAATAAGAAAGATCCATCTCACTTGGATAAAAGAGGAGCACATTCCAGGGCAGGAAGCATGCCAGCAAGCCAGCAGCAAGTATCATGTCAGCAAACTGGTGGGAGATCCTGAGCCCTAGTGTGATAGAGCAGGCAAACACCAACACCAGGACTCCCCGTGAGCCTTAGCATAGCCAGGGGAACTGACAGACTCCAGTTGAGAGGACACCACATGCTTCAGCACAATTCTAGGCAAACAGGAATCTTCTAATATGACAAGGAAGTAGACCAGACCTAAATGTGCTTTGAAATAGTCATGGCAAAGACAGAAACACTCCACCAGGTCTCAGCACATGCCAGACACCACCACTAGGACCCCAGCTCAGCACCAGGTAAGCTGTCAGATCACTACAGTCCCTAACAGTGCCAGCCATCCCCCCACACACCCTACCCCCTCAGCATAGCATTAGACATGAGTGTCCTCCAGGACACTCAGGGCAACATCAGCACATCACCAAGTAAACAGCCAGGACCTGCAACCACTGATGCAAGAAACCTAAGACAATGTTTCTTCCATCCCCCAGGGCAAAAATCACATTTAAAAGAAAGGAAAAAGACCAAGAAAGAAAGAAAAAAAAAGATGGGGACAGAGCCAAGATGGCAACACAGAAGTAGGAAAGCTCCATGAGCTCCCCCCATAACCACCTCAAATACCTACAAAATAAGACTCTAAACAAATTTTAGAGCTACAGAACCCACAAAGTGACAGAGAGAAACAAATATCCTGCTGAAGGAAGCCCAGCAGGCTGTCAGGAAGGGTCCATCACAACATGCTGGGAACAGAGCCCAGCTCATGTAAGCCCACAGTTTTAGCCCTAGGGTGCTCCCAACAAGCCAGAGCTGGAGTGAATTTCGGGAAAGCGTATCATCAGCAGCTGTGGTGGTTGCCAGAAACATCAACCCATAGAGGCCAAAGACAAAGTAAAAGGTCAGTGTGGAACTCTGTTGGAACTGGGGGGGATGGAGGCATGGTGCGACCTGGCCCCCTCAACCTCCTCCCACCCCCGAGCAACAGTGGAGGAGCGGTGGCCCTGAAGCCATCTCCACATGGCTGCTTCAGAGGTCCTGGCCTGCAGATCATAGAAGGGCCAGGTAACCATTCAGAGTGTAATTGCTCTTGCTTTAATCTGCCTGCATATGGATCATGGTCTTGGGTGGTGATCCTGAGGTGTGTGACCAGTGAGCCAGAGCTAGTGGTAATTGTTGAGATGGCACCCTCCTAATAGCTCCAGCAGCTGTGAAAACCCCAGCAGTTTGGGACAAAGCTCTCTCCTCTGGTAGCAGAGTTCTACTGTGGCAAAGATCACAAAAGTCAAGTAATTGAGTGGCAACATAAGCAAGGAAAGGAAGCAAAGCAGGCACAGCAATCCAACTTTAGATTTCTTGTTTAGGGACAAAAAAAGATCAAAGCATGGAAAGGGAGGAAGACAACACAGTCAGAACTCCTGCACCAAAAGCTTCCAAGAAAAATATTAACTGATTACAGGCCATGGAAGAGCTCAAGAAAGATTTTGAAAATCAAGTAAGAGAAGTGGAGGAAAAATTGGGAAGAGAAATGAGAATGATGCAAGAAAATCATGAAAAGAAAGTCAACAGCCTGACTGAAGAAACTAACACCCTAAAAACAGACTAATTCAAATGGCAAAAGAGGCCCAAAAAGCCAATGAGGAGAAGAATGCCTTAAAAAGTCAAATTTGCCAGATGGAAAAAGAATTTCAAAAGCCCACTGAAGAGAATAATCCTTTCAGAATTAGACTGGAGCAAATGGAAGCTAAAGACTTTATGAGAAATCAAGATACTATTAAACAGATGCAAACAAATGAAAAAATAGAAGGCAATGTGAAATATCTAATTGGAAAAATGACTGACCTGGAAAATAGATCCAGGAGAGATGATTTAAAAATTAATGGACTACCTGAAAGCCATGACCCTAAAAAGATCCTAGGAAATCCTCCTTCAAAAAGTTCTTAAGGAAAATTGCCCTGATATTTTAGAATTAGAGGGCAAAATAGAAATTGAAAGAATTCACCAATCACCTCTTGAAAAAGACCCAAAAAAGAAAACTCCTAGGAATATTATAGCCATGTTCCAGAGTTCCCAGAACAAGGAGAAAATATTACAAGTAGCCAAGAAGAAACAATTGAAATATTGTGGAAACACAATCAGGATAACACAAGATCTAGAAGCCTTTACATTAAGGGATAGAAGGGCTTGGAATATGATATTCCATAGGTCAAAGGAGCCAAGATTACAACCAAGAATCATCTACCCAGCAAAAGTGAGTATAATATTTTAGGGGAAAATATGGTCATTCAATGAAATAGAGGACTTTCAAGCATTCTTGATGAAAAAACCAGAGTTGAACAGAAAATTTGACATTCAAATACAAGAAACAAGAGAAGCATGAGAAGGTAAACAGGGGAAAGAAATCATAAAGAACTTACCAACATTGAACTATTTACATGCCTACATGGAAAAACGATAATTGCAACGTATGAAACTTTTCTCAGCATGAGGATAATTAAAAGGAATATAAATGTGTGTATGTGTGTGTGTATGTGTGTGTGTGTGTATACACACACGTATATTTCTGTATACCTTCATATATATGTCTGTATAGGATGGTATATATGCATATGAATACATATATGAGTGTATGTATATGTGGGTACAGGTATACACAGTCAGAGGGCACAGGATCAATTGAATAGGAAGGGATGATATTTAAAAAAATAAAATTAAGAGGTGAGAGAGGAATATAATGAGAGAAGATGTGGAAAGAGAATGGGGTAAATTATCTCATATAGAAAAGGCAAGGGGTAACTGTTACAATGGAGGGAAAGAACAGAAAGGCAAAAGGGAATGGGTCAACATTACTCTCATTGAATTTGGCTTAGGGAGGGAATGGCATACATACTAAATTGAGTATCTTGCCCTACAGGAGAGTAGGGGATAAGGGGATGAGAGAGGTGATGATAGAGGGGAGGGCAGGTTGGGGGGGAGGGTAGTTAGAAGCCCATGCTTTTGTAAAGGGACAGGGTCAAAGTAGAGAATAGAACAAATGGGGGGGGCAGGATAGGATGGAGGGAAATATAGTCAGTCTTTCACAATATATCCACTATGGAAATGTTTTGCATCACTACACATGTACAACCTATATTGAATTGCTTATCTTCTCAGTAAGGGTGGGTGATGAGGAGGAAGGGAAAGAATCTGTAATTCAAAGTTTTAAAACCAAATGTTTAAAAATATTATTATTATTATTATTATTTACATGGAACTGGGAAATAAGATATACAGGCACTGGGGTATGGATATCCATCTTACCCTACCTGAAAATTAGAGGGGGCATAGAGGAGGATATAGGAGAGAACAGATTGGAGGAGGGGCTATACAGTGGGATTACTGTTTTGGGGTGGTGGGTAGGGGAAAGACAGAGATAAATTTTTTAACTCAAAACCTTATTGAAATAAATGATGTAAACTAAAAATAAACACAAAATTTAATTTAAAAAAAAAGAGAAAGAAAAAAAAGCTGAGTAAAAAAACAACAAAAAAGAATCTGACCACAGAAAATTTTTGTGGTCACAGGGAAGAACAAGACACAAACTCAGGTGAAGATAAAAATGTCAAAACGCCTATGGGCAAAGCCCCAAAGAAAAATGGGATATGGTCTCAAACCCAGAAAGGACTCATGGAAGAATTCAAAAATGGAGCTTAAAAACCATATGAGAGGTAGAAGAAAAAATGAGGAAAGAAATGAGAGTGATATCAGAGAATTAGGGGGGAAAAAGTCAACAGCTTGGAAAACTGCTTAAAAATATAATTGGCAAAATGGAAAAGTAGATACAAAAATCCTTTAACAAAACCAACTCCTTAAAGACTACAATTGGCCAAATGGAAAAGAAAGTGCAAAAGCTTATTGAGGAAAAACAACACCTAAAAATATGGCACCCAGAATTGAATACATTTCCCCAATGTGATCAAACCAGGAAGAAAGCAATGGGATTATCACCTCTACTGCTTTGTACACAATGTGTCTAATAATCCATGTTATAGAACTGAGTCAAGAGCCTAGTTCTATCAGCACACTAAAGGACTGAATGCATGTGCAATCTATCAAGATTTCTGAGTGGAAAGATGCAATTATTATCCATAAATGTTTGGGATGCAGGCCATTATGATGCTCATTTCAAACGGAAAGGAAATCTTTTATTGAACCTAAGAAATGACAAGGAATTCTAACTCTAATCATCCCAATGTAAGTTTATCTTTGTAATTGAGTGAAAATCATCTGATTTACACTGCCTTTGTACCCAATTATCCCATCCTTCTACGCTAACATACACAAGTACGCCCAGCATAAGTCAAGCACTGAAAAAAGGTTTGTTCTATGCATAAGCTAATGCTGCTTATTTACTCTACCACTTTGGGCAAGTACCTTTATCTTTCTGGGCATCAGTTTCTTATGAGAAGGTTAAATGAGATGCTCTCTAGTGTTCCTTCCAGGACTAAAGAATATACCTCAAAGGGTTGTGAGAAAAGGAATAAGGATAGCAAGAAGACCTGTAATTTCATTGGTATTGGGAGCCCTCACACAAGGAAACTCCTGCTACCAACAGCAAGTCAGCACTTTCTCTGCAACTTATAGTCTTAGAGAGTTGCCTGGAGCATTGAAAGGTTAAATGACTTACTTAGGGACAGAGAGTCAGTAGGTAAGAGAGGTCAAAGTCAGCTCCCTATCAGTTACAACATATCACCTCTCATTGTTGACCTAAGAGTACTATAGAAATGGGAAATATTAATAATATATGTTCCCATAATTTCTATTGATGACTTTTTGAAAAACACAAATACTTCCATCCATATATAAGGTGATGGGAAAATAAATAATATCAAGCCTGAGCTAGTCAAATTTTATGAGGCTGTATACCCCAGTCCCTTTGGGGTGACATCCAGTAGAGGTTAAGTATAACAGAGAATGTTAATATATGAAAAAAAATCACTCCCCTCACCCAAACATGTCTATACAGGAGCCAGATAGAGAGAGACAGTGAATCGGCAATACCTTGTGAGAACAATTACCTTCCCTATGAATTTTTCAGGACCATGTTAGTATCAGAAATAATTTTTTTTATTCATAATAGTTCAGGAGAAATTCTTTTTTGCATAAATTGATGAGTTTTGCAATTCTGGTGGCTAGAACTGAGCAATTCCATTGTCCACAAGTTAGAAGATTACATGCCCTTCTCAGTGATTAAGTAAGTGGCCACAATATAATACATTTTCAAACTATGAACTTGATAAAACTATTTCTCATCCTCTAAATATTATCCTTAAAATGCCTCCTGTAAAGCCATCTCAAGTCACTGGAAATTTTTTTTTCCATGTCTTCCATTCTTGCCAATGGAAAAGTTGAAAAGAAATTACTAGGTCAAAAAGTTAGTCTATTTGTGTCTTCTTCCTTTTTAATTTTTAAAATTTTTAATTTATGAAATAAAATGAGCATTTTCATAATATAGTAGAGTAAAAAAGATAATTGCATGTGAAACCACAAATTATTATGTACAACTTACTATTCATTTTAAATATATAATAAAGTTATCTTTTTTCCTTTTTTTTCCCCACCCCACCTAAGAGATGGCTAACACTAGGCAAAAATATTTGTGTGTATGCATGGATATGTATGTGTGTGTACATATAAAATGTATATATATATATACATACATGTAAAATCATTCTGTTCATGTCTTTGTAGAATTATAAGCTCATTGAGGGGAAAAAAAGAGCAAAACTATCATTCAGTTCTTTAGTTTTTTTTTTTTTTTATTTCAAATTTTGCTCTTTTATTTCTCTGGGCTTGTCAATGAATTCTGGAAATCAGGCTTTTTTCTATATATTTCCTTGGAGTCCACTATCTTGAGCAGCTGAAATTCCAGAAGACTGTTTGGACTTTTCTCTTGCCCTTAGAGAAGTTCCATATCTCTTTTTTTTTTTTTAATTTTTAAATTTTATTATAGTTTGCATCATTCATTTCCACAAGATTTTGAGTTACATATTTTCTCCCCCTCTTCCCCCCACCC
>CM053592.1:135783324-135842945 GCA_028646515.1 Pseudochirops corinnae
TGCCTTTCGCTTTTCCGCTCTGGAGACATTGCGGCAGGACGCTTATCTCCCTCTTTGGCAATCCCCACTCGCAGCTGTGTAATCCCTCACCTGAGAGCTTTCTCTGCTTCTTCCGCCCAGCCTCCCCCGGGGCACAGCCGTGGCTTCAGGCCAGGCTGGTTTCGGTTCCCAGCGCTGATATGGTTCCTCATAGCCGAGCTGACTTTAGTGGGAAGTAACCTTGTGTGCGCTTTGGGGTTGTAGGTTTGGTTTAGAGACCTATTTTATGGGTATTTTGGGGTGGCTATGTGAGAGCTGTGATGTGTTGCTGCTGCTACGCCGCCATCTTGGCTCCGCCCCCCCAAACAAGCATTTATTAAATGTCAGTTCTGTGCCAAGCAGTGTGATGGGAATAGGGGATAAAAAGACAAATCCACAAATAGTCCTGTCCTCGAGGAACTTATAGTCTAGTGAAGGAAGACAACAGATAGATAGATAGATAGATAGATAGATAGATAGATAGATAGATAAATAGATAGGCATATTCAATATATATATATATATATATATATATATATAAAAAAGCCTCCCTTGACAATTGTATCCATCCCCATTCTCATGTCCTCTTCTGATGACATCCTTAGTTACTGGTTTTTCCCCTGGGTCTTAGAGATGTATCCCCCAACTATACACTTATTTTTAAAATTAAGTTATTTTCTTTAGTTTTCAATAATCACTTCAAAAATTGTAAATTTTCTCCCCCTCCTTCCCCAAGGTGGCTTGCAATCTGTTATGCGGTCCACTTATACATTCCTATTAAACACATTTTCACATTAGTCATGTTGCATAGAGAAAGTATAATGAATGGGGGAAACCATGAGAAAGAAAAAAAGTAAAACAAAACAAAAAAGAAAATAGTTTACTTCATTCTGCTTCCAACTTTATAATTCTTTCTCTGGATATGACTAGCATCTCCCATACATTTCTGCCTAATCATCTTTTAGTGAGTCGGATTTCTACCAGCAACCCAAATTCAGTATGTCTACCTATAATCTGTATAAGATTGAATCATCATCATCATCATCGTTATTATTATTAATCTCACAGTTGGAAGGTACCTCTGAGGTCATCTAGTCCAGTCTATAGCCAGGAAGAAATCCATTTCTAAAATATTTTGGCAATATCTCAACCAAGATTTGTACAAAGGCCACCAGTGTTGGCTAACTCACTAGCACTTGAGGTATCCACTTACTGTGTGCTACGCACTTTGCTAGACTTTATGGATACAAATACAACCAGAAAGCAAGACAGTCCTTGGCCTCAAGAAGCTTATATTCTAATGGGAGAAGGACACATATAAAATGAAACTGAAAGTAGGGGGAAGACAAAAGTACCTAGCACAGTGCCATGGCAGAAAAAGTCTGAGCCCAGAAGGGCAACCTGGAGCAGAAGGAAGACATGACTGACCTGTTCCTTAAGATGGCAGTTTTTGTAGGAACTGGCCACTCAGAGGGAGAGGCTGTAGGGCCAGTGGGATACATCCAATGTGTGAAGCCCGAGAGTAGAGCAATTTCCCAGGGTTATGTGGTTTCTGGGACACTGAAGAGGAAATCTGGGAAGAGTCAGGAGTGCAGCCTCGAGAAAAATTAAAACAGATAAGAGGCAGACCATTCCACTTCTGAATAGTTTTAACTGTTAGGAAGTATTTTCCTTATGCCAATAGAAAGTCTGCTTCTCTGCATTTTCAGTCCATTGCTTTTAATTCTCCCTTCTTGGGCCAAGTAACATGAGTCTAGTCTTTCCATTTGATGACCCTACAGAGGGCTGATAACTCCTATCTTGACCCCCTTCTCTCTGAGCCCTTTCTTCTTGAGGCTACATGGTCCCACTTCTTCAACCAATCTTGGACTAGCCTGTTTTCAAGCTTCCTCACCATTTGGTTCTTATTCTACCTGGTATTCTCCCACATATGAATTGGAGTTAAATAACAGTCCAGTATAAAATCATGGAGACCATAGATTTAAAGTTGGAAGTGAAATCAAGAATAATAAAAACTACCAGTTGGGTGACATTTTACAGTTTTCAAATATGCCAAAGATGCACATGGTCAAATGTCTAGGCCCAGTTTCCTCTGACATGGGCTTTGAATTATGGACAAGAAGTGGTTTATACTTTACCTACTATGTGTAGTATAATTATTATTTTCTCCTTATCAGTAATTTATCCAATATCACATGACTTAGTAGGTAGGTAGGTAGTATGTTTGTTGTTATCTCCATGTGAGGATAAATAATTAACTTAAAATCATACAACTTAGGATCCTAGATTAGAATGTCAAGTGAGCTTAGAGGTCATCTAGTCTAACCTCCCCATTTGTCAGAAAACTGAAGCAAAAACAAGTTAAAAGACTTGTTCAAGGTCACATGGATAGTAAGTGGCATAAACTTGGAGTTCAAACTCAGGTCCTTTGATTCCAGTTCCGGAGTTCTTTCCATACCTGGCAATAGGTTCAGCCCTTGTAATTCTTCTGGTACCAAGTCCAGAGCTCATTCTACTAGACCAAAAGGACAAAAACAAAATTAGCACAACCGTATAAAGGAAGACCTCGGTTCTGGTCTTTGCTTTACTATTTATAGGATTTGGGCAAATAAATTAAGACTTTATTTTCTGCATTTGTAAAAGGAAGGTATTATTATCCTCCCATTGAGGCTTGAAACTGGCATGTCATCCTTCACCCCTCCCTCACTCACCTCCCATAACCAATCAATTCAGAGTCCTGTCATTTCTATGTCTGCAACATTTCTTATATATTCCCCTTTCTCTTTTCTGACTCTGCCACCATCTTGGTACAGGCCTTTATCACCTCACACCTGGACTATTGCTGTAGATTTCTGCTGGCTCTCTCATCTCAGATCTTACCTCCTCCCACTCCAATCCATTTTCCACTTAACTGTCAAACTGATCTCCTTTAAAGGCCAGTTGAACTATATCACTCCTGATTCAGTAATCTCTAATGGCTCCCTATACTTCCAGGATAAAATTGAAATCCTCTGTTTAGCTTTTAAAACCTTCTAGAACAGCTTCTTTCTGCCTTTCTGGCATTTTTACACTTTATTCCCCGCACCTGCCACAACACACATATTCTGCCATCCAGTGACACTGACTTCCTCGCCGTTTCTCAAGCATGATAGTCTATCCACTGACTGAGTATTTTCACAGGCTTTCCTGTCTCTCCCTTAGAACTCTCTCCCTTCTCATCTCTGCCTCCTGGATGTCTTACCTTCCTTCAAGCCTCAGCTAAACTCCCACCTTTTGCAAAGTCTTTCCTAGCCCTACTTAATGTTAGGGCCTTCCCTTGAGATTATCTCCAATTTTATCCTTTATTTAACTTGTTTGTACATGCTTGTCTGTATGCTATCTCCCTCATTAGAGTATGAGCTCCTTGGGGTCAGGGATTGTCTTTTGCCTTTATATCTCCATCACTTAGCACCACGTATGGCACATAGGAGACACTTAATAAATGTTTCTCAATCAACTAGTTTTCTTCCCATTCGGAGACTCTCCTGTCTCTGAGCTGTTACTACTAAGTGACTCCTGAGCTACTGAGGGTCCTGGAAAGATGCAACAGAGCTTCAACTTGTGAAGGAACATTATACCTTTCTTTGTATCTCCAATGCTTAGCTTTGTATCACTATGAATGGAAAATGGTGAACTGATTGACTGATGAGGGAATGAGATCATATCTGAAGTTCTTCTACCTCCCAGGCTTTATGTACTGTGATCTAGGACATTGCCCCACCTGAACATCTTGTATGCAAAAGTAATTTTTCCCCCCTTTCCCATTCTAACGTACTTGGATTGATGACATTTATTGCAGTATTTCCAGTCAGGAATAAAACAAACCCAATAACATTTCGAATCCAACCTAAAGCTGAAGGATTTTAGGCTCAGCAGGTCTAGTTCCTGAACAGCATTTTGCACCCAGTCGCAGCAATTCCAGCTTTCAGTCATATTCTGAGAGCTAAATCAGGAAGCTCATGATGATCATCATTGGTGGGTTTGCTCTTTTTTTTTTTGAACAGTGAAAAAATCTTCTCAGTTTGGATGTTTAGTGTAATATGTATAGTCCAACCAAGTTCATGTTGACATTTCCAAAGCGGGGGTGGGGGGGAGAGAGGGAGGGAGGGACTTGGCTTTCTTTGATTTTACATTCCACATCAATGCATTTCTGAATAACTGATTACATGCCACCCTTCGGGCTTAATTCTTGCTTTCTATTTAAAACCTATGCTGACAGAATTACTCAACTACTCATGGCAATGTTTAGAATGACTTGAGAATTGATATTGGCATACCACTGGGCAGATGATGGCAGAGCTATGAGGGTTTCAACTGAGTTTGTACATAAGGAGCAAAGTTGGAGAGAACAAAAGTCAAGATCAGCTTTCATCTGTCATTTAAAAATTATTATTGAATGGAGCCTTTGGTTAAATATGTGAAGGCAGTAGAATGTAGGTACCTCGAGGGCAAGGGCCATTTCATTTGTATTTGTGTATCCCCTAGAACTTAGCACAAAGTCAGTGCTTAATAAAGGGTTCTTGAATAGTCTGATTATGTGAAGAAAAATTTTACTGAGCTCCAGGGGATGCAAAGCCTCAGGGTTGGGGAGAGGTCTAGGTTAGGGGAAGAAGGGTTCTAGAACTATGCCAAGGACTGTGGTTCAGTTTTCTCTCCAAATCCTACTAGGCTAACTAGTGGCCTAGTTCTGATTGCCTTCCTCCAACCTGGGAACCCTCCATGAAATTTTTGTGAATTAAAGTTGGTCTGGGAGAACTCTGTTACTTAAATATCCATTGAGTGTCAAGGTTTGGGGGACCCAGAGCGTAGAGCACATGACTCTGCTCAGATGCACAAGATCTCTTGGAGAATGGAAGACCTGGGTTCCATTTTAGCATGGATATTTACTCATGATGAGATGTTGAACAAGTTATTTCACCTCTCCAGACTTCAGTTTCTTCAACTGAAAAGTTGGAACAATAATTCTTATACTGTGTATACCCACTGAGTTGCTGTGAGGTGGGTGCTTTGTAAATTTTTAAAGAGAAAGTGAAGTGTGAGTTCTCATTTTATTCTCTAGACTTGAATAGTGTAGGAAAAAATACAGTGTAATTTCCCCTGGATTCCATGCTCCTTAGAGTTTGCCTTAGGTCCTGTAACTCCCATAAAGATTGTCATGATATTGACTTATAGGGAGTCAAAGATGGAAGGGACTTTAGAACACATTTGAAGGGCCCTTAGAACACAGAATGTCATAGCATGAAGGGGTTTTAGTACAAAGGACATAATAGCTAGACTATGCCTTAGAGCAGAGAATGTTAAAACTTGAAGAGATGTAAGAGAACAGATAGATGAATCTCTTAATTTTACGGAGGAGGAAACTGAGGCAGAGTTCTCCATCCAAGGTCACATGGCTAGTAATGGTCAGACCTAGAACTATGACTGTTCTCCTGACTCCCAAACCAATGCAATTACTTTGCAATATATAACACTTTTGTTTTAAAGTAAATAAAACTGCAACTAATTAAAATTCCCCAAATATTTGATTATGAATTTCGATGCTGTAACATCGATTTTAATCTTTTGTTTAAGAAGGAGGCAGTGGAAATAGTGTTGGATTTGGCAACTTGGTTTTAGACTCCAGCTCTACCTTGCGCTGTGACCACAGGCAAGTTATTTCCCATCACAGAACCTGTTTCCTAATCTGGAAAATGAGAGAATTGAACTAGACGACCTCCAAGTTCCCTTGCAGTTCTAAATCTATGATTCTATGAAGTTACTTTCACTTTTCCTCAGTTCATCAGTATCCTCAGTTGCCTCTGAGGTAGGATAAACAACTCGCAAACTCTCCCTTTGAAGATGACTCAGAATCCCAGAAAATGTTTCATTTTTCGTAGCTTCACAGATTGGTTTAGACTCTACCACTATCATGCCCCTCCACCTTTTCAGCTTCCTTTTGTGTGTTGTTTTCGCCCATTACATTATAAACCCCTTAAAGGTAGGGACTGTCTTTCTTTTTCCTACTTATATCCCCAGTGCTTAGCACAGTGCCTGGCACTTAATGTTTATTACACTGCATTACTATTAATTTTTTTGTATACCATGAACAAGATGTTATCATTAGTGTTACCTTAGTATTTGCCATGGGCAGAGAACCAAGTGAACCAATAACAAAATATGATCAAAGAATCTTAGAATTCTCAGATCTATTTTATCAAGCCCCAACCTCTCTCCTAAATAACAGTCTTATATCTCAAAATGTCTTGGATATTTCAAACTGGATGACCCATAGACATCTTAAACTCAACATATCTAATACTAACTCATCTTTCCTGCCAAGACATCCTCTCTTCTAAACTTCTATATTACTATCAAGGGCACTGCCATCTTCCCAGTCATCCAGACTCACAACTAGCGTCAACCTTACCTCCTCATTCTTTCTCACTATATCCAATCAATTTCCAAGTCCAATTATTTCTTGTTTTGTAACATCTTTTTATATGCACCCTCTTTTTAACCTCTTCTGATGCCATCACCACCCTAATACAGGCCCTTGTTACCTCATTCATGGACTATTATGATAGCCTTTTGTTTTGTCTCCCTGCCACAAGTCTCTACCCACTCCAGCCCATCCTCTATTCAACTATCAGTGATCTTCTTAAAACACAGTTCTGAGTATACCCTCTCCCTCCCCCCCCAACACATACTCAATAAACTCTAGTCACAACATGATTACTATGGAAATGTTTTGCATAACTACACATGTATAACCTATATTGAATTGCTTGTCTTCCCAGTAGGGGTGGGTGAGAAGGGAAGAAGGGACAGAATCTGGAACTCAAAGTTTTAAAAACAAATGTGAAAATTTGTTTTTATGTGCAGCCAGAAAATAAGATGTACAGTTGATGGGGTATAGAAATCCATCTTGCCCTACAAGAAAATAAGGATGGGGATGGTGAGAGGATACAAGAGAGGGTAGATTGGGGGGAGGAATATTCAGTATGCTTGCCATGTTGGGGTGAGGGTAGGGGAGAGATAGGGAGAAATTTTGTAACTCAAAATCTCATAGAAATGAGTGTTTAAAACTAAAAAATAAAA
The DNA here is from genome assembly GCA_028646515.1 of Pseudochirops corinnae. Lineage (NCBI taxonomy): Eukaryota > Metazoa > Chordata > Mammalia > Diprotodontia > Pseudocheiridae > Pseudochirops > Pseudochirops corinnae. The sequence goes on from CM053592.1 coordinate 135,790,459, forward strand.
ATAAAGAAAAAAATTTTAAATAATAATAAAATAAAGCCTAATGACTCTCTCTCATTTCCAGGATCAAGTATGAAATCTTCTGTTTAGCATTCAAAGACATTCACATATTATGCCCTCCTGCATCCCCTGTGTTTTTGCAAATTACTTCTTTCATGCACTCGGCGATCTGTTGATACTGGTCTTCATGCTGTTCTTTACATAAGACACTCCATCTCCCATCTTCAGGCATGTTCACCTATTATATCCCCATACCTGGAATTTTCTGCTTTCTCATCTCCACTTCCTGGCTTCTGTTGAGCTCCAGCTAAAATTTTATCATCTACCTGAAGGCTTTCTTAATCCCTCTCATTCCATTGCCTTTCCTCTTTTTATTATCTCCAATTGTCTTGTATATATATTTTTTGTATATAGTTGGGTTTTTTTGCATGCTGTCTCCCTCATTAGACTGTGAGCTCCTTGAAAACAGATACTTTAAGAAAAATTCTTTGTGCCCCTTAAGCATTTAACACATCAATAAGTGCTTGTTGAGTAACTGATTCAGAATTTTATGCTCCTTTAGTCCTGTTCCATGATAAAATATAGGCAAGAGCTGGTCATCAAGCTTTTATTTGAAGACCTCAAGTAAGAGGCATCCACTACCCCCCAAAGCACCATTTATTCAATGAATATTTGTTTATCACATCCTCTGCATAAAGTCTTGTTGATGTTAAAGATATAAAGAAAGTGTAATAACAATGTCATCTTTTCTCGTAAGTTTTCAGGAAGGATGACTTAGACACAATCTAGTACAACCACCTTAACCTAAATATGTACTTCTTTAGACAGAATGAACTCTCATCTGGAAATTGAATTTAGATGTTTCTAGTGACAATATGCTGTGGCTGCACAATTATGATTTTAGCTTTTCTGACAAATACAGAATGGAATTATCTTTGCAAATTAATTTGTCAGAGATGATATGTATTTCATAAAATATTCCTGGAAACTGAAGCATAAAATTTAGCTAGTTAGTATAAGAGTAATAACTTGGTATAAAGGAGATAGCATTAGGCTGAGGAGACTTGGGTTCTCTTCCTGGATAAGCCACTATGTGTGGCTTTAGATGTGTAATTTGATTTCTCATGGCTTTAGATGAAGAAATCTGTTAAATGAGTGGGTTATATTTGATGGTCTCTTAAGATTCTTAGTAATATCTCCTCCCATCTCCCTCTCTTCACTTGCCTTGCCTTGCCTTCCCTTCCCTTCCATTCCCCCCTCCTCCCTCCAAAATCAGAGAGATTTTGTATTTGGTTGTCATTATGCCCATTGAAGACAGTAGCAACAGGATTTAGTTGCAGATTGAATAGGTACTCACACCTCATCAGTATCCTCAGTTGTCTCTGGGGTAGAGTAAACAATTCTAGGAGGAAAGAATCAAAGGTGAAAGTAGTAGAAATAGTTAGCTTAGCATTCAAGCAAAATTGCAAATTGTGATTTGATTTTTAAAAATACATTTTTATCATACAATGGACAGGGACTGGACTTATGATTTCCCTGGTAAGTGGAGCTCATGTGTGAGGACTGGCTGATTGACTGATTGGCATCTTTTCTGCAACTTGTAGGCTTCATGAATTTCCAAGTGACCTGCTTAGGATTACAAAACCAGTTTGTATCAGAGCAGGACCTGAGCCCTAGGTCTTTCTGGATGAGAGACCATCACTTTGTCCATGATGCCACCCATCCCACGCAAATTAGAGAGAAATTCACCAAACAGGACTGTGTATAGTGAATGTGATGGTTTATATCTCCTTTGTTCTTTTCTCTTTGGCAGCTCCAGAAGTATTCCAGGTGTTTATGGATGGAGGTCCAGGGTATTCCTACCCTGTAGATTGGTGGTCACTGGGAGTTACAGCTTATGAATTATTGCGTGGTTGGGTAAGGAATACTTGCTCTTCCCTAGTGAATGTGAGCTAAGAGCTTAGAAGCAGTCAGGTGTGACCGGTAAAATAAAAGTGTAATCTCAGCAATAAGCATAAGAACCTGTACAGAGTCAGTACTTAATACATGTTTATTGTCTGTGTATGTGCTATACTGTAGCTAAATCAGAGAAGAGTGCTGAGTTCAAGTGCTGGCTCTACCTCTTACATAGAAAGACTACAGGGTATAGAGGATGGAACACAGAACCTGGAGCCAAGATGCTCAAAGTGCAAATCTCACCTCAAACCCTTACTAGTTATTTGAGCCTGAATCTAGACCTCTCTTACTGTAAATTTCCTCATCTATGAAATAGAGATCATGATAGTTCTCTTAAGGCTGAAAAAATTACATATATAAAGCACTTTGTAAACCTTAAAATGCTATACAAATTTAATCTATTGTCATCATTCCTGCATGGCTGTGGTCTCTTTTCTGGGACTCAGTTTCCTTCTCTGTGAAATAATAGTGATAATGATAACAATTACCATTTAATTACTTTAATTATTACATTATGTCCTTTTGTTTTTACAACAGTCCTGTCAGCAAAATAGGTAATAAAAGTATTATTATTCCCATTTTAGAGAAAGGGAAATTGAGATTCAGAGTACTGAATGGTATTAAAAACTCAATGTTCTTTGTAAAATAGCAGTAAATTACTCATAAGGACTCTTTCTGATGCTCTGATACTAAATCTCAGTTCCTTTATACGTTTCTTAAATATGTACTTATTGTGAGTATGTCTTCCCTAGTATTTTAAACTTTAAAAATTAATTGTAAGTCCCCTAAATTCACCAATTAGGACAACAATAATTTCCATCAGAGCTGTTAAGTGCTGCAGGCTTTTTGTGACTTTCTTTGTTCCATTGATCTGTGCCCTAAGAAGGCAATGTCATAGTCTGTGACGTTGGGGTGAGCCATAGGACACTGTCACCACCAGAGCTGATGTTGCTGAGCCAATCAGTTACTGAGAGAAATTTATCACAGAACTTTTCAAGGCATGACTGAAATTTCCAGGCAATAAAAAGAAGCAGCTAGATTTTCAGTCATTCCTTTTGGATCATAACTATTCAACTCTCACAAAGAAAGACACGTATTTCCTCAAGTAAAGTGATGGCCCAATCTCTCTGGCTTTGACTATCTGTGGTTTCATTTTGAATTCTGCCAAGGGTCTTCTTTTCAGAAAGTCCAATAGCACTTTGAATTGACTTTCCCAATGGGGATCTTCAGTTTCTGCATTCTGGAAAATGTCAGCTTGATGGAAGTTCATTTCTTTTTTCCCATTTTGGTCCAGATCTGCAATTTCTTTGGTGTAGGGCACTCAATTGTTCAACAACTATATATTCAGCACCTGCTTACTATCCACCAGGCTCTATGATAAGTATCGAGGATGCAAAGAAAAATAGGCAATAACCCCTGTTGTCTGGGAGCTCTCATTCTCTCAGGGGGAGGCATATAAGCCAAGAAGAAAATACAAAATCCATGCAAAGTAAATACAAAATAATTTGGAGCAGGAGGGCAATGGGGAAAATCGGAGAATAAGGAAATATTTAACAATAAAATACATAAATACGCATGTCAGTCTAATAGAAAGAACCATTTTCTAGAATTATTATTATTAATAAACATTTATTAAGCACCTACTATGTGCCAGGCACTGTACTAAGCTTTAGAGATACAAAGAGAGGCAAGACAGTCCCTGCCCTCAAGGAGTTTCCATTCCAATGTGGGAAGTAATTCACAAAAGGATACTGAGAAGGGGGGAAAGTAGGAAAGGTACCCTGGCCATGGGCACGATGGAGAAGTCCAGAGGGGTGGAGGGAGGAAATGAAGAGTGGAAGAAATAAAATGTGGACTGAGCTGTGAAGGAATCACAGAAGGTAAAAATGAGAAAAAAGACCATTCAAGGTATGAGAAATAACACATTCAAAGGTGTCAAGGCAGCAGGAGAAATTTCATGTATGAGTTCATCCTATTTGGCTCCTGAGGGAGTACATGTCTAGGAAAAAATCTCTCTCAGAGGTAGATTTAAGCATGTTGTAGGAGGGAATTTCCTAATTAGAAGTACCAAAAGTAAAGTGGGCTGCTTTGAGAGATAATGGATTCACTCTCCCTGGAAGTCTTAAAACAAAGCTGAAAAACTGGGAAGACTCTAGATAGGATTCTTTTCAGTTCCATTTCACATATCTGTAGTTTCCTTCCAAGCAAAGTTCAAGTGCCATCTGAATCCACCCCACTTAAGTTGTTAGTAGTCCTCTTTTTTTGAAAATTCCTTGTATTACTTTGAATTTATTTATCTGCATGCATATTACCCCAGTAGAATGAAAGTTCTATGAGGGTAGGGATTGTATTGTTTTTGTCTGTGTATCATCAGGACTTACCACCTTGAACATAATAGGATCTTAATAAATATTTCCTGAAATTTAAAAAAAAAAAAGAAATTTCATGTTATCTGGAACAGTGAATACATAATGGGAAGTAATGAGAAGTCATCCTAGAAGTGGTTAACTTTGGGTTGGCCCTCCCTGCTCTTAGCTCTTGAGAATGCACCCCTTCCTTTCCCCCCCCCCCCCCCCCGGCCCCGAAGAAGTCAGAGCTTTTAAAAAATGAAATAGGGAAGATGCAGGAGGCAGTGAGTTCCTGATTACTGTGGGTCTGCAGGAGAGGCTAGGTTGCCATTTGTCAGGGAAGTTGTAGGTTAGGATATTGCCTGGCACATATTAGGAACTTAATAAATGTTTGTTGATTCAGTAAGGTTTCGTGTTTCAGATATGAGGTTGGGTATAATTACCTCTTAGGTCTTGTCAAGCTCCAAGATTCTATGATTTTTGAGCTGAAGGTCTGGGGAAGAGAGGATTATGGAAAATAACTCATATTTCCACAGTACTTTTCAGGACTGAAGAGTACATTTCTCCCAATTACCCTCTGAGATAATATATCAAGGATTTATAATTTCCCCATCATGGAAACTCCCTCTGTGTGCAGGTAACCATGTTGATTGTAACCCATCTATAAATTCGTCAGGAAGTATTAGAGAGTGGCCTGAGTTTTAGAAAGGATAAGAGCCAGGATTGTGGTCACACATCTGTGTCAGAGAAGATATTTGAACCAGTGTCTTTCAGACTCAAAATTCTAACATTTTATTCACTATGCTACATTGCCTCCTGAGCTAAACAGTACAGGTCTTATTATCCCCATTTTATAAATTAGAAAACTAGCCTTCAAAGAACTTAGGACTTCTCTATTATCGGTCCTATATAGATAGACTGTTTCCCATATGTGACATTTCAACTCTGACCCTGATGCTTTCAGACAGGCTGTTTCCCATGCCTGAAATGCTCTCTCTTCTAATGTTTGTCTCCTGGCCTCCCTAGATCTCTTTAAGGCTCAGCTCAAATTCTCTTAAGTGGTTGAAGAAGGATTTGAACCCAAGGACTCTGACTCCAAGTATCATGTTCTACCCACTGTCCCACATTGCTTCTTTGAAGTTATTTGCTTTCTACCAAGACCCTGAAAACATTCATTTGTTTGAGTTTAGAGCTATCTCTTCTAGAATAGTGACTAACACATAATAAAACTGATTTGATTGTTCTTCCATCTCCCATTCCTACAGAGAGGCTCTGGGAGAAGGAAAATGGCCCTTGGAAAATAGCAGGATTCTGATAGAAGAAAAGTTGTATATTCCAGGGATCAGATAATAAATCCTTGAGCCATCACCCAGGCAGGTTGTACACACCTCTTTCTCTATCTCGTCTTCAGAAAATGTTCAGAAACCTTACTCGTTGGTGGCTAAAGCTCCATTGTTATACCTAGGGCTGGAAAGGAGGCTGCTTTGCTCCATCCTGCAGGAACTCCTGTCCGTAGCCCCAGGGCCCTTGTGCCAGATGAAACAGTATGTTCAGACCAGCCAAGCAAGTATGTTGTTAAATTTTGTCATGCCAGATGTGCTTCCAAAACATGTCTCCTTTCTTAGCTGGGAGGAGTAGCACCCCTGGTGAAAATTCAGATAAATTCTGGCATAGGAAAGTTAAGTGATGGAGATGATGAAATAGGGTTGGCTGGAAGATGAATGTGGACTAGTTGGGCCTGCAGGGAGTGGATGAAATGCTTTTATTTGCGCTCACAATGAAGAAAATCTCTTGGAGTTTTATCGAGTCTTCTTTGAGCTGCTTAAAGGCAACAACCACTTGGAACACAAAGATCCTGCCTTGATACCTTATGCTGAAAATGTAGCGAGGGGATTATTGATACTTGGAAGTCTATATTTTACTGTATGGAGAAATTAAGGGGAATACAGCATCCTGTGTCAATTTAAAACAGCAAGCAACATTTTATTAAACATCTATTGCAAATCAACATGTGAAGTTCTGGGAAATAAGAAAAATAAATAAATAAGGCCTTTTCTCTCTCCTCCCCTTCTTCTCCATCTATTTATCAAATACCTTCTAAGTAGAGAACACTTTAAGTATCCTGGGAAATACAAAGGGAATTATGAAGTAGTCCTGCCCTTACAGAGTTATACTCTAAAACTTATTGCTTTTTCTACTATTCTAGCAGCAGTAGGCAGAGTAGGAGAAAAAGCAACACAAGGGGAGAGGTTTCTTTCAGTTCCACTGAGGCAGCTGGGTAGTCTAACCAATAGAGGACTGGACCTGTAGTAACCTTAGTTCAAATCCAACTTCAGATGCTTACTAGTAAGGCAAGTTCCTTGACCTCTTTGTGTTTCTGTTTTACCATCTGTAAAACAGGGGTAATAATTGCATGAATCTCATAGAGTTTTTGTGAGAATCAAATGAGTTAAATACACACACACACACATACATATATATATATATATATATATATATATATGTATGTATGTGTGTGTGTGTATTTAAATATAACACTTTAAAGACCTTAAAGTTCTACACAATTACTAGCTGCTATTTATCATCATCATCATCTTTTGCAGTGCATCATCAATTACATCATCAATTGCAAATGGAAAAATAATAAAAATAATTTTAAAATAATAAACCAGAAGGTCAGATTAGGTCAAGACCAGTGTTTCTTTTCATGGTTGAAATCCCAGGTACTGACACAAGCTGGAAAAAGTGATTTCTGGAACAGAGTGGTCAGTGTTGGCCGTGTCAAAGGAGTTGACCATTTGTCTGATGCAGCCCTTCTCCCCAGAGCTCTGCTATTTGTATGTATATCCTCACCCTGCACTGACATGTTGGCAGGGTCCCAGGCCAGGTCCAAGTTGCGTGTCCCTGATTCAGTTATATAAGTAAGGAATGGGTTAAGACTCTAAGAATCTGGGGGGAAGCTGTGCCACATTTGTTAATAATTTTGATATAAAATTGAACATTATATTTCATGGGAGAGGTTAAAAAAGTGGTATTAATGTTCAGATGAGAGATAATTCTCTTTTAACTCAGAAAATGGGAGATAAAAAAGGTGGGAGGTTGAGGGCAAAGGAAAGGATTTAATAGATAGGACCCTAGAAGTGATATGTTTTCTGCCATATCGTATTACAGCACTCATAGGGCCAGTTTGTTCTGCTTTGCTCACAGGCTACTCTCAATACTGTTTGTTGTTTTGAACATTAGTTAATTAAAGACGTCTGAAATGGGCAGATAATAAGATATGGAACCCAATTCTCCGTTCTATGGTCCTTAGTAATATTATTATATGTCTGTGTTTAACATTAAGAAAACAGCATTTCTTGAAAAAATATTCTAAAATTCAAACTTTTATCCCTTCCAGATTATTAGTCCTATGAAATCAGGGTGATTTGGTAGCATTTTGCTATATTAGAGAAGTCTGGCAGTTCCTATGCAGAACCTGATTGTGAAGCCTAAGACTAGTGTTAGACAATAATGCAAGGAGTTGTGTTTTAAATCACGTTCCCTTTTTCCCCAGCTATCTTCCATGCTTTAAATACAAATCTATAAACACACAAAATATTCTTACATTAAATACTGGTTATAATGATGAAGAATTTTTTTTTAAAAAGAAACCCTAAGTATTTCCAATAAACAGCCCATAGCTTCATCTCATTTGATTAAAAGCTTGGATATTCAGCATCTTGTTCCTGACCTTTTCTCCAAAGATGAGCATTTATATCTTGGAAATGAGTAACTGAGACTGAAGAGTGGGAGGGAATAGGAAAGAGCAGAGATAGCACCTTTCTCCAGTAGATACCTATATGGGCGGACAGATTAGGCTCTCTGAAAGCTGGCTTTGATTATATCACTTTCCCACTCAAATTAGGAATTTTTCACTGCTCCCTATTTTTTGATAGGTAAGATTAGACTCCTTTCCTGGAATTAAATCAATTTAACTCAACAAAAAAGTTGTTAAGTGCCAACTACATGTCAAGTTCTCTGGTTACAAAGATGAAAAAATGATACAACCTGCCCTCCAGGAGGGCAGAATCTAACAAAGACCCAACATGTACACAAATGGATACACGGTAGAATGTAGTGAGGGCAACAGTGATCTAGACAGTATTCTAGGAAGATTTGAGAAGAGAAGCATTCTCAAATGAGAGACTCAAGGAAGACTTCACAAGGGCATGGGCACATGAATTAGTCTTTAAAGGATCAAAGGAATAGAAGTGCCTTTCTGTTGTCCTATATGTGATCTTAATTTTCATTTCTTTGGAGACCCCTGTGTTCCATGACTCACAACTATGAACCCCCAGTAGAAGACATGAAAATGATTATTTCTAAATCTCGTGGAGAAGTTGCAGTCTCCATCGCAGGGGAGACTATTCTGATTAAGGAGCTCATAGATTCCAATGAGCAATTTGAGTATTTAAAGTTCAAGGAATAGGGAAGAACCTGAGAAAATGAAGAAAGTTGGGAATGAGCATAATGAGCTCAGGGGAAAGCTGATCATTCATTTTTGGGTATAGGGTTTGATGTAAAATATAGCTGGAAAGGTAGGCAAAAGCTAGCTTTCATGGGACTTTAAATGCCAGACTAAAACCTTTTTTACATCATAAGCAATAGGGGACTAGTGGAAATTATTTTATTAAGGTAATAAGGAAATCAGACATGAAAACATTAGGAAGATCTATTTCAGGTCACGTGAAAGATAGATTAGAGAAGAAAGGGAGTCTAGAAATCAGGAAACCTGTTATGAAGCTCTTAAACCTAAGAACTCTGATCTGTAGTGACCAAACACGATTCCAGAAGATTAATAGTGAAGTCTGCTACCCACCTCCTGGCAAACAGGTGATGGACTCAAAATGTAGGCCAAAATATGTACTTTGGGATATGGCCAGTATGGGAAATTTATATTGTTTGATTGACTCCACATATTCATTAGACGATTTTTTTTCTGATTTAGGAGTAGACATAAGGTAACAAGGGGCTTATGGCTAGGACAATCAAAAAAGGAAGGAAGAAAATAGAATAATGGAATTTTTTAAATGTGCAAAAGAAAACAGAATGACCAAAAAACATCACAGAAAAGCAGGACAGTTTTGAAAGTTAGCATGTTGAATTTGTTATATGCTTTAAAAGAAATCCAACCTCTGCATAATAGAGATTCTCAGATCAATCTACAATATTGTTTTAGTGTTATAAGTAAATGTTCATTTTATTTAGTATTTATCCTAAAAAAATTTATTATTTAATGATGTTCTTATTATAGTCAAGGAAAGAGATGATGAGAGTCTATGATAGTATGGTAGCATTGTAAGTAGAAAGCAGAAAATGGGTGTTTGAGGCTATGGGATTTAAGACTACAGAACGGGCAAAACTTGGCACCTCCACACCCTGACCCTAACCCACCTTCTCAGGGTGATCTCTACTACCATGATATTTGAACCCTTTCATGCCAAAAACAAATGAGGACTGTGAGCTATATATTCATTCACATTATATAGCATTTTAAGGTTTGCTCACACCCACCAAGTGCCTCTCCATTTTCCTGTCAGTGATATTTATTTTCAGTTCTTCTGCTGGTGTTACATAGCTGTTACCCGTTGCGTAACTGTGAGACTTGGAACACAAGGATCATCAAGCACCTGAGAATGAAGATGGCACAGAGGGCAATGGAGAGGTGCAAAGTGGGAAGCAGGCTACAGTCTAAAACTAATAGGAAACTTTGAGGGATGGGTATCAAGGATATTAACGGAGAAATGTGTAGTCTAAAATGAAAATAGGTGAGGGATAAAAGGTAGACTCCAATACTCTCCTTGTGATGTTAAAATAAAGTGGGGTAGATCTCCAACATATTGGGTTGATCTCCCATAATTAACTTATAGGACAACATGGAAAACAGTCATGTAGGCTGGTCAGGCATGGATGGGTTGGGGTCTTAATCATTCATTCAATCAATAAATAAGCTTTTATTTAGTATCTATTTTATGTCAGACACTGTTACGTGCTGGGGAAGCAAGTCCAAAGAATGAAGCAGTCCATACTCCCAGGAAGCTCACATTATAATAGGGTAGACATTGTGTATATCTGTACACACATATACACACAGAATAAATCAAAACAAACATAAAGTCATTAAAAAGAAGTTTGGGAGGGAGAATATTAGCAGCTAGGAGGAGAAGAGGGATTTGGAAAGGCTTCATGCTGAAGATGGTACCTGAGGTTCATCTTAAAGAAAGAGTTCGTGCTAAGCATAAGAGACAACCAGTGTAAATGCAAGGGAGATGGGAGATGGGAGATAGTGTGTTGTGTGTGGAAAATCAAGAAAACACCAGTTTGGATGCTGTGTTGCACAGTATGAGAAGGTAAGTAATTTCTAATGAGGCTGGAAAGATATATTGGCACAGGGTTCTAGAGGGACCATCACTGCAAGAGAGGAACGTGCAAATTAATGTGATCATAGAACCATTTGAGCACTTTGGTTATTTAAAGATTGCAAAGTGTTTCACCAAATGTACCTCATTTGATCCTCACAACAAAAAAAAAGGAAGGAAGGTTCTATTATCATCTATTTTATAGGCTGAGGAATTGAAGTTTATGGAGGTTATGACTTATTCATGATAACTTGTGTGATTTAGGGGTTTTAGTGTCTGCTCTTCCAGATTCTGTTTAGTGTTCTATCTGCCACCATATCATGTTCAGTTTAATGATTCTATAGACTTTTATGGAACAGGGTGCTGAGCTAAATACTCAGAGGGGGGTACAACTAAGTCATGGTCCTTATCCTCAAAAGACTCACAAATTACTTAGGGGGTTGGATGGTGTGGGGCAGGATAAATCATGGGTGGAGGAGACATTGATGAAGGGGAAGGAGTGAAGCATGACTCAGAAGTTTTGAGCTTGAGTGACTTAGAGACTTATGGCTGACAATTTAATAGGAATAGGAATGTTCAGAAAATGAGCAGATTTTGTTAGGGAAAAGACAAGTTCGGTTTGGGACATCACATTGTTTTGCATCATTTGTTTATGTTGTTATTTGACTTGTCATATATATAGTGTTTTTCACCCCCAGCTAAACAGTAAACTCTGAGGAAAGTGACTGAGTCACTCTGTGCTCCCCACAGCACCTGGTGTCAGGTCTTGCAAATAGTACAGAAAAAAGTTAGAGATGGAATGGACTTTAAAATATAAAATGTTGGAACTAGGAAGAACTTTAGAACATGGAATTTCTGACCTGAGAGAAAGGTTTGAAGTCACCTATTTTGGAACCTTGATTTTACAGATAAGAGCCAGGGAAGTGGAGGCAATTGCTAAAGTCAGTTACAAGCCTACATAGTGGGAGAGACAAAATTTTAATAAAGATCTTCTCACTCATACTCTAGTCTTCTCCTCATTTTCCCCAGCTGCATCCTTAGACACTCAATGATTCTCAAGAAATTTCAATTTTGTAGTGGTCCATATTTGCTTTGTCTATGTAGATGGTCTTTTGGGGGGGAAGCAGTGATGTATAGGGGTACAGGTTGGTGATTACATTGATATATGGAAAAATCTGTGAGGAAATTGCCATTGTCTGTCATTGTGGATTGGCAATCATTCTACAATATATGATCTTAGAAAGGTCCCTGGGGCTATGTCAGTTTATAAACCTATTTCAGAATTATATACAGTATATATCAGAGAGGAGATGGTCTTTGAGAAGTGCTTTGATCAAAAAGTTAATCATTCTGAGCTTAGACAAAAACTTCAGTTTTAAATCTTTAAAAATTAAAAAAAATGATTTCCCAAAAGCTAAGTTCTGACCAAGGGCCCCCTAAATATCAATGACTCTCTATTACCCCCATTATTGAATATAAACTTGTTTGGCATTTAAATTTCTTTCCAACCTTCCTATTGTTCCACACTTCTCACACATTACTTTCATCTGAGAACTCTAAGGTCTACTTTTCCTGGACAGTACTCATATAACATTCATTGTATTCTCCCCAAACTCACATCTCCACTTTTTTTTTTTTTCCGTGGATCATCATCCTTCAGTTCACCTTGTTTGTCTTTGATTCTTCTCTCTTTTCACGCGTATTCAATCAGTGGCCAAATCTTGTTGATTCTTTCTCTACCATATAGCTCTCATTAGCCCGGGCCCTGATTCTCTCTCATCTTTTGTACTCATTATACCCCATTCCTAGAATGTGCTTTCTCTTCTTCTCAGTCTTTTAAAATCTATTGCTTCCTTCAAAACTCAGTTCAAATCCTACCTTCTGTGGGAAGCCTTTTTCAGTTCTACCAGCTGTTAGTGACATCTTCTCTAAAGTAACTTTCTATTGACCCCGTATGAAAGTTTCTTGTATGCCTATTTATGTATATGTTGTTTCTCCCATTAGAATGTAAGCTCCTTTAAGGCAAGAACTGTGATGTTTTCTTTGGATCCTCAAAGCTAGTGCCTGACACATAAGTGCTTAATAAATATTGATTGAATGATGGTTGATTAATTAGGTCCTCAGAAAACAGAAGCTGTTTATTACTGACCCAAAATTTGAAGATTTTGCTGCCTGGAAAAATATTCCAGAGCTCATACTCCACTGACAGTCCTCTAGAACCAACATAGCATGAGGAAGCATCAAAGAAGAGATTAAGTGAGGGAATAATAATTCATAAACTTATCTAGTGCTATAAGTTCCACAAAGCACTTTCCTCAATGCTCCATTGCAGTCCTTGACAGGGAAAACATTCTTATTTTATAAATGAGGAATCAGAGGCCCAGAGAAATGAAATTATTTTCCCAGAGTCACCAGGCTCAGCTGATGGAGGAGTGGATTCAATAGGAAGGCCAAGTTCTCAGATGTCTTTTTTTTCTTTTGTTTGCAGAGACCTTATGAAATCCATTCAGCCACCCCAATTGATGAGATCCTCAACATGTTCAAAGTAGAACGAATTCACTACTCCTCTACATGGTGTAAAGGAATGGTGGCATTATTGAAAAAGGTAAGGGAGGGGAGACTTACAAGGCCTCAGGACCAGGTTCAGTCTCTGGAAGTCGAAAGTTCCAGGACTCCTCTATGGGCCTGATAAACTAGAAGCCCTTAGTCATCTTTATTCCCCACTTCACAGACTTACCTTCTACCACCTGTTAGACTAGCCAACTTTGATTGATAGAATTTTTAAATTATTAAATAAATTAAGTTTATTAAATTTATTTATTAAAATTAAAATTTATATATTTATAAAATTAAATTTATTTAGTATAAATTATTAAGTACCGTTATGTTCAAAATACTTCTAGGTACTAAAGATACAAAAATGAATGAAAAATAGTTTATATATATATATACATATATGAACTTTTATTATACAGGGGATGAATGGGTGGGGTACAACTTATGACTAAATAATTGTTTATATATGCATATATACACATCTACATATATATATGCAGGAGTGCATGTATGCTATTTTGGAGGAACAATGGAGCCCTGCCAATTAAAGGGTTCAAGAAAGGCATTGAAGGTAGGTAGAGGTTTCTAAATAGCCAAGGCAAGATATAGGGGACAGTTTCAGCAGAGATATTCAGGCAGGCTATAGACATCTGACTTTGGAGAACAGCAAGTTATTAGTTGGCTTGAAAACAGAGTGGTTAAAAAGGAATAATATACAATGACCCTGGAAAAGTAGGCTTAAGTCAGATGGTAATTGGTATTAAATATCAAACTGAGGAATTTGTATTTTTTCAATGAGGAACTAAGAATTCCAGAAGGTCATTGAACAGGGGAGGGACATAATCCGTCTTGAGCTCTAAGAAAATTATTTTGTCAGCTTTGTAGAATGTAGATTGGGAGGGGAAGCAAGTAATAATAGTCTAGAAGCAGGGAATCTAATGAGGAGACTCTTACAATTGTCAAGAAGAGAGGCAATAAGGGTCTGAAGTAGGGTGATGACTGTGGGAGTATACAGAAAGGGACTAAAGAATGATGTATTGTAGAGATAGATTCAACAAGACTCAACAACTGATTGGATATGGGGCGAGTTGAGGGAAAGGACAGCTGGAGGTTGTAAATGGAGGAGAATGGGAGGAGGATGATAGTATCAACAGAAAAAGAAAAGAAGGAGGTATGAGTTTGGGGGAAGATAACAAATTCTGTCCTGGGAAGGTCAACTTTCACACATATACAGGACAGCCAATTGGGGATATGCCGCATGCTACTGATAAGAAGAGACTAGAGGACAGGGGAGAGAATAGGGCTCTCCATAGATCTTAGAGTTATCTGCATGTGTGTTCAACCCAGAGAAGCTGATTCGATCGCTAAGAGAGAAAAGGTGATTCAGGAGGGAGCCCTGGAGTATACCCACAGTATGCCAATAAGCATTTAAGTGCCAAGAATTGTGCTAAGGTCTGAAGATACAATCATCACGACCTCCCCCCCCCAAAAAAATAGTCCCTGTTCTCAAGGAGTTCACAGTCAAATGGGAGGAGACAATATGCCAAAAACTATGTGCAAAGAAGTTATATGTAGGACAAATGGGACATAATCAACAGAGGGAAGGCACTAGCATTGGGGGGGATCAGAGAAGGCTTCTCATAGAAGGTGGCATTTTGGATGGAATTTGAAGCCAGGAAAGCTTGGCTAGTGACTGGCAATAACGGATGAGAACTTTATTCTATATTTAAAAGGAATAGCAACTTGTACACAACAGATTTGCTGTTTCATGTACAATCAACTTTTCCCCTCCCTATTCTACTAAGTTATGGAAATGCTTGCTTTATTTCTTAAATTCAAAGTAATATAAAAATTTTAAAAAAATAAAAGAACTCTTATTAGAGATGTAATTCTTTTGTGAATTTCAAAGCTATGGGGAATACAAAATCCCTTTTTGAATTTGTACCTAGGGAAAAAGGAAATGCTGTGGAAATGTCTGCAAACAAACAAAATAAAACTTTAGTTCTTTATTTTTGAGCTCTTTTGCATACTTTAGCCAAGTGAACCATACTAGCCTACTTTTCTATAGAATTTTATAGTTACAAAGCACTTTCCCCACTAATGTATGAAGTGGATAATTACAAATATTATTATACACATTTTTTTTCAGATTATAATGCATACTTATGCAGCTGCTAATGTGTTCAGTACACACTATGCTGAGAACTTGGGAAGATGCAAAGTTTAGATAGGACTTGGTACTTATCTTGATGAAACTTATAATTTATTAGGAAAATAGAACAGAAATCTCTTATCTTCACTACATGGATTCTGAGGGGAAAATCATAAAGGGCTGGGAGGCAAAGAAAGTTTCAGGAAGGAAGTGGCATCTATGATGAACTTGAAAGGATGAATAAGAATTTGGCGGAGACCTGGGAAAGACTTTAATTTAGAAAGGCCAAGCTCACCCACTGCATCCTGGGCCATCACCAATCATCTTGACTTTTTTCTTGCCCCTGGGCTTTGATGACTCTGGAGGAGAGAGTGAGGCTGATGGCTTTGTATAGCTCTGCCTCACTTAAATCCTATTCACTTGCAAATCAAGACATCACCCTTGTGATGTCACTGGTCCTCTTTGAGAACAAAGAATGAGTAACAAAAAGACTTTAGCAGGCAATGAGTAAGAGGGCAGACATAATAGGCAGAGGTAATAGCATACACCTTGGAACAGATGTGGAAAAATACAGAGAGGCAGAGAAGAGATCAGTTTGTGTGAAGGAGGACTAATATAAAATGGATGGAGAAAGGCAGGGTTATAGTGGGTTATGGAGGGTTTTGAATTCCAGGAAAAGGAGTTTGAACTTTACTTGGTAGGTAATAGGGAAAAAGTGG
This sequence comes from Pseudochirops corinnae, assembly GCA_028646515.1. Lineage (NCBI taxonomy): Eukaryota > Metazoa > Chordata > Mammalia > Diprotodontia > Pseudocheiridae > Pseudochirops > Pseudochirops corinnae. The sequence goes on from CM053592.1 coordinate 135,806,588, forward strand.
AAGAGTTTTTGTTTGTCTGGTTTTTTTGGTTTGTTTGTTTAGTTTTGTTTAACGAAGAAAGCTTAGAAAGTACATGGGATTTGCTTGTGGTCACAGAGCTCTTAGTGACAGTCAGGACTTGATCTTCAATCTTTTGAATCTGTCTGGGGCTCTCCCTTCCATATCACACCTGCTGTTGGTGAAAAGGTAATGTTTAGATACCTATTTTTTTTTAAAGGTATTGTACTAGATAATCCATTTCTAAACCCTTTTAGGTCTTAATTTTTTTAAAATTATTTTTTTAAACTCTGGGATCATGGAATGTGGAGCTAAAAGAGATTAGTATAACCCCTGAATTTTGCAAATGAGGGTATTGTGATCTGATGAGTTTAAATGACTTGCTCAAGGTCACCCAGACAGTAAATGGCAGAGCTAGGATGAAAACACTGCTCTTTTATCTTTTGACTCAGTTTTGGTTTGCTCATAAAATTATACAGCTTGATTTAGCAAATATCAAAGTTTGGCTAATTTAGACAAAATTCATGACATTTTTTTCTAAAACATATTTTGAATTAGTTACAAATTAAGACACAAGCTGCTGTCCTTTGAAGTATCTCTTAATTTTTTTCCAATTTTTAAGAAATAGAGAAAAATTGCAGAATAGAAAAAAAAGCCCAAGTATAATAATAGGGAAAAGAAGATTATTTTGTTGTCTGTCCTGGGTCCTCCACCTCACCAATCAGGCACCAAAAGTTCTCCTTTTGAAGAAGAGTGGAAAAAAAAGCTAGGAGAGGAATTATGTTCTGTTCTTTTAATCTCTCTGACTGTCACAGAAGGCTGCTTCTCCATTACATTTTCTTGTATTCTCAAGTAAAGCTGAAATCTCAGAACACTTTGTCTCAGACAGTGTGATGAGCCACACAGCTTATCAAAAACTACCTGAACCTCCTCTTGGCTTGCAGTTCCTATTAATGACACCAGGCTTGTGGCTCTGGGGACGCTTTGGACTGCTCCCTCTTCCCCATCTCTTATTTCCAAGTCCTATGTCAGTGACCTTGGCAGTATCTCTCTCATTTGTTGCTACTTCTTCACGATTCCAACTAAACTAGGGATGAGGACAGAGCTGTAACTTCATTAGTCTAGGGAAATGCAAGATGAGAAAACTTCCTCTGGTAATATAAACTGAAACCTTTTTGTGAAATTTAGAGAGCTGTCTGGAGCATTTAGAGGTTATGTGACTTGCCCAGGGTCCCTGAGCCAGTATGCCTCAGAGACGGGATTTGGACTGAGGTTCTGCTGGTTCAGAGATCATCTCTCTATGTGTCAGGCTGCTTTATTGTTCCCATTGATGCTTCCTTAACTTTGGAGTCAGGAATGAAAGCCTGGCTAGCTACATTCTAGCTCTGACCCTCACGTGCTATATGTTCATGTGAAAATCTCTTAATCAAAATGACATAGATTGAATTGGCTCAGAAATCATCTCTCTGCTCATTATGCAGCATTATCTTACTGATACTATATCAGTAACCTGGGACCAGGAAGATCTAATCCTGCCATTTATTGGCATGAGCAAGCCACTTAACCATATTATCTTAGAAGCAAAGATATAGACCTAGAAGGGATCTTAGAGGCCATCAAGTCCAACCCCCTTATTTTACAGGTGAGGAAACTGAGGCACAGTGAAATTAAGTGACTTGCCCAGGGTTACACAGGTGTAATTCAAACCCTGATCTTTCTGACTTCACGTCCAGTGCCCTAGCCACTATGTGATAAATATTACCTTCTGAAAATTAGCTAAGTGGTATATAGTCCAGAAGACCTGAGTTCAGACACTTAAAACTATGTGCAGTTGGGCAAGTCATTTAACCTGTGGTTGATTCAGTTTCCTAAAAGGGATAATAATAGTACTTGCCTCCCAGGGTTATAAGGATCAAATGAGATGATATTTGTAAAACATGTTGCCAATGTGAAAGTACTACATAAATGCTGTTATTATTTCTTCATTTATAAAATGGGGTAATAATAGCTATAATAATTACTTTGGTGTAGTGAGTCTTAAGATGGAATGCATAGTATTTTAAAAGGTTGTGATATTATTTTTATGGGGAAAATGATGATTTCATAATTATAGTGAACTTCCAATGAGGAAATTCCCTCTATCAACATAGAGTGGCATCTCTTTTTGCAACTTAAACATTTGCTTTGGGACATTGAGCAACTTGGCCAAGATCACATAGTAAGGTGTGTTTTGAGAGGCAAAATTTGAACCTAGGACTTCCCAACTAAAAAACTATCAGCTTATCCAAACTATCTCTAAAAGTACTATGTAAAGTCAGATGGTAGTAATGGTCATGGTGGAGACTGAGCAGGAAGAGGAGGAGGAAGTATACTATTTACCTTGGAGATCTCATCAGCTCCCATGGTTTCAATTATTATCTCTATCCCAGTGATGTCCAGATCTATTTGTCCAGTCCAAACCCCCCAGTCTCCAGAATTACATCTCCAGTTGCATATTAGACACTTCCAACTGGGCGTTCCATAGCCTTGTTGTTACTCATGCAGTCTGTCCCATCCCTCAATTCTGAGTACTTTCATTGACTGTTCTCCATGCCTGGAAAAGTCTAACTCTTCATCTCTACTTCCTGGCTTCCTTTAAGTACCAACTAAAACCATACCTTCTAATGGAAGCCTTTCCTGATCTGCTTTAATTCTAGTGCCTTTCCTCCCTTAATTATATACAATTTTCTTGTTTTTATCTTCTTTTTATATAATTGTTTACATATTGTCTCCCCAACTAAACTGTGTATGGACTCCTTAAGAATGGGGTCATCTTTTATTTTTCTTTGTATTCCCAGCACTTAGCACAATGACTGGCACATAGTAGGTACTTATTGATTGACTGATGGATTTGCTTTATAACTTTCTGGGTTTCTCTTTTTTGTGTTTCAGTTTCCCGATCTGCTAATTGGGCTGATCTTATTTCCTATTGAGGCAAGATGAATTTCTCAGAGCATGTGGACCATCTCAGAGAGAGGGACCTAGATTAATACAGAGCTATAATATAATGATTACTTTAGTCCCTTAAATTTTAGGATTCTTGTCAGACTTTGAACTTGTTAAACATACGAAGTGCAGGAAATCTTTTCTTTTTCTGTTTTGAAATCACAGCTTCTCACAAAAGACCCTGAAAGTCGTCTTTCCAGCCTTGTAGATATTCAAAGCTCTCCATATTTAGCTGACATGAACTGGGATGCCGTCCTGGAGAAGGCGATGACACCAGGTTTTGTTCCAAATGTGAGTTGATATTCCATTGTATCCCTCATCCCAAATATCCCTTCCATTTTCCCACATATGATTCAGAACACTATGTGGTTAGTTCTCCCTTAAATTTTCTAGACTTTTGGAATCATAATATCACAGCCATAACAGCACCTCAGAGGTCACCTCATTTAACCAGTACCTGGAAAAGTCGAATTGCCTGTATAGCAGCACTCCTGTAAAGTAATTATCCAGCTTCTGCTTGAAAACTTCCTGTGACAGGGAATTCATTACATTTAAGGCAACCAAGTCTACTTTGCAACAACTCCAATTACTAGGAAGATCTTCCTTATATGGATATGAAATGTACTTCTATGCAATTTCCACCTATTGTTCTACTATCGCCCTTCAGGGCTTATAAGCTTAAGTCTAATGTCTCTTGCCCTTGATAGACTTTCAAAGATTTAAAGACTGTGATTGATTTCAACAGACATTTATCAAGCATCTGAAATGTTCACAGCAAGAGAAAAAGTAAAATCATGAATAGAAAACTGGTTTTAGAGTCAGGAAGATTTGGATTCAAATTCTGCCTTTGATACAGACTGCGTGAAAGGAGTTACATAATCTCTCAGTGCCCCCAAGTAACTCTCTAAGACTTTAAATTGAAGAAAAGTAACTGATCTGTCTGGATAGAGGAAATTTCTCCAATAAGAGTTCCAGGAAAGGAGAAGAGAGAAGAAAAGAAGGTAGGAGAGGAGATGAAAAGAAAAAGGGGGAAAGAGGAAAAGAGGAAAGGGAAAAAAGCAAAAGGGGGAAGGGTCAAAAGGGGGAAAGCAGAAAAGGGAAAAGGGGGAAGAGGAAAGAGAAGAAAAAGAAAAGGGAGCCAGGCAAAGGTAAGGGGAAAGGAAAAGGAAAAACTAGAGAAAGGGAAAAGACAAAGGCAAGGCAAACAAGGCAAGAAGTTTTTTAAAAATAAGTGCAAATGGAGATGTAAAAATGCATGACAGTCTTTTTCTAGACTAAGCATTGTTAACTTCTTCATAGCAAACCTCATATGGCATGGTTTCAAATACCCTCACCATCCATTTACTTTCCTCTGGTAATGATCCATCTTGTCAATGCCTTTCCTATAATCTGGAATCTAAGGCTAAACACAATAGTCCAGACACAATCTGTCCAAAATAGGGGACAACAGGATTATAATACCTCCACTATTTGCATATGATGGTTCTATTGATATAGACTAACCTTTCATAAACTTTGGGGTTGTCCAATCACTCTTGACTCATATTGAGAATGCAGCCTACTTGCAAACATAGAACTCATTCGCTCAACATTTGTCTGCCATTTAAAATCCACTTGGACCTGGTTGATTAGGATGGATGGAGAGCTTTACTTCTGTAATGGGGTCACCTAGTTTCTCTTTGGCTGTTTCTTTTTGTCTTTTGTGATCACAAATGATCTTCAATGAAAGTCAGCTCTTTTGAAACCTTTGAGAAACCTGATCTGCAAATTTGGTCAGTAACGGTTTTATTTATTATCATTCTTATCACACCCTGTTAGAGCTGGAAAGGACCTTAAGTTTGGGGTACATTTCAAAGCTTTTTGTAACCTTAAAACAAAGCATACTATGGTACAGTGGCAAGAATATTGAATTTGGATTAAGCAGAACAACTTAGTTTGAGCCTCAACTCTGCTACTTAGCTGCGTGATCTTGGGCAAATAATTTCACTTCTCTGACCCTTAGTTCCCTAGCTGTAAAATGAAGAGTTTGTATTTAAATGACTTCTTACATTTTTTTTCCTAGCTCTAATCTATGATCCTAAGAAGACAGCATATTGGAATTAGAAAGGACATTAGAAGAAGAAAAACAACAAAATGTGAGACCTAGAATGAACCTTAGAACATAAAATGTTAGAGCTTAAAGGAACCTTGGAACATAAAAGAAATGGGTTTTTGGAAGTGGAAGGGTCTTTAGATATTATCTATTAATGGATCCTTCACTTTACAGATGAATAAACTGACCTTCAGAGATGCCACAGTGATTTACCCGTGGTCAGCCAGGGAGTGAATAGCAGAATTAAGTTGTTCGGTTACCTAACAATTCCTATGTCACTTTCTATTTTCCTGGTGTTATTCTTTTTCCTGAAGCTCTTGTTTTCAAAACAGACATTCCATAAGAATCTAGTTGTGTTTTGGTTTTTTTTTTGGTTTGTTTGTTTTTTTGTAATGAAAACTGGTTTGGCAATCGATAATTGCTCTGCAAATGTCTGGAGTCAGTGCTGGAAGGGACCTTAGCTATGTTATTCAACCCCTTATTTTACATACGAAGAAACTGAGGCTGAAAGTTGTCAAATGATTTGTTCCAAATTAGAGACAATATTGGTAGGATCATTTGCGTATATAGGAGTGTAGATTTAGAGTTGGAAGGGTACTTATAGGTCTAATGATATCCCACCCCAGTTATGATAAATTAAGAAGTTTGTTGTTTAGTTGTTTTTCAGTCTTGTCTGACTCTCTGTGACTCCATTTAGGGTCTTCTTGACAAAAATACCAGAGTGGTTTTCCATTTCCTTCCCCAGCTCATTTTACAAATGAGGAAACTGAGGAAAACAGGGTTAAGTGACTTGCCCAGAGTCACACAGCTAGTAAGTGTTTGAGATCAGAGTTGAACTCAATAAGAGGAGTCATTCTGATTCCAGGCTCAGCACTCTATCCATTGTACCACTTAGAAATTTAGATGAAGTTATATTTTCTGGTCTGATTAGGGCTAGGACTTAAGCCCAAATCTTTTAATTCCAAATCATCTATATTTTCTATTGCATGACCAAGGGGGAAAGGATATCAAAGGGCTAAGGAAGAAAATGGTAATGATACGGTTGGAGGGAAAGTTCATGAGCCAAAGCATAGATTTGGGAGAATTGAAGTCCTTCTGGGCGTGGGAGTGTGGTGGGGATGGGGTGGTAGTGAGGGGATGAGCCATGAATGAGAGATCAAATGTCCTACAAAATTCCAATCTTGCCTCAGACACTTGTCACTCTGAGCGAGACACTTAGTCTTTGACAGCTTCAATATTTCTCATCTGTAAAATCAGAATAAGAATGACGACCTCAAAGGGTTGGTATGAGGATCAAATGAGATAAATGGCTTTGCTAAGCTTCCAGTGCTATATAAATGTTAAATATGGTGTTGCTGTTGGTGCTGCTGTTGTTATTATTATCACTGTTATTTAGAAGATTTAGAGGAAGCTGGAAAGGTAGATTGAGGCACATTCAAAGATATATAAATGGCCACTAAGTTGTGCAGTGTATAGAGCTCTAGATGTGGAATCAAGAAGATCTGAATGCAAGTCTTACCTAAGACACTGGCTGTGTGACCCTGGGAAAGTCATTTAACATCTCCTGGTCTCAATTTCCTTACCTGTAAAATGGGGGTGATAAAAGCCTGTAGATTATGAAACTTACGAGAATATGATGAGGTAACATATGTAAAGTGATTTGCAACCTTAAAAATGCCATATAAATGGTAGCTATTATGACAATGATTATTAGTGGTCCTGGTATCCCAGTAAAGGAATTTCTTGCTTTTCTCATAGCTTCCAATTTTTCTCCGGTGGGCTTTCCTTTTTTTTTTTTTGGTCAATAGTATTTTTTCCAATTACTTTTAAAGATAGTTTTCAACATTCATTTTCCACAAGAGTTCCAAATTTTTTCTCCCTCCCTCCTGCCCATCTCCACCTCCCCAAGATGGCCAGCAATTTGATATAGGTTATACATATGTGATAATGCAAAAATATTTCCACATTAGAAACAGAACAAAAGGGAAAAACACAAAAATGAAATAATAAAAAATGTGAGAACAGTGTGCTTCAATCTGCATTCAGGCTCCATAGTTCTTTCTCTAGATGTGGATAGCATTTTCCATAATGAGTCTTTTGGAATTGTCTTGGATCATTGTATGGCTGGGAATAGCTAAGTCAGTCATAGTTGATTATCATATAATGTTGCTGTTACTATATACAATGTTCTTCTAGTTCAGCTCACTTCACTCAGCATCAGTTCATGTAAGTCCTTATAGGTTTTTCTGAAATCTGCTTGCTCATCATTTCTCATAGCACAATAATATTCCATTACATTCATATACCACAGCTTATTCAACCATTCCCCAAGTGATGGACATTCCCTCAGTTTTCAATCTTTGGACACCACAAAAAAATGCTGCTATAAATATTTTTGTACATGTAGGTCCTTTTCCCTTTTTTATGACTTCTTTGGGATACAGAATTAGTAGCGGTATTCCTGGATCGAAGGGTATGCACAGTTTTATAACACTTTGGACATAGTTTCAAATTGCTCTCCAGAATGGTTGGATCAGTTTACAACTTTGCCAATAATGCATTAGTGTTCCAGTTTTCCCACATCTTCTCCAACATTTGTCATTTAACTTTTCTGTCATAGTAGCTAATATGATATGTGTGATGTTGTTTTATTGATGTTGTTAGAGTTGTTTTAATTTGCATTTCTCTAATCAATAGCGATTTAGGACATTCTTCTATATGACTCCAGAGAGCTTTAATTTCTTCAACTGAAACCTGCCTGTTCATATTCTTTGACCATTTATCAATTGGGGAATGACTTGTACTCTTATAAATTTGACTCGGTTCTCTATGTATTTGAGAAATGAGACTTTTACAAGAAACACTAGCTGTAAAAAATTTTCTCTTCTTTCTGCTTTTGTTCTCATCTTGGTTGTCTTGGTGTTGCTTGTACAAAACTTTTTAAATTTAATGTAATCAAAGTTATCAATTTTGCATTCCATAATGATACCATTAGCAAATTAGGAGAACAAGGAATAATTTACCTGCCACTTCTTACCTTCTCACTCTGGGGGCAGAGACTGAGACAGAATTGCTACCACTGCTTTTTTTTTTTAATACTTCAACTGAAGCATAATATATTTTACTCCAGCCTTTTACCTTTACTCTCTGTGTGTCTCTCTGATACAAATGTATTTCTTGTAAATACCGTATTGTAGAATTCTGCTTTTTCATTCACTCTGCTATTTGCTTTTGTTTTATGGGAGACTTTATTCCATTCACATTAACACTTATGATTACTAATTGTGTATTTCCCTACAGCCTATTTCCTAACTTTTTATGCTTTTCTCTCTTCTTTCACCCTCTCCCTTAACCAGTGTTTTGTTTCTAACCTTTACCCCCCCAAATCTGCCCTCCCTACTATCAGCCCCCTCCCTATCTTTCCCCTCTCCCTTCCTACTTCTGCCCTCCATTTCATTAGCCCCCTCCTCCATTTTCTTTACCGTTTTGCCTTCTACTTCCCTATAGGGTGTGATAGGTTTCTTTACCCAACTGAGTGTGTATGTTATTCCCTCTTTGAGCCAAATATGATGAGAGTAAGTTTTAAACAATGCTCACCCACTCCCTTTTTCCCCTCTATTATAATAGGTTTTTCATACTTCTTTAGGTGATATAATTTACCCTGTTCTGCCTCCCCTTTTCCTCTTCTCAAAGTACAATCCTTTTTTTTTTTACTTCTTAATTATTTTTTATCATCACATCAGAGTCAACTTATACCCACACTCTCTTTATAAAGATATTTCTTTTAACTGTCCTAGTAGAGATATTGTTCTTTAGAGTTATAGGTATCATCTTCCTATGTAGGCATGTAAAGAACTTAATTTTATTAAATACCATGTTTTTTTTTCTTTCCTGTCTACCTTCTCATACTTCTCTTGAGTCTTGTATTTGAACATCAAATTTTCTATTAAACTCGGAGCTTTTCATCAGGAAAGTTTGAAAGTCCTCTAATTCATTGAATATTCATCTTCTCCCCTTAAAGATTATGTTCAATTTTGCTGAGTAGTTGACTTTTGGTTGTAATCCATGCTCATATTCCAACCCTCCAGTCCTTGAACAGAGAAGCTACTAAATCCTGTGTAATCTTAACCAGGGCTCCTTGATACCTGCTTTTTTTTCTTTCTGCCTGCTTGTAATATTATCTCCTTGACCTGATAGTTCTGGAATTTGGTTACAATATTACTTGAAGTTTTCATTTTGGGATCTGTTTCAAGAAGTGATCAATGGCTTCTTTCAATGACTGGTTTATCCTCTGGTTCTAGGATATCAGGGCATTTTTCCTTGATAATTTCTTGAAAAGATGCTGTCCAGGCTCCTTTTTTGATCATGACTTTCAGGCAGTCCAGTAATTCTTAAATTATCTCTCCTGGACTTATTTTTCAGGTCACATGTTTTTCCAATGAAGTATTTTACATTTTCTTCTATTTTTTCATTTTTTTAAATTTTGTTCAACTGATTCTTGATGTCTCATAGTGTCATCAGCATCCACTTGGCCAATTTTCATTTTCAGGTAATTATTTTGTTTAGATATCTTTTATTTCTTGTTTTCCATTTGGCCAATTCTACTTTTAAAGGAGCTGCTTTCTTCTGTGAATATTTTTTTCCAATTTGGCCAATTCTGTTTTTTAAGGATTTGTTTTCTTTTGTAAATTTTTGTGTTTCCTTTTCCAAGCTATTTACTTTTTTTCATAATTCTCTTGAATAACTTTCATTTCTTTGCCCAATTTTTCTTCTACCTCTCTTACTTGATATTTAAAATGCTTTTTGAGCTCTTCCAAGAAGACTTGTGGGGTTTGACACCAATTCATATTCCCTTTTGAGGCTTTCATGTAGGCCTTTTGACATTGTTGCCTTTGTCTGAGTTTTGTTTTGATCTTCCCTAGTCAGGCTATTTTTTGTTTTTAGTTTTCTGCTCTTTTTTTAAAAAGTTAAGCTCTCTTTTGGGGGGAGGAGGGGAAGAGGGAACTGTCCCAAGCTTCTTTCACTGGGGGCCAGGGACCTGGTCACTTAGTTTCTGTGCCAGGGCCTCTGGAACTGGCATCTTGTCCACTGTGCCAGAATTGCCTGTTGTAGGTAGCCCTGAGTTCTGGGCCTATCAGTTTGCGTGCTGCACTGAGGTTAACAGCCTCATAGCTGGCTTGCTGTGCCACTGGCCTTTTGAGTCAGAACCATGGGGCCTGGGTTGCTGATCTGTGCCATGGAAAAGAGCCTCCCACCATCAAAACTGGGCCAGACTCACCTTTTACCCAAGTGAGACACATCTTTTCTGGAGTCCTTTAAGTTATCTTTTGGCTGGAAAATTGTTTTACTCCATTTTTTTGTAGATTCTGTTGCTCCAGAATTTTTTAGAGGCTTGATTTAATATTGTTTCAGAGGGAAATTAGGAAGAACTCAGGCAACTTCCTGACTTCTCTCTGCCATCCTTGGGCTTTTCCATTGTTAGGCTCAGTTGGGTATTTGAGAAGGAGGAGATTCTCCAAAACTCTGTTCTCAGGAAGTTCAGATGAGACTTTGGCTTAATTGAAGATATACTTTCACTTATTTTGGTATTTTTGAATTCTTTACTTTTTAAAACCAGTTTTCCAGATAAGAAAACCAAGGCAGATGGAGGTTAAGTGACTTGCCCAGGATTATATAGCTCATAAGCATCTGAGATCAGCTTTGAACTCAGATCTTCCTGACTCCAGGTCCAAGGGCTCTATCCGTTATGTTACCTAGTAGTTTAGGGAGTATGCTTATTCTGTTTGGCCCTGATCGCAAATCCATGAGCAATTTTCCCCCAATTTAAAGAAAAACTCCCTGATAGCTAATATTTTCCAGAAGTAGAATGGATTGCCTTAGGAGATAATACAGGTCTCTTCAATACAGGTCTTCACTGAAAGATCCAATGGCCACATGCTGGTGATGTCTTAGAAACAATTCCTATTAATGTTGGAATTGCCTAGAAGGCCTGGGACATCCCTTCCAACTCTAAGATTTTGGGATCAAGGGCAAAGCTATTTCCATGACCCTAAGCTGTAGGGATCTTGGCTGTATCTAGTGATTGATGCAGCTTAGTTTGGGCCTGTTTCCCAACTCATTTCACTTTCTTCTGGCATTGAAGTCAAGAAGAGTTCTGTTCTCAGTAAGGCTCTCTGAGTTGCCAAAGAATAAATCCAATTGTTCTAAGTGTCTTGAAGTGGCGATGGTCCATTGCTCTCACTCTTGCGTGTGCTTTGCCAATGGATGTTAATAGAGTACAGGTGTCTCAGAGTTGTTGAATTCTCCTTCCTCAGGCTTTTATTGCTAAAGCTGGATGAGGGCTAAAATCCAAGTGGCTCTTATTCTCTAGTTAGCTCTTTCTGGTGGCAATATTGGAGACTCCATTTGGCTGTTTATCAGAATACCATAGAAAGTGCTAAAAGCCTTCACATGGAGCACCATTATTCACTGAAGCTAATGATTTAAGTTTCATAAGAAAATTTTGTGTTTGTTCTCTGCTTTGGTAACAGAAGGGGAGGCTGAATTGTGATCCAACTTTTGAACTAGAAGAAATGATTCTAGAATCTAAACCCCTTCATAAAAAGAAGAAGAGGCTCGCCAAAAACAAATCCAAAGATGGAGGGAAAGAAAGCTGTGCCCTGGTAGGTGCTGGGTTCTGGTGGAAGGAGGGCAGAGTCCCCTTTATCCCTTTTTTAAATGAAGGTCCAAGACTAAGGGAAGCCTTATTGAGAACGAAGTTGAGTGTTTTGGTCAATTTAAGGGAACTTATCTAGACCAGTCATACTCCGGCCATTTGCCAGAATTTCTATCAATGGAGCCCCAGAATTGTTATGGGACAAAGAAAAATATAAGAAGAGGGGGCTGTGTTGTCTCCCTCTTTCCTCAGTTGTTACTGGCTGACTGATCAACATCAGACCAATTACAGACTATTTTAATTGGTCATTAGGCTTTGCTTATTGGTTTGATGTTGACTGACAGTTCAGCTGACTATTGTTTTAATTATACTTTACTGATGAGTCTGATATTGATTGATAGCTCAGCTAGCCAGTGATAGAGAATTAGGAAACATTGGAAAATGCCAAATATGTCCTTCCCCTCCTCCTCTTCTCCAGCAATTCAGCCTTGCAGTTGGAGGAGAAAGGCCCATACCTGTTCCTGAAATGCTGGAACAACAACAGATGGACACTGGTGAATAGTCAGATGGCTGCTCAGTATCTTTACCCTTGGTTTGGGTAGTAGGAAGAGGTATGATTTCATCTGGGGGAAGAAGGAAGGGAAAGGAATAAACATTTACTAGTACTTAACTAAGTGCTTGACACTGTTCTAAGTACTTTATAAATAACATCCCATTTGATCCTCATAAGTACCCTGTGAGGTAGGTCCTGTCATTATCTCTATCTCACAGTTTAGGAAGCTAAGGCAAACAGAGGTTATATGACTTGCCCAGGCTCACAGAGTATGTGTCTGAGGACAGATTTGAACTCAGGTCTTCAAGACTGCAGGTCCAGTGTTCTATCTACTGTACCACTTAGCTGCCTGGGACCCACCAGAGGCCTAGGGCTACAATACCACAATGTGGTTGAATTCCTGGACACACTGTCACTTTATTTTTTTTCCACATTAAATTTATTTACTTTTAGTTTACAACATTCAGTTTCACAACCCCTTGAGCTCCAAATTTTCTCCCCCTTCCTCTCTTCCCCTCTTACCCCCCATGGTGGCATGCAATGTGATACAGATTCTAAAAATACCTTCACACTAAACATTAGTCAAGTTGTAAAGAAGAATTATAACCAATGGAATGAACAATGAGAAAGGAGGAACAAAAAAAAGAGAGAGAGAGGGAGGGAGTGAAGGAGAGAAAGAGAGAGAGAGAGTAGTTTGCTTCAATCTGCATTCAGACTCTGTAGTTCTTTCTGTGGCTATGGATAGCCTTCTCCATCATGACTCTTTTGGACTTATATAACCTTGTATTGCTGACAGGAGCCCAGTCCGTCAAAGTTAGTCATTGCAGATACGATGTGTCACTTTATTTTTAAAGTTACCTCAAATTAATCATAAAAGGCAATGTTTAGAGCCACCGATAAATAACTACTAGTTGTCTTGTTGTTGTTGTTGAGGGGGAGGGATGGAGGTAGTTCGCGGAAGTATGGCAAGTCAAATACTCCTCATGAACAAATTATTTTTAAAGATTATTATACCCTTGAATGAGGAAAACAAATACCATTCTTTCCATTTATACCAGGAACAACCAATCTGCAATTCAAGAAATACAATCACTCTCCAAAGCTATCAAATTAAGCTTGGAGAAAATTCAAAGAATCATTATATTGAAGCTATAATTAAAAGTAGTATTACAACCTTTGAAAGACAACATATTGCAATGTAGAAGCCCATGAGGGCCCTCACAACTAACCACAAGAGTCCAAATTTTTTTTTTTCATGGCAACAGCATTGGAATCAATTTTGCCTTTCCAACAAATGTGTTGTCTTCCTTTGTCCGGAGCACTGATGAATCTTGACTGCTACTTTTTGTCACACAAGTCTACCCTTACCTCATCGATTTGCATGCCGTTAATGCAGAGTAATTTGGTCCAATGAAAATTCTAATTTGTCAAGAGATCAAAATCACAAGCAGTAGAGTTTCCCTTTTCTTTACAGTTATTTGAAATAGGTGTGTAGTCATCAACAGCCTGGCTTCTGGAAAGAAAGAGGTCAAAGGTCCCTGGGATGAATTTGGAGAACAATTGCTCTTTAAAATCCCAAACTCTGTCCCATTTCCTTAGTTCTTTCCCCTGAAACCATCTCTTATTTGAGTCAGTAATGAATTCTCTATTCACCATGGGTTCCTTTTTTTTGTCTCCATGATTGTTTTCTTTCACTTATGATCAACCTCTTCCTGACACTTTGGAAGAACGGACACCTACAGCAGTGTTTAGAAACAGTGAGGAAAGAATTTATCATCTTCAACAGAGAAAAGTAAGTACCTCCTGGAGATGCCTATCCTACATCACATTTTTAGAATTTGTCAACAATGATCAACATTACTCTCATTGAGGAAGGGGAGGGTTAGTGGTATACATTGGGAGGAAAAGGAAGGGAAAATCGGTGTTCACAATCCAAATATTTCATGCTGGTGATGTTAGGAAAGGGCTGAGAAATAATAGCAAACTGACAGAAAGAGGAAGGTCAAAGTGGCAAGCCAATCATTGATTTCCTCCTAGGTCCATTGTATTTTTGGCAGCTCCATTTCTGGGTTGCTTGAAAATTGTCCCAAGGCCCTAGCTCTGCCATGAAGTCATTATGTGACTTTAATCAAGTTGCTTCAATTTAATTCAACAAGCATTTATTAAGTAGGTACAAGGCACTGACTATGCATAGAAAATGGTTCTTGAGAAGAAGTTTCCTCCTCAACAAAATGAGGTTGTTCACCTTCGTTGTGTTTTAGGTCCTTTCCAGCTCCAGGATTTTATGAGTTTTCTAGATAAAAGGAGGTAGCTTCGTGAAGTCCACTATAAACTATTTTGTAACTTTGGGTAAATCTTTTTATCTCCCTGGTTTCATCCTCTGTAAAATGGAGGAGAGTGGTTGTACTAGATAATCCTTAAGGTCCCTCTTTCTCTAATTCTGAGTTTATTGTACTGGGAAAAAGAAGGAGGTGAGTACCCAATGACTTGAGCTGGAATATTTAAGCCAGGGAAAGGTCCCACCCCATCCTCTCTCCCATATGTCATGCAAGGACAAAGCAAAACAAAGTCAACAGAGGTTGTGATACACATGAGTTTTACCAAGTTGTCTCATGGGAATGGTTTCTGGGGACATAGCCTTTCTACTCCCTCCATACATCTTTCCCAAATTTTGGATGAAATTGATTCCTTACATAATTGAAGAGAGTTTAAGAATAACAATCATATGACTATTTAAGTTGATCTTTGCAATAGACTATTAGGATTGAGTTGAGGCTTACTGAAAATGAACTCAGTATTTCCATTGTCTGAAGGGAAAACAAGTGATTATGCAACCAGGGACTGAGTGTGTAGGAGGTTTCTGGAAGGGATCTTCCAAAATGAGGATCTGGCATCAAAGGCTGGCATGTCAACATGTTTACAAAGAGACTAAGAGTTTTGGGGTGGTTGTTGCTGTTTTTGGTGTTTTGAGGTCACATCTACAATTTTATTTCTTCTCAAGTTTTGGCTCAATGGTCTGGACAAGGGATAGAACCCATTCTCTCTCCTCACTGTCCATGGGCAAATTTTCAATCAGGGATACCTGCCATTGGGAATGTAGGAATTTGGACTGGAAGAGACCATAGACATCTTCTAGTCAAATCCCTTTATTTTGAAGATGACAAAATTAAAGCACAAAGATGTACAAGGACATGCTCAAGGTCATATTGTTAGTAAATTCCAGAGCTGGTGCTATTTCTACTATACCACACTGAATGAGACAGGACTGGGAAGAAAACAGATGTTGTCTGCTTCCAGCAAGACCTAAAACCAGGAGTTTTTAATCTTTTTGTGTATCATGAAACCCTTATGGCAGCATGATAAAACCTCTGGACCTCTTCTCAGAAAAAATAATACACAGTATAACAAAGGAGACCAATTCTATTAAAATAAAATAAAGAAAATATTAAAAATAAAAAAAGTTATTAAACCTCACATTAAGAACCCTTGACTTCCATGTAATCTCTTTCAGCTCTGCCAATTTATAAATCTAAGTCAATAGTGTGGGAATAGAGGAGGGTGGGGGAGTAAGGAGGTGGGGGAAATTAGAGATGGGAAATGTGGCACTCAGAAGAGGCCACCACCATGATGCAGCGGGTCAATTGCCTTCAATTTTGATTGGGGCCATACTAACCCAATTATTTAAGGCAGACAACAAATTCAGGGAAAACCTACTGATTTGTTGTTTGGAGGAACTCAGTCACCTGTAAGGTACAAAGAATGTGTGAGGTGAAAACAAGACAGGAGCCCAGGACGTTGGTATATAGGGCCAAGCAATGGAGGGCCAGGAGTCAAATCTATGGGAGTGTCTCACATGTCATGTCATGTCAACAAACATTTATTAAGGTCCTGCTCCCTACTGGGCATGATGCAGAGTGCTGAAGATACAAAAAAAGGCAAAAAATTAGTCTTTGGCAACATTTCATATACTCTCCTGGTTTCCTGCCCTTTAGAAACACACAAAATTAGAAAAGTTCTGGTGTTGTATCTCCAAGTGCTCTGTGCATGTGTTTGAGTCTAGGTTATGTGGGAGTATTATCCATACTCAGGGGAAGAACCCTGCCATGGTGAGAAGACATGGTGAGCAAGGAGGGTATCTGTGCTAAAACTGAGAATATGCTGAATGAAGTTTTCCATTTGAAGGAAGTGATTAGAATTCCATGAAGCGTATGAAGGAGATAGAAGGCAGCTTCCTGCCTCAACAATCGGCTGGAACATGGCTGAAGGGAAAGTAACCTAGCAGAGCTTTAATTAGGCATATTTGTATCCTATGCAAGCACTACAACCTGTATCTTGGGTGAGAGGCAGGATTGGGTTGGGGATGGGGGAGGGGGTGGAAGAGGTAGGAAGAATTCCCTTGGTAGTTTCTTATTTGAACTAATTATTCTTGCTGCATAAGTGCTGCGCTCTGCTGTTTCTACATTATTAATCTATTCCAAACGCTATCAGTGCCTTTTAAATTTGGCATCCTATAAATTTCATGTCTTTGGCAAACCCCATCATCTTGCCCTAGTTATGGCTCTGAAACAGAGGACCTCTTAATACCAGGGGTCCTGAGACCTTGGCTATTAAGAGAGCAGGCATTGAGATAGTATTTATCATTGCTATTGTTAATAATATAGCAATAGTAAAGAAGTAATTATTAATTTTATAGTAGCTTTCATTGATTGAAAGAATTAGGGTTACAAATGACTTTCGCATATATTATTATTTGTCCCCCAGAAAGTAATGTGATATCTAATACAAAAACATCCCAAAAGACCGTCACAAAAACTACTTCTGGTATGCAAACTTCTCCCACCTGAACACCTATTGTGGCTTTGGACTCGGTGATTTGCAATCTGCTCCTGGATGGACGTAGATTCTGGTCCTGTGAGTGCTTCAGACAGTTGTCTATCTTTGGACAAGTCACATCCTCCTGTAGGGAGACTTTCTCAAAGTGTGAAAGGAGGGCATTGGACTACAACCAGAGAGATCTTAACCTTCATCATGTCCTGGATGTCTTAGACAATCTGGTGAAACCTATGAACCTCTTCTCAGAATCATGTTTTTAAATGTATAAAACAAGATACATAGGATTACAGAGAAAACCAATCATAGAGAAATAACAGTTATCAAAATAGTAAAAGAAAAAGTTCATGCACCCCAAGTTAAGGATTGCTGGGCTAGGATATCATTAAGATCCATTCTCAGTCTAATATTCTGACAATCCTATGAGGTAGTACAATTATTCTTATTCCTTTTTCACAGATGAGTAAACTGAGGCTGAAACATTATGCAATCCTGGATGTAGAGCTTGAAGGGAACTCAGAGGCTGCCTATTCCAATTCCTTCATTTTACAAATGGGGAAACTGAGGCCTAGTGAGTGAAGTGACCTGTCCAAGGTCACAAATCTGTGGGTCTAGGATTTGAGCCCAGATATTTTGCAAATCTGGACCCTTTCCACTGTATCACATTGCATCCTATGAGATTCAATAATTTTAACAGGTTTATACAGCTATTAAGTAGTGGCATGCAGGAGGAATGAGGTGGTAGGGTGATGTGAGGGTTAAAGATTGAACCAGGTGTTTAAACTCAAAATCCATCATTTTTTTCCAATAGACAAAACTATTTTCAACCTATGATCTCAGAGAAACTGTGTATTATAGGGGTATCCAAATTCAGTGTAATTAATCAAATATGTATTAGGTGCATACTATATACAAGGCCCTTTGTTAGGCTCTGAAGATATGAAATGACATAGTTCCTGACCTCAAAAAGTTTACCTTTTATCTTTGGGATGCCTCATAGATGCAGTTGAGTATCATATGTCTATGGGGCAAAAGCTATGGGGGAAGAGCATATGGAGGCAAAAGAGAAATTCAGATATAGCATTCTATGAAATGTGTGGAGGAAGGGAACATTATTAGCTGAAATCTGGTGTTGGGACTGGAACAGGGAATACTTTATGGAGAACAAAAAAATTAAGCTAAGCCTAGAGGGAAAAGTATTCTAAAACATAGGGATAAGAAGGGAGGATATTCTAATCGTGGGAGACAGTCTGCAAAGACGTGGGGAAGCCAAAGATAATCCTGCGAAGTTTGAAGAACAGCTAGTAGTCCAGTTTGTGTCAAACATTGAGGGTGGGGAAAGAAATCCTCAAAACCCAGGTTGGAGTCAGCATGTGTCATGCTTTGAGTGACAGACAAATTTGTTTTCTATCCAGAGCTAATAGGGAACCACTGAAGTGTTTGTTCAGGGAGTGACTTGGAAGATTTGCACTTTAGGGGGGAAAGTTTTTTGTTAGCTGTATGAAAGATGGATCCTAGAGGAGAAAGGTTAGAGGCAGACAAACTTGTTAGGGAGTTAGTGTGTGCGTGTGTGTGTGTGTGTGTGTTTGTGTGCGCACGCGCATGGGAGGGGTGACAAGAGAAGAAAGCAGGAATGAAAAGGAAGGGCAAGGCATGGTCAGCAGAGTCACATGCTGCAGAAAGGCCGAGGAGAGTGAGATGTGGGAAAAGGTCATCAGATTTAGAAGTTAAGGTGCTATAGGTGAGCTTTGAGAGCACAAATCTGGGATAGTGAGATCAGAAGCTAGGCTGCAAAATCAAGTGACAGAGGCAGCTAGCGTGGAATAATCTTGTGATACATCTAGGCACACATAACATATTATTCAAATGTGCACCAAAAGGGAATAGAGATCAGAGGATGATAACGGACTGAGACCTGGGAAAGGCCTTAGTTTAAAAAGTTCAAGGGGCCATCTCCAGTTGTCTTGATCTATATCTTGACATTGGACCCAGATGACTTGGGAGGAAAGAGTGAGGATGATGACTTTGCACACTTAAATCCAATTTACTTGCAAGTCATGACATGTCCTTCCGGATGTCATGGTCCTCTTCAAGAATGAAGGACAAACAACAACCTGTGAGTAGTAGCAGCTGCCTCACTGGGGACCCAACTGGCCATTTCCGGTTGAGCAACGAGCTCCCTCCCTCCCTTCCTTTCTTCCTTCTTTCCTTCTTTTCTTCCTTCCTTCCTTCCTTCCTTTCTTCCTTCCTTCCTTCCTTCATTCTTTCCCTTCTTTCTTCCCTCCTTCCTTCCCTCCTTCCTTCCTCTTCCTCCCTTCTCCCCTCCCCTCCCTCTGTCTACATAGGGAATCATACCCTTACCTGCAGATCCTCTGCCTAAAGGAATATAAATTCGGATTGCTGAAAAGTAGCAAGGTATCTTGGGATTTGTGGACTAGATTTCTATTTTTGTGGACCAAGCTTAAACCCAAATCACTCTGACTCACTTGATTTTTTGATTCACCAAAAATAGATCCCAGCCAAATTCCCGCTTGGTCATTGTTTGGATTCTGATGGCTCAGAGTGAGTGTAAATAGCGATTTTTACCCTGAGGGTCTTCTCCTCTCACACTGATTTTTTTTAACTAGGTAAAAAAGACCATTCTTTGCCTCATTTTTACCTAGCCTTAATCACTAAATGGGTACAGTATCTTGTATACTACATAGAGGAAAGTTGAAGGAGGTAGGACTGGAACAGTAAAGTACAGCCAGATTTTGGAGGGCCTTGAATGCTTAGCTGAAGTGTCTGAGTTTTACTGAGTGCACAATAGGGAGCTTTGGCTGAAACCAGGAAGTTGAGGGTGGCAGTGGAGGTGGGGTAGGGGAAGAGGTTCTGTCCCTATCTTGAAATATTTTACCACATATTAAAATACATGTAGTTTGGAACCAGAATTTATAGTAGACAGGTAATATGCAACTGCTTTGTGACTTCAGTGTAAGTTATGCTCTCTGAGTAGGTCTTAATAGGACTAGAACTTCTGTCTACTTCCAGGGAAGGTTCACATGGCAAACAGGTAGAGTTTTAGGTTGGACTCCAGAGGCTGTGAGTTTCTATCCATAAATGGCATGTACTTTCTCAGGAAATAGTGAACTCCCTTTCACTGGAGGTCTTTGAACAGAGGTTGGATGACCACTTGCTAGGAATATTGTAGATCAACAGTTCTCAACCTGTGGGTTATGTTCAATGTGTAACAATGAAAATACATCCTGCATATCAGATAGATTCATAACAGTAGCAAAATTACAGTTATGAAGTAGCAATGAAAATAATTGTATGGTTGGGGGCCACCACAACATGAGGAACTGTATTAAAGGGTTGGGAAGGTTGAGAACCACTGTTAGGACATATGGACAGATGATGGCCTCTAAAGTCCCTTCCAATCCTAAGATTCTGACATACAATGTTAGCGCTAGAAAGAACTTTGGGACAAAGAACATAGGATGTGAGAAATCCAGGAGACTGTTGAGGGCACCCAGATCAATATTATTATTATTATCATTTGTAAAGTGCTTTACATATATGTTATTTCACTAGATCCTCCCAACAGTCTTGTGTAGTGGGGGCTATTGTTGTCCCATTTTAAAGATGAGGAAAGAAATCGAGACTGAGAGATTATATGACTTGCCCAGGGACACCCAGCTATGAAGTGTCTGAGGTATGATTCAAGCAAAGATTCTCTTGACCCTAAGCCCAGATCTTTATCTACTGTGCCAATAAAACAGAGGTCCAGAGAAGTTAGGATTTCCCCATAGCCCACAAGATGGCAGTAAGGCTAGGACTAAAACCCATTATCTCCTGAGCTCTACTTGACCTTGAAGTGCGATGAGGCAGTGACAGAAGTTAGTTTTGATAGCTAAACGCAAGGTCAATTGAGGAAACAGAGTTCAGTGTCCCAGTGTCCAATGATAAGAAATCCCCAGCTGTCCAGATAGGAGATGAACAGGTTCAGGATGACAAAAGTTTTGCTATAACTAATTACAAGATTCTAAGTACTTTTCTTGGAAATAACCATATGAGATGTAAACTCATTTTATGCACAGGAAAACTGAGGGTCCGAGAACTTAAATGACTTCCAGAGTCACATATTTACTAAGTAGTGGAGACTGGACAGGAGCCCAGTTTTTATCAAAAACCCAATGCAGTGTCAACCACTCATTGCTCTTCTCTAGACAAAAAGTAGCTTGGGGAATAAGACTTAATACTTAAGAAGGAATTACAGGACCTGAAGTCAGGCAGACTCATCTTCATGAGTTCAAGTCCAGCCTTAGGCACGTATTACCTGGGTGACCCTGGGCAAGTCACTTAACCCTGTTTGCCTCAGTTTCTTCACCTGTAAAACAAGGCAGAGAAGGAAATGGCAAACCAGCATCTTTGCCAAGAAAAGCCCAAATGAGGTCACAGAGTTAGACATGATGAAACACCTGCACAAGGAACAACTAGCCAGGTATGGTGAACCATACTTGTAACTCCTACTATCAGGGAGCAAGGCTTTACTGGAGTCAGCTCTAACCAGCTTAGGGAGTTGGTTGTTAAATTTTCAGTGCGAACATTTCAGAAATCAGCAAGTCTATAAATCATGGGGTGATTGACTTAAGAGAGTATTAATACATTCAGAATAAACTTGAAAATGTGTGTGCATACTTTTTTTTTTTTCTGGGAGAGCCTGGTTATTCAACAATTACCAGCATGCTTTTCTATTGCTCTATAAGCATCATTTGAGTTCAGTAGATATTTAGAAGAAGAATCAGATGTGGTGATTTTGAGCTAATAAATAATAATAACTGACATTTATAGAAAATGTTCATGTTTTCAAAGAGATTTTATATCCATTATCTCATTTGAGCCACAGCACCACTGCCAGGGAGACTGAGGCTGGAGGATCTCTTGAGTTCAGAAGTTCTGAACTACAGTGGGCTAGGCTGACCCATGTTCTCACAAAGCTCGGCATCAATATGGCGAGCCCCTAGGGTCAATCCAAGTTCAAAATGAAGCAGGTCAAAGTTCCTAGGCCAATAAAAAGTAGGCTCAGGCCTCTGAATAGCCCCCAAGCTTCCAACATGGGTAAAATCAAGAGATAGAGGCTTTTAAAAATGCTTCCTGAAAGAGGCAAAAATAAGAATCTGATTTTACACACTTCTTCCATTTTCTAACTGCTATGATTCATTGAGTATGTGTTTTGTTTTATTAGAGTGCCTGGAAAATTAAAATAAGTATCTCCGGACTGAAATCCATCAGCGTAGGTACAAAGCCTAGCTTAATTGGCAGACACATGGCCTAAGCTTATCACCCACCACCAGCAACTAGGCCCGATGTATTTCCCTGAACTATGGATTCTCTTTTCAGATTTGTTCCTTTCATTGAAAAGAAACACACAAAAAGCTTTCTGGGCTTATTTTGTTCTGATAAATACCCACATTACCCCCTACTGGCAGATACTACATAAGGGTGATAAGTCAGATTTTTCTCTTGCAAGGTGTTTCTTGAACTGTTTGAAAAAGGCATTTTTCAGGGACCAATAATTGATGGTTAAGTTGGTATTAAAGGAAAAAAAAGCCCTGAACTAGGAACAGCAATACATCGATTTTTGTTCTGGCCTCAATATGCTTTTGTTGTAAAGTATAAGTGACCATTTCAGTAAACATTTATTAGACATTGTACAAAGCCCTGTGCTAACTGCTAGCATCACAGATTAAACAGACAAAAATCAGTATGGTCCCTTCCTTAGAGGAGTAACTTACAATATAGTAGGGAGTAGAGGATGAAATATACACCAAATTAAGTATGATGCAAAATAGAATGTGATAAGAGCAAACGGGGAGATCTAGACCATGTGATATTAGAAATATGAGGAGGGATTCCTGGGTTCTTCTCCCATGCCTGGAACACTCTCCCCCCTTGCCTCCTATTCTGTTTTTCTTCATGTCTCAACTAAAGCCCAACCTTCGGCAAGAAGTCATTCCCAGACCTCCTTAATCTTAGTGCCCTCACTGTGAGATTACCCTATATTTATTCTGCTTGTACATATCTGTTTGCATGTCTGCTGAGCACCTAACAGGTCAATGTCCTGTGCTGAAGACTTCTCCATCTTTGCCCTGTTCTGTTCCAGTGTACATTATGCTGCCCTGAATCCCACCTTTTGGGTCCTCTCTAGATGACTGATACTAATCTGACAAAAGCTAAGAAGATAATGATAGATAACGATAGAATGTGTTATCTGTCTCAGATGAGAGTGCCTTTCATCAAGGCTGTCACCTAATGAAAGAAATGATGGTGGAATTTCTGGATCCCAAACCATCTCACCATAGGAAGTTAGTTTAATCATAGAAACCTTTTGGCGCCCTTTCAATCATGCCACAGAGAGAACAGCCCCTTCTGCTGATAGCAAAGAGTCTGTGGTATGTTGTAACTATATGATAATGTGGAGCAAAGGAAGGTTTTCACCAATACTGCTGTTTTATCGAGGAAAATGGACACATTTCAAAAGCAAAAAGACAATGATCAGAGAAAAACAATGACACTGAAAGATTTGGGTTGGGATCAGAATGTTATTCTTTAAAAAAAAAAAAAGTGCTTCCATGGCCACTTCACATTTGCACTGAGAAATTATATCCCCATTTATCTTTTTTTTATTGTATCCCAGTTATCTTCCCCATGATACACAAAGAATGGGGAGTCAGTGGCATAAATTTCACTCATATTCAACTCAAGGAAAACCCTCATCACTTTAAAGAACATGCAATTAAACTTGACCAATAAACTTTCGTAAAAAGGAAAAAAAAAAAGATTGGATAAAAATCAAATGCTAACATATTCACAATTTTCTATGGAATACCAGCAGGCATTGACAATAACCTTGAATTTGAAAGTAGCATACCTTCCAGGTAGGCTTTCACTCTCAGGTTTGTAGACTGAATCACTAAGAAAGGAGCTATTTTGGATTATAAGAGTAAGTGTGAGTCTGTACTCCTCATAGTATAACTCATGAGCCCCCACCAGCATACTTCTTATTAATAATCATCCAAAATAGAAATAATTAGTAAAGGCAATTACAAAGATGATTGAAAAAAAGAGAGTAGGTATAAATAGCCTTGTCCATAAATCTGTGGTTGACTCACACACAAATATGTATACAGCGTCCATGGAAACTGTGAGCTTAAACTTATTGAAATGTAGTACACATAAAGTACAGCACAACTCCGGGTACTTCAAGGTCTAAGAGCTCTCTTTCTCTTTGTAGAGTATCTCAAACTTGTTTCTCAGCATCTGATTCTCTAACTAGCCAGTTATCTTCTCTGCTGGTAGGGGTTACATATCTTAAAACTGCTTCCTCTCTCAAATGACTATCTCGTTAATATCTGTGTCCATCTGGAGCATATGCCTCTGTTTCTTTATGGGTGTAGTGTCTCCTAGAGGTCTAGTAACTACCATTTCAAAGACACATGACTGATATAGGGAGTGGAAGGAGAAAGAAATTTCCTTCTTCTACCTTCTGGGGTCTTCTTCATGGGTAGCTCTTGGCTTTCAGTCTCTCCCATTCTTGAACTCTGAATGGTGGTATCTTCTACCCTGATGCCAGATATCAGGACCAGTGGATAGGAGGATGAGAGAAATCCCCTGCCCTATGCCTACTCTAAGTTTTGACTGTTCCATGTTCCATAGGACTCAACTATTTAAAGTCCTATGGATGTGGAATGCTGGAGCTAGAAGAAACTTCAGAAGAGAACATGCAATGTTAGACTAGAAGGCCCCTTTACATCTCATCTGGCTCAACTCTCTCATTTTTCAAATGATGCAAACTGGTAAACAGGAAAGTTTAAATTACTTTCCTGTGATCCCTCTGGGTATTATTAGGTTTTATTAAATAATAAATGAATGAATTTACATTTTCCCACTAGAGTCTCAGGTCTTAAAATTTGTTGGACCATCTCAGCATAAAGTTCATTTTCCTGAGTCTTAATGTTACTCATATGCAAATATTAAACATCCTACCCATAGTCAATAGGTTATGTGCTTTGATTTTTTTCCTCCTAGGAGTGGAAATTAAATTTGCATTGAACCATCTCCATGCTCTTCTCATGCCCCTTGTGGTCACGGTGATGTCATCATCATTATTTTCACAATTTAGAGTTTATAAGTATTCAAGAGGCATTTCATTTTAAAAGAACTTAATTTGGCAGATAGAGTGTAGTGCCACCAGATGGTAGTGGCTCTGTCCACAACCACAAGTCTGAATAGAGTGTCTAGAAACATTATCTGACACCTAAGTACAATCTGGCACCTTTTCTGACTCGTCCTTAATGGTTCTGCTCTTCCACCTGGTGAATTCTACTTCCTAGAGATGATACTTGCTCTTAGATTTCAGCTGCAGGGCTTTGGGCTAATTTGACTTCAAAATACCTCAAAACCCTTGTTCCCCATGTTGTAGCCTATCTATCATTAGTTTCCTTTAGAGTTCTGGGTTGTTTGAAGTCTTAAATCTCTTCTTTATTCAGTTGTCTGGGGAAGAATTGCGGCAGTGTGCAAAAGAAAGCCTCTCCTTTCCAACCTTTAGTCTCCCACCCCCACTCACCTTTTCCATTTAAGTCATATAATCATAGATTTTAGAGGGGGAAGACAATTTCAGCCAGAGGCACATGGGAACTCTTCATGAAAGAGAAAGTATTTGGGTTGGGCCTTAAGTGATGGGCAAGAATTAGTCACAGAGAGGTGGGGTAGGGAAGTGGCATGACAGGCAGAGAGAAGCAAAGGGAAATTTGAGGAAGGAAAATTTGAGCTGTCTTGGGGGTTTTCCTTCCAAACTTTCCCCTTTTTCTAACTTTTCTGTTACTACCAAGTATATCAAACATCTCCCTGGTCATCCTGATTCATAGCCTGGGTATCATCTTCAGCTCCCTATTATCTCTTATATTCAATATACTCATATCCAATGTCCTAATGGCCAATCAGTGGTCAAGTCCTATTGTGTTTGCCTTTATACCATCTCTTGTATAAATTACCTTCTCTCATTTGACACCGAAAGTATCTTGGTGCAGACTCCTCACCATTTCACACCTGGACTACAGCAATAGCCTCATGGTCAAACTTCCTATCTCAAGTCTCTCCACATGTCAGCAGATCTTTCTAAAATTGACCATAGTCAATTTAACTTCAGTGGCTCCCTATTCCCCCCAAGGATCAAATATAAGATCCTCTGTTTGACTTTCAAAGCCCTTCTTAACTTGTCACCTTCCTGCTTTGCCAGTTTTCTTACATCTCACTCTTCATATGCTCTGTGATGCAGTGGATTGCAAGGGCAGCTTCATGAAAGACGCTCCATCTTCCAGCTGTGGGTACTTTCACTGGCTCTCCCCAATGCCTGCAATGTTCTCTCTCCTCATTTTCTCCTCCTGTCTTTCCTCACTTCCTTCAAGTTTCTGCTCAAGTCTCACTGCAAAGTCTTTTGTAGTCCTCCTTAAACTTAATGCTTTCCTTCTGAGACTACTTCCCCCACCCAATTTATCCTGCATGTATCTTGTTTGTACATAATTGCTTGCCTGTTTGCATGTTGTTTCCCCCATTAGGCTGTGAACTTGGGTCAGGTATAATGGGTGCTTCAGAATAGAAAGTTTAAAAGTGAACAGATTTTAAAATGCCTTCAAAATTTTGAATATCAGACATTTAAGAGTTAACTTCCTATAGCTCTTGACCAATAAAGATTCTTTTGTTGTATCTGTATTCTCAGCTCTTAGTACAGTTCTGGGCACATAGTAAGTTGTTGTTATTGTTAAATCCTTTCAATTGTGTCAGAATCTTTGTGAATTCATTTGGGGTTCTCTTGGCAAAGATACTGGAGTGTTTTTGCCATTTCCTTCTCCAGCTTAATCTTACAGCAAACAGAGTTCAATGATTTGCCCATGGTAATACAGCTAATGTCTGAGGCTGGATTTGATCTCGGGTCTTCCTAACTCTAGGCTTAGCACTCTCTCCCCTATACCACCTAGCTTCCCTTCCCAGGTATAAATCCCATTATCTTATAGTAACCTAGTTCTCAAGGCTAGATACAGCCCTCTGTCTGTCTGTCTTTCTGTCTCTGTCTCTCTCTCTGTCTCTGTCTCTCTCTCTCTGTCTCTGTCTCTCTCTCTGTCTCTCTCTGTCTCTCTGTCTCTGTGTGTGTGTATGTGTGTGTCTCTCTCTCTCACTGTCTCTGTCTCTCTCTGTCTCTCTCTTTCTCTCTTTCTTTCTCATTCTCAGCATTCTGGTCACAAAGTTGATGAATAATTTGAAAATATAGCTTAGTAAATTAAATTCCACTGCTATGTCTGAGATAACTACCAACAGACATTCATGGGATTGAATCGAAGGTTCTAGGAGATACCAAATACTTTCTCATTTCCCTTTAAGTTATAGATAACTAAGGTGTCAGCCTGATAAATAAGCACTCAGAGCCAACAGAAATGGCTTTATAGCTTTGTTTTGGTTCATGAATATTTTTATTTGAATGAGAAGCTTTCTCATTCCTTATGAGCTAAGAACACATATCCACTAAACTGAAAGCTACAATTTGGGATTGCCTCCTTGATTTAAGAAGGAATGAGGTATAATGGAAGGAACATTGGATTTGAGGTCAGAGGATTCCTATTCTGCAATTCTCTGCGTGACTCAAGACAAATCATTTTTCCTGCTCCAGGCCTTAGTTTTCTTTTATATAAAATGGGAAGATTGACTGGATTATCTTCAGGGCCCTGTATGCACTAAATCCATACTTTTATGTTCCTGTGTGCATCATCTCAGACAAGTCACTTATTCTGATGTTTTCTGCCTTTCCTGATCTCATAAACAGAATATGATGACTTGAGTAAGTCAGTATTTACTTGTCACTTTTAGAAATTTCCTTTCCTCTGAATGCTGTTAACAAAAGAACCCCAAGCTCATGGAAGGAAACAGAATCTAGTCACCAATTAAAAGCATTTGTTGTCCAAGAAAAAGACATGTAGAGGAGGGACTATCCTATAAGCAAGCAAGAAGGGAGAGAGAGTTCTCAGCTGCTCAAAGGGGAGTGGAAAAGGGGTGAGATACAGTTTCTAGAGACTTTTGGGCAGAGAGCAGGGGTTAAAGGAGAGGATATCCATGGACACAAGCAGCAGAATGTTTAGAAAGCCCTGGGCAAGGTCTTGAGTCTGTAACTTCTGTTCGAGGTTGCCCTTTGGACAACCAAGGCTGGTTCTGTAGTTTCTGGCAGCTACAGGTATCTCCAAATTCAGCAATGGTTCACTCGCAAAGGATCACTGGTATGCCAAGCAGTTTTGGGCTTTAGAAGTCTTCTAATTAACTGGTTGTTGTGTAACTCCATTGTTCTGCTCCCCTGTGAAGAAGAGAAGTTCTAACATATAATACAGTCATCACAGAGCCTACGTTAACAGTGCCAAACTTGGAATCATACAGCATTAGTATCTAAGAGGATCCTTGGGTTCAGGAGCAAACTGGGAGATAATTTGGTAATTTGGGAGATGATTCAGTGTTTTTTCTTTAACAAATGAGGCAACCAAGGCCCCAGGAGGGGAACAGATGTGTCTTAAAAGTCCTACAAGCAGTAACTGTCAAACTCAAGAGTTTCCATCCTCCAAGAGCATGTAAATAAATACATACCTACATTATTCTTGCAAAAAAGAAAGGAACGAGAGGTTGGGGCAAGACCAATGGGGAACTGATTAAATACCCCTTCTCTAGCTTCAGCAGGGTTGTCACCCTTCTGAGACTGCAGCCATGTCTGACATTCAAAAGAATAGTTCCTACGCATGCAATTTATTTCTCAAAGGAATGACTTGAAATAACTGAGAAATGTGTAGAATTGCATAGAGTCGGTGACATCAAGCACCATAGAAGAAAGGAGCTTTATATGTCTTCAGCCAGATCATCTGCAGCCTAGAGAGGGGAAGAGACTTGTCCCAGGTCATAGTTAATTGGTGTCTTACCCAACTACTTCACTTAGGCTGTAAAGAATTGTCCTTTGTTATAAAATGGAGGACAAATTGTAGAGAGAACTTTATACTTGGAATCAGAAGACTTGAGTTTGAATCCCATTTCTATCACTTAGTACTTGTGAGACTCTGGAAAAAAGCCACCCTTTTTTCTGATCCTCAGTTTACATATTTGTAAAAATAAGGGAGTTAGACTGGTTTCTAAAATTTTCTTCAGTCCTGTGGATTATAATTCATTTTGTGTACTACTCAATCCTTTCAGTCCCACTCTTCAACCTGAGCACCCCATATTCTTGGAAACTGATTCCATGTCCTGTTCTGTACTGTGATTGGTTTCAGGTTGAGAAGGCAGCAGGATACAAGCGGGCAGCTTCCCCTTGGCGAGAACCGTGTGGCACCCCCAGCTCATGAGAAACTCCAGGATGGAAGAAACAACAACATCCTGAGCCAGGCCTGCACACGTGGCTGCCGCTGCTAGGCTCCTGTGGCCTGGCACGAACCGTGTCTGAGTCTCAGTTCCCTTCTGTGCATGTGATGATATCTCTTTGTGTCTCCTCCCTCACAAACCAACCCTCCTCCCCCCGAAAAAAGCACTAAACTAGGACTCAGGAGACATTCATTCTAGTCCCACATTCACCAGTGACCCTGTGTGAGACCCTGAGTGAGGTCTTTCCCTTTGCTTCCCATCTGACCGTGGGCAGGTCAACCGACCTCTCTCTTGGCCTCAGTTTCCTCCACTGTAAAGTGAAGGGGTAGGACTAGATGGTTTTTAAGTGTCCATTCCAACTCGAAATCCTATGATAACTTTTCCAGGCCTTCATTACCTCATCTGTCAAATGGGAATAATAGTCCCAGCCCTGCTACCTCACAGGGCTATTGTGAAGGTCAAACTTTGTGACAGATGGGAAAACTCTTCTAAAAAGTACAAATCACGATATAAAGCCAGTATCTAGAGGTAAAAAGGATACTGGCCCAAGGAACAGGAGGAGGATGGGGTTCTGGTCCCAGCTGTTCTACAAATTATGTGACCTTGGGCAAGGTCACTCTCCTTCTCTGGGCCTTAATGTCCATGTTTGTTAGATTAGATTAGATTAAATTACTTAAAATCTCTTCAGGCCCTAACATTTTAGGTTCTACCTTCTAATGTCCCTTCTAGCTGTAACATTCTAGATTCTGTTCTAAGGTGGCTTCTTGTGTCATCATTCTAGGTTCTAAGGTCCCTTCAGGCTCTGATATTCTATGTTCTAAGACTCCTCCTAGCTCAAATGTCTTATGTTCTAAATCCCCTTCCAGCTTTACCTTTCTAGGTTGTAAGGTCTCCTCAATCCTAACCTTTTTTTAAAACTCAATTACAGATAGCCCATCCAAGTTCACAATTCAATTCATCCCCAGGAATTCCAACCCTGCCTAAACTGTGCTTTGGGAAAAAAAAACCCCATCAACACCAACAAATCAGTACGTCCTAGGAGAGAATCATCTTCAGAATCTGGGAACCAAACTTGAAACTTTGTAGTTTACATTCTCTGAGGCCACACTGTGGGGTTTCAGCCCCTTCACAAGGACCCCCTCCCTCCCTGGCTCCCTGAGATTCATGTGCCAATCCACTTTAAATGAAATTGTGTTCTTTTGATGTATGTGGAGGCTACCTACAGCACCTGGAATCTGGGGCTCCATGTGATTGCTAAATGTGACTAGAACATGTACTGCCTGTTGTATCAATGTGTCTGTACCTGATGTCTCTGTGACTGCGGTGTTCTCTCTAGCCAACACCTAATACTGGCAATCAACTACCTGAAACCTAGTCATGCAACATGAATGTAAACCTGGCTCATTCGTTCTCCCTCCACCCAATGCCTTCCTGTGAGATGAATAAAAAGGAACTTATTCTAATTGTATTAGGATGGTGAGGGACCTTGGTACTAGTTCCAGATGAAGAAATAGCTGACCCAGCCAAACATGATGCCCACACAGACTTAAAATATGTCTTCTATGAGATAGATAAAACAAAAATGAAGAAATGTTCAGTGTGGTAGGAGTGTGGAGGCTGGCAGAGGAGGAAAAGTAAAAGCATGAAAGGAAAAATCACATATACAGATCTAAATGAAAAAGGCAGAGAGTCATAGGTCCAAAGGTCTGAAATCCAATCAAAGCTTTCCAGGGAAATTTGAGAAAGTGGACGTTGCTTTTAGTTGTAGGGAATCAGAAAAGACTTCATAGAGATGGGCCTGATGGATGTAATTTAAGAAACTTATTCATTTAGAAGGTTTCACTGTTGGAAAACCAAGAATTCTTTGGTATGTTCAGGGAAACAATTGACCTTTGGGAGAAACATTTCTCTCTCTTTCCCTGGGTATCCCCACAGTTGGGAAAGGAGATAGGAGTCCTGGTATATTTTCTACTTTTAAACTTGCTCCCCACACTTCTGGATAAGTGCATGGCTGTGACTGTGAATTGTGTTTTTACTTTGTAAAACTTTTCATCTGGAAGTCAAATTCCATTTTCACCTTTTTACCATGTAAGTTAGGTCCTTGAGACGACAATAGCCTATCTTCTTTTTTTAAGAAAATATTTTTTACTGTATTGTATTGTTTTGTAATTTTTTTTATAAGAACAATATTTTTTTTTCTTTAGAGTTGGGTCTATTTTTAAATTGTGTTGCTTACTTATTCAAGACTCCTTTTGCATTATTTCACAGTAATCTGCATTCTTGCTCTGTCAGCTGAGCAAGTCATTCAAAGTAATAAAGTCAGTGTCTACACTGGCCCTGGCAGGGCTGCAGATGGTTCATTTTCTTGGTTTCATTCGTCAAATAGAGGTCCGGGACCAGACTAACCCCAGAGTCAGGAAAGGACATTGTTTTTTCTGAGATCTGCTCGGCTCCATATCCATTATTCAGAATAAATTCTTTCTTGCTCATGCCTTCTTACGACCTTGGGTGTTTTTTGTTTGTTTATAGTATTTTCTTGGGAGAGTTGGGTAAGCAATGTCACTCCATTTTTGAAGACACCAGAGTGAAATTCACATGGCAATAAGGAGTAGGGTATGTTTCACCATGAAAGCAAGTGTTGCCTGTGGTATGACGGAAAGCACAATGGACCAGGGGTCAGAAAACTGACCTGACTTTCAGCCTCAGACATGTCCTTTCACATCCCAGGGTCTTGGGTTCCTCATACAAATAATGAGAAGATTAGAGATTGTGATCTCCAACCTCCCTTCCAACTTTGACCTCTATATATTCTATGTTCTAATATTCCTTCTGGCTCTAAGGTTTTATGGTCTACATTCTAAGGTTCCTCCCAATTCTAATGTTCTATGTCAAAAATCCCTTCCTCACCTAACATCCAAAGTTTCTCTCAATGTTACTAAGTTTAGGCATGGGAATAGGCCTGTGCAGGATTTTAAAGTAGATGAAATATATTCTTGGTGCTCTCCCATATCCCTTTCTTAGTCATTCTCCCAATACTTGGTGCCCTACCTCCCCTGCCTGGCCAGCCATCCTAATCTGTCCTCTGATTTCACAATATCCCTCACTTATCTCCTAACTTCTTTCTGTATTGCCTTCCCTCACAGTGTCCCATGTATCAACATTACCCTGTACTTGAACAGGTAATTTTTCAAATCCATGGTTCTTATCTGTATCCCTATTAAACTCCTCCCTTCTGCTCTACCCATATCAAAACTCCCATTCCCTCAATGTGGTTGATTTCCTGTAGGAAAATAATCTGAACGAACTAATATATGGTAAAGAGTGAATAATTAAGGCTAAGAAAACTAAGAGACAGCAACTATCTCTTAGGAGAGAGACAATTATCTCAATAGGCTAAAATGGTAGACTGAAGAGAACAGTCAACACTTATTCATTAATTGCTTGCTATGTTGCAGGCATTGTGCTAAGCACTGAGGATGCAAAGAAAGGGATAAAAGTGTCCCTCCATTCAAGGAGACCACATTGTAATAGGGGAGACATGTCAGTAAGATACAGAGAGTAGGCGAAGGTCAATCTGAAAAAGGAAAGGAATTAGCAGCTGAGGGACTGAGAAGAGCTGAATCTTGAAGAAAGCCAATGAAATGAGGAGGCGGAGCTTTCTAGTCTTTGGAGAAAATAATAGGGAAGTTCAGAAGCAGGGAGTGCCTAGAGAGAAAAATAATTAATAATTGATTAATAATCAATCTTCTTTCCATTCATTGGGTTGCTAGGTGAGACAATGGATAGAGCACTGGGCCTGAAGTCAGGAAGACCCGAGTTCAAATCCATTCTCAGACACCTACTACCTGTGTGACCTTGGGCAAGTCTATTAACCCCTGTTTGACTCAATTTCCTCATCTGTAAAATGGGCATAATAAGAACATCTATCTCTCAGGGGTATAAAGACCAAATGAAATAATAATTCTAAAAAGCCCTTAGCTCAGTGCATGGCACATGGTGAGCACTATATAAATATTAGCTGTTACCATTTATTCTTTTAGACATGTTGGGAATCACTGAATATAACTAAATATAACTTAAAACTATAACTAAAGTTCCCTCGCTTGTAATAATGAAGATAATGATAGTAGGCAACCTCATGAGGTTATCGTGAGCATCAAATGATAAAATATATGCCAAGTTCTTAAAGTGATACATAAGTGCTACCAATTATTATTTTGACATCTAGCAGGTGCAATGAATAGAGCATTGGGGCCTGGAGTCAGGAAGAGCTGAGTTCAAACCTGTCTTAGATACTTTATAGCTGTGTGATACTGGGCAAATAACTTTGGTTCTAGCTGCCTCAGTTTACTCAACTATAAAATGGGATGATAATAGCACCTACTTCATAGGGTTCTTATGAGGCTCAAACGAGATAATGACTATGAAGTGCTTAGCACTGTGACTGGCACATAGTAGACATTTAATAAATGCTTGATTCCTTATAAAATAAAACTCTGTTTAAGGTAAAATATGAAAATGAGTCTGGAAAAGGGTCCTGGAATAGGAGCCATAAAACCTACTCTAGGGAGGAACAGAGACAAGATGGTAGGGTATAGGCAGTAACCCAATCAAACTCTCCCAATATTCTTTTCCAAACAACTTTAAAATAACTACTCAAGTCAAATTTTGAAGTAGCAGAGTTCAGAAAGGTCAGAATGAGACTAAGGTAATTTAGGAGGTCAACAGGCAAGGTCTGTAACACCATGGTGGGGGCCAGTCAGGAGAGCACATGTTGGCAGTATCAGCAGTGGACCTTAGAGGTGGCTACAGAGGTATCAGGAACAGCTTCAGGTGCACTAATTCTTGCAGTTGCAGGAGAGCAGGGGACCTATTCATAGTTCCAGGGACAAGAGAAGTGCTAGTGTTTGCAACTTCAGGGGAGTAGGGTCCTACTTGGTTAAAGACCAGAGCACAGACAAGGAGAGTAGTCATTATACCTCTTACAGGATCGCATAACTTTAGAAACAGTTAAATCTTGCAGAACCCCTACAACCAGCACTGAAAACAACAGTGTGAAAAAAGTCTGAAGCTTGGGCCAGTACCCAGGGTGAGTAAAGCCCAACTTTAACATAATGTTCAAAGTCAGGAAAGCCTGGAAAAATGAGCAATGAATGAATGAGCAATCAACAATAACAAAACCCTTGGCCATTAAAAAAAAATACTATGCTGACAGGGAAGACTAAAACATAAACTCAGAAGAAGACAATAATGCAAAAGCAGCTACAAGCAAAGCCTCAAAGAAAAATGTTAAATGCACCTAAAGTCAACAAGAATTTCTGGGAGAGCTGAAGAAATGAGAGTATTAGAGGAAAAATTTAGAATGGAAATGAGAGTGGTGTAAGAAAATTATGAAAAGAAAATTAACAGCTTGGTAAAAGACACCCCCCCCAAAAAAAAAATTAAAGAAAATTGAATTGGCCTAATGGTTTAAAAAAAAAAAAGAGGCACAAAAATTCACTGAAGAAAAGAATTTCTTGAAAAAATAATAAGTCAAATGGGAAAAAAGTACAAAAGCCTCCTAAAATAAATAATTCCTTAAAAAATAGAATTGGGTAACTAATTGGAAGTTAATGACTCTATGAGACATCAAGAAACTATAACACAAAGTCAAAAGAATGAAAAAAATACGTAAGAAAATGTAAAATATCTCATCAGAAAAACCTGGAAAATAGATTGAGGAGAGATCATTTAGGAATTAATGGACTATCTAAAAGGCATTTTTTAAAGAAGAGCCTAGACATAATATTTCAGGGAAAAATATCAAAGAAAACTTGCTCCAATGTCTTAAATCCAGAGGATAAAAATAGAAATTGAAAGAATCCACCTATCACCTCCTTAAAAAGGTCCCAAAATGAAAACTCGCAGGAATATTACCCAAATCAAGGATGAAATATTGTAAACAGTCAGAAAGAAACAATTCAGATATCATGGAGTCATTGTCAGAATCACACAAGATTTAGCAGCTTCCACATTAAAGGAGTTTGGGACATGATATTCCCAAAGGCAGAGAGGAGCTAGGATTACAAACAAGAATAGTCTACTCAGCAAAACTGAATCCTTTAGGGCAGTGATTCTCAACCTTCCTAGTGCCGTGACCCTTTAATACTTGCATGTGGGCATATCTGCATGTGGGCCGACCCACCTGGAGATGGATAGAGGAGTGGTGTCTTGGTTCCTAAGACCATTGGAAATATGTTTTCTGATGGTCTTAGGTGACCCCATTAGACTCCCAAAGGGGTCGCGACCCACAGGTTGAGAACCACTGCTTTAGGGGGAAAAAATTGCTATTTAATGAAGTAGAGAACCTTTAATTATCCTGATGAAAAGACCACAGTTGAGTAGAAAATTTGACATTCAAATACAAGACTCAAGAGAAACATAAAAAGGTATATGTAAAAAAGTAGGGACTCAATACAGTTAATCATTCCTACATGAGAAGATGATACATGTAACTTCTACTAAATTTCTCATTATTGCAACAGCTAGGAGTCTACATAGACAGAGGGCATGCATGTGAGATGATTATATTGGGATGATATCCAAAATATTAAATGAAGGAATAAGAAAGAGGGTTGCACTGGGAGATGGAATAAGGTAGAGGTAGAGTGGGAAATTTTTTCTCACATAAAAGTGGCATGCAAGGAAGAACTTTTATAGTGGAAGGGAAAATGGGAGGGAAGATGGTAGACAATACTTTAACTTCTCTCTCATTGGAATTAGTCCAAATAGGGAAGACTATATCTATATATCTAAATGCATATATATATATATATATATATAT
>CM053592.1:135843445-135864302 GCA_028646515.1 Pseudochirops corinnae
ATCTATCTATCTATCTATCTATCTATCTATCTATCTATCCACATACATATACACTCAGTTGGTTATAGAAATCTATCTTATCCAATAAGGAACTAGGAGCGAAGGGGAAAAGAGATATGGGGAAAGGATGATAAAAGAGAGGGGAGATTAAGAGACACAGTGATATAATGTTAATGGGATATAAAATCTTCCCCACCCATTAATAGGCTTCACGTGGAGCCCATTAAGGGAAGCTTCTTTAGGGGAGGCTTGCTTGTAGGAAGGCTTTAACACCTGGATCTTATGATTCTCTAGTTGAGATTCTGAGTGGCTATATGTTCAGAGCTCCCCAACTGCTCAGATATGTAAAGGCTTCCATGATCCAGGGATGTATGTAAAGTGTATAGCAATATTGCTTTGATTCAGGCAGTCAGAGCCCTGTATATTGGTCTTTATTTCTCTGCTTGTATTTTCTCTTAACTGCAGGGTGTCGACTTTTCCCTTGAAGTAGTGAATGTAATTAAGAAAGATTTTTGACCCCTTAAATAGCTCTCTTTGCTAGTAAAGGAGCTCTAAGAGCCAGTGCTAGCAGCCATCCTGGGCATGCCAATGTGGTTGCTGCTACAAGTGGTCAGAAACAAAACAATTTTTTTTTGAGGAGAGACAAAATAAAAAGAGCAAAAGAGAGATAAACAAAAGAAAACAGAATAGAGGGAAATACACAGAAATCACAACTGTGAATGGAAACGAGACGAGGTCACCCATAAAATGGAAGAAGATAATAGAGTGGATTAAAAAAACAGTTATCTAGCAACATGTTGTTTTCAAGAGACATGTTTGAAAATGAAAGACACACAGAGTTAAGATACAGGGCTAAAGCAAAATCTACTATGTTTTAACTAAAATAAAAAAGGCAGGATTAGCAATCACAATCTCAGACAAAGCAAAAGCAGAAACCGACTTAATTAAAAGAGATAATCAGAGTAACTTCATTTTACTAAAATGTACCAGAGGCAATGAAGTTAATACTAAAAAAAATTACAGCAAATTTCTCTGATAAAAGCTTTATTTCTCAAATAAGTCAGATTTATACAGATAAAAGCCATTCCTCAATTGGTAGATGGGCAAAGGATATGAAATGGAAGTTTTCAGATGAAATCAGAGCTGCCTATAGTCATATCTTTCTATCTATATATGAAAAATGCTCTAAATCACTATTGATTAGATAAATACAAATAAACAACTCTGAAGTACTACCTCACACCTGTCAAAAATGACAAACGCTTGAAGAGATGAAGGAAAAGATG
The DNA here is from genome assembly GCA_028646515.1 of Pseudochirops corinnae. NCBI lineage: Eukaryota > Metazoa > Chordata > Mammalia > Diprotodontia > Pseudocheiridae > Pseudochirops > Pseudochirops corinnae. The sequence continues at coordinate 135,844,732 of CM053592.1, forward strand.
TGTTAATGTGCTATTGGTGGAGCTGTGAACTGGTCTAACCATTCTGGAGAACAATTTGTACTATGTCCAAAGGGGGTATAAAACTGGATATACCCTTTGATTCAGCAATGCCATTAATAGGACCGAATCCCAAAGCGATCAAAGAAAAAAGGAAAAGGACCTATATGTCTAAAAATACTTATAGCAGCTCTTTTTGGGGTGGCAAAGAAATGCAAATCGAGGGGATGCTAATCAATTGGGAAATGGCTGAACAAGTTGTTGTATATGATTGTGATGTAGTATTATTGTGCTATAAGAAATGATGGGGGGGTATAGTTTCAGAAAATAACACCAGCATGTCACAACCATATGAACTGAGGCAAAGTGAAGTAAGAACTGGGAGAGCATTGCAAACACTAAGAGCAATGTTGTAATGATGATCAGCTGTGAAAAACTTAGCTCCTGATCAATGTAATGATCCAACACAATTACAAGCTACTCCTGATGAAAAAAAATGCCATGAACTCAGTGCAAATTGAAGTATAATTTTCTTGCCTTATTTTGGAAATATGGAAATATGTTTTGCATGATTTCACATGCATAATTGATATCATTTTGCTTGCTCTCTCAGTGGGTGGGGGAGGGGCTGCAGGGAGAGAGGATTTGGAACTCAAAATTTAAAAAGAAAAGAATATTAGAAAAGATAAACAATACATTTTTTAAAAAGAAAAAAACAATAATATATACATATATAATTGAAATAGGGAAGATTGGCAATATGTATTAGAAGAAATCTTGACCTATTTGAGATTAATTTATTCATTAAAGTTAAATGACATACAAAAACCTTAGGCTTTACCACTTATGTAGTAATCTTCAATTATAGCATTTAGAGCCAGGATTTTAGAGATCACTTAACCTCAGACCCTCATTTTAGTGATAGGGTGCCAAACTAAACAAATAGTTATTATACCACTCCATATCCTCTGGTTCATTCCATTACACCATGTGAAAACTTTAATTAAGACAGCATTATCAGGTTTTTACACCAAGGTAGGAAGAAGGTCCCAAGAGCAGCATCCCAGGTTAGATAGATTTGTTACTGAGTTCTATCCTACTCTTTGTGACCCCATTTGGGGTTTTCTTGACAAAGGTACTGTAATGGTTTGCCATTTCCTTCTTCAGCTCATTTTACAGATGAGGAAACTGAGGCAAATAGGGTTGAGTGACTTGTCCAGGGTCACACAGTTAATAAACGTCTGAGGTCAAACTTGACCTCAGGAAGACGAGGATTCCAAATCCAGTGTTCTATCCCCTGGGCCCACCTGGTTGCCCCATTAGATGGGGTAATTATAAAGCATGTACCATATTTCAGGTACAGTACTAAGCTCTAGAGACACTAATACAAGCAAGCCAGACAAACTCTGCCCTCAAGAAGTTAACATTCTGATTGGGGAACACGATACATAAAGGAGAGCTGGAGTGGAGGAAGTATGCAAGCAGGTAGCCGCCAGAGAGTGACATGGAGGCATAGTTCCAGGAAGTGGGGAGTCAAAGCTCACTTATCACAGCCTGGCTTCCCAGGAGCAGAGCCCAAGGTTTTGGTGGGAGGGAGGGAGATCATGGTGATTGCCAGACTGCAAGCAGCTCAGTGGAGGAATGTCCAAAATATTTCCAAAGAATTCTTTTTTCTTACCCCCAGCCACACTGTGTGCTACCACAGGCTGTGATTTTCTCATCCCCATTTTCAGCCAACTCCTCTCAGTCCCCCTCTTTTTCCTTCTTGGCTCCATCCCTGTAACAGCAATGGCATCCTTTCCCTCCCCACTTAGAGCTGGGAGTATCTCCTCCTTCTTCAAGATCTTAGAAATTTCATCTTATCCTCAGCTCAACTTCTCTCTTCCTGCCACCCACTAGTGATAGCTTTGTACCATGTTACTTCTTTTGGGCAAATCATTAGGTTCTTGGAACATATTTTGTGCATCTGTAAAAATGTAACATGTTAAATATAAAATATTATTTGTATTACATTTGTAAACAGTCTAAAATAGCATCATTCTTGGTCCCTTCTGTTTCCTTTCCCAAAGCTCCATAATTGTTAACATAGGCCACAGGGAATTAAGGATTGTTTTGCATTTTTGAAGTATTTTTCATGAGTTGCTAAAAAGATTCAGCCTGTAGTGGCCTTACCTTTGATGATGAGGCTTCTCTGAATAAATCTAGGCTGGTTTTGTATAGTACATACAATATATCACTAGGCTTCTGATCAAAGCCTTTTCACATTGGTAGGTAATGCTAGACCTTGTGGTCTTCTGGCATGCTTTTGAGAACCCAGAGTTACTTTTATGCCAGGATGAAGAAGAAAAAGAGAAGAAATTTAATCATAAGAGTTACCAAAGAGATGCTTTTCTAAGTAGTCATGGAATGGAATGAGCATTACACTGAGCTGGGTTCAAAATTCTTTTCCCTACCACTGACAAGCTGTGTGAACATAAGCAAGACACTTCATCTCTGTGCCTCAGTTTCCTGACCAATATAATAAGGACAACAATACCTGCCTCATAGAGTAGTTGTGAAGATAAAGTGATAAATTATTTGTGTAAAACCATTCTCCACAGAAGCAAGAAGCATGTTCCACAGATTAAAATAATGTTTTGAAATATATATATATATATATATATATATACACATGTATATATGTATGTATATATATATTTTTGTGTATGCATATATATGTATATATGTGTATTATGTATATATGTGTATATATACACACATACATATATATGTATGTACATATACTTAAAACCCATATCCCTCATCTCCAAGCAAATTTTACCTACAGTACTCTTAAGTTCTGTATTTCTGCCAAGGGCATAGTTGCCCACGTTCACAATCTAAGAGTTATCCTCAACTCCTCATTCTTATCTCCCAATCCAACATCTAATCAGCTGCCAAGTCTTCTTATTCTGCCTCAGTGATGTCTTACAAATCTGTCTTATTTTCTCTATTTAACCAGATATTTTACCCCTTTTCAAACTGTCCTCATTCCTCACCTGAATTGTTGCAGTTGCAAACCTATATTAATGGCTTACTTTGTTCCAGGCACTCTACTAAGTGCTGGGGGTACAAAAAAAGGCAAAAATAGTCTTAAGTGTGCCTTGAGGAGCTCAGAACAATATCACTTTTCAAATATCTGAGGAATTGTCGTGTATAAGAGAGATTATACTTTTGCCTTACCCTAGCAGCGGTTCTCAACCTGTGGGTCGTGACCCCTTTGGGGGTTAAACAACCTTTTTACAGGGGTTAAAGGGGTCACCTAAGACTATTGGAAAACACATATTTCTGATGGTCTTAGAAACTGAGACACTGCTCCTCTATCTGTCTCCAGGTGGGTCCTCCCACATGCAGATACGCCCACACACAAATATTAAAGGATCCCGGCATTAGGAAGGTTGAGAACCACTGCCCTAGAGGATAGAACTAGGACCAATGGGTAGAAGTCATATGTATTATATACTCCCTCCCTCAGGTTTCTCTCTTTTCCAATCTGTTCTCCATACAACTGTAAAATTGGTATTATTTGAAGCTCAGATCTGATCATGCCTCTTCCCTTGCTCAAAATGCATCAGCAGGCCCCTGGTGCCTCTAGGATGAAAGAAAAACTACTCTGCTTTGAATTTAGAGTCTTTTACTATCTGACCCAGCTGGATTATGTACAGTTCTCCCCCATTCACTGTACTTTCTCGACCCACTTTCCTATCGAATATTCCCCATACACAAGATTGTATCTCTCATCTCTACCTTTGCACAAGTTATTGCCTGAGCCCAGGTGCTCTCCTTCCTCATTTCACCTCCAGGAGCCCCTAGCTCCCTTCAGATCTCTAGCTCAAATGCCATTTCCTACATGAAGCCTATACTGATTCCCCCAGTTTTTGGTGCTCTCCCTGAGATGGCTTTGGGCAGTTGGGTGGCTCAGTGGATTGAGCACTGGGCCTGGAGTCAAGAAGACTCATATCTCTGATTTCAAACTTGGCCTCAGACTCTTACTAGCTGTGTGACCATGGGAAATTTGCTTAACTCTCTTTGCCTCAGTTTCCTCATCTGCAAAATGAGCTGGAGAAGGGAATGACAAAGGGCTTCAGTATCTTTGCCCAAAACAACCCAAAACAAAACAAATAGGGTCATGAAGAGTTGAACATGAGCAAACAACAAGAAATGACTGCATTAATTTTGTATATACTCCATATTTATCTGTGTGTATATTGATTCCCAGCCATCGACTATAAGCTTTTTGGACAGCGACTACTGCTTCTTTCCTCTACTCTTAACCCTCTGCACCTTGTTGCAGTACCTAACACATCAGTGTTTAAAAAATGTTTATTAAAATGAATTCAATTGAACCTCCATTTCCATTAAAAAAATGATCACAACATTTTTTGTATTCCTCATTCTCCACTAATCTTTTCTGAATTGAGTCACAAATAAGTCTATAATAATTCCCAATAATTTGGTTTAATAAAGAAAAAAATCACTGTTAGTCATCTCCATTTCAAGCAGATAATAGAAAAATCATATGGGAGAGAGAAATAACTCTAAATGAGAGGAATTTGAAGCTGGGTTTCCTGATCTGCAAAATGAGTTGGCAGGATTAGATGTTGTCTAAGCTTCCCTTCCAGCTCTAATATACTATTGGAGAGCCCTTTCCAGCTCCAAAAGTCTGTGCTTGCAAAATGTTAGAGCTGGAAGGTATCTCAGATGTCATCTAGCCTTGCCTATATTGAAAGCCAAGAACCCATGCACTGCCTGAAGATCTGCAGTAATGGAAGCAGGCCAGGCGAGAAGAGAAGAGTCACCGCCTATCAAGGCATGACATTCTATGGTTGGACAGCTCCAATTATTAGGAAGCTCTTCCGTCTTTTTCCCTAGCATCAAGATGAAAACATCTTCTCTTCAACTTCTACCCCTTACTCCTTATTTTTTACTCTCAGTACAAACAGAACAAAACCTCAGCAAGGAATAAAAAGGATGCTGTTTCTGAACTTCGAATTTGAATCCCTGCTCTGACCACTTGGGTGACCTTGGGAAAAATCAGCACTTCTCTGGTCCTGCTTTTCCCATCTGTGAAATGAAGAGTTTAGACTACATTCACTAAAATGAATTCATACACACACACACATATACACACGTACATATATCTATCTATATGGTTTATCTAGACTTAAGAAAATGATGGTGAAAATGTTGATAACTCAGGTGAAATGTAAAAGTGTGTGATAAGCATACATTGCCTCTCCCACCCAAGAGCTGGTTGTTAAACATTTGCAGGCACATCTTTGATCTGCAGTTTTTCTACTTAGATGTCCTATATTTCACAAGTCCATCTCCCTCTCTGAGACTGCTTGAATTAGGAGATCTCTGAGTTTTAAATCTTATCATCCTGAGTTCAGTATAAAGAAGAGTTTTCAACAATTTGAGCTCTCCAGTAATGGAACAGGTTGCATTCAAAGGTATTTATGTTTATCATCACTCAAAGTCCATCAAGTAGATGTTGGGCAACCAGTTGCCAGGGAGAGGCACCATTGTGTAGTGGAAAGAATGCTAGACATGTGATTGAGTCCTGCTTCTACTACTAATCATCTGTGGAACCTTGTCTGAGTCATTTTATTTCTCTGAGACTCAGTTTTCCCATCTGTAAAATGGGGGACCCATGATCTTATCATTGTGGCTACTTGCTTTACTAGTTCAATTTATAACCTATCCATATATCACCATTATTGCTATTATTATGCAGATTCTACTTACAACAACAACAACATAGCAAAAGTTATGATGGTTCAATTTGTTCAATTACTGCCTGAAGATCTGCAGTAATGGAAGCAGGCCAGGAAGCAGTTGTGATTTAACTCTCTCTTTGCCTGACTTTGTCAAAAAGTTTAAAAGCATCTAATACTCAGGTATGGCCATGGATAAATCTACCCTTCATTCATTCTGATATCATGATTCTCTACTCAGAGTAAGTTCAAAATGTGCTCAACCCTTTTGAACTTCTCAGAGCTTGGGAATGATCTCTGTCTTAAAATTGCTCAGCAGCACCTTAATAGCAGTCTTTGACCTAGGAAGAATTCTAGAAACTTGAACTTGAAAGGTCATCTTGAACAGACAAGTCCAAATGACCAAGGAGGACTGAGTCACCCTTGAAATAGAAATCTTCCCCTGGGCTTCATATAATGGAAGGCAGAGAAAGTCTTGTGCTTGTAGTGATTCTGTGACTGGAATGCTTATTACACAGAAAGAAGCTAACTCCAGAAAGAAGGAACTTTTGATGGAGTTATAGGAGTCTATAGAGCCCATGAAAGCATCAGTCAAGTATTTATGGGACTATTATTTGATAGGCACTGTCCTAGACATTGGAGATACAAGTACAAAGAATAAAATTTCCTATTTACAAGGAGGGGAAACTGGGAGGTACCACATTACACAGAGTAGTACCCATAATATGAATCTCCCTGAGCTCAAGTCTGATCTCAGACACTAGCTGTGTGACCCTGGGCAAGTCACTTAACCTTGTTTGCCTCAGTTTCCTTACCTGCAAAATGAGCTGGAGATGGAAATCACAAACCACTGTAGTATCTCTGCCAAGAAAACCCCAAATTGGGTCACAAAGAGTTGAACATGACTGAAATGACTTAATGATAATAACTCACAATGAACTTATACTCTAGGGTGAGGGTGTAAGGGAGGCATTAAGGACTTATTTAAGAATAAATGAGATATATTTATCAAATACCTATAAAGTAAATACATACAAAATTGTTAAATACATTGATTGATTTGAAACCCAGTGTCCCTTGAGATAGCCCATTCCTTGTTGGGACAGTCCTAATGACTAACTTTTTTTTCTATCATAAAGTCCATTTCTGCCTTTCTATAACTTCTACCCATTGCTTGTAGTTTGCTTTGAGAGGGCAAGCAGAACAAGCCTAAGAGGATGTTTAGATCTAAGAAACCTAAGACTTGACATTCTGATGAATAAACTAAAAGCTACATAAATAATATTATATCCGGAAAGAAAAACAGGCAACATTCTATAGTGAGAAGAGCATTGGACTTGAAGAAAGTGTCATGATTTCTGTTTTACATAAGAGGAAACTGAGTCTCAAAGAGATTAAAATTATCAAGACATAACTAATAAAGTCAAAGATTGCACTATGAGAGAATGCCTTAAAGATAAAGGCAAGATGGAATTGCTTTACTCTAAGGTTCCCATTGTTTCTCTTCCTGCAATCAGCTCCTCCCTGTTTTTGAAAATCTGATCCAGAAACAGAATAGAATGTCATCTTGTTAGTTTCCTCACATTTTTTTAATGAAATTATCATTACATCAATTTACAAAGTTATTAGACTTTCTGCTCTTGAAGGAGAGGAGGAAAGGGGGAGAGAACGACAGAGAAAGAAAGAGAGAGAGAGAGAGAGAGAGAAAGGGAGAGGAAGAGAGACAAAGACAGAGACAGAGAGACACACACAGAGAGAGAGAGAGAGAGAGAGAGAGAGAGAGAGAGAGAGAGAGAGAAGGACAGATGGGGTTTATCCAAATGATGTCTGGATAGTTGAAGTTGTCCATTAGTAACATATTATGCCATGTTGCAAAGCTTGTGATCTTTCCCCCAAACTCCTAATCTATTTCTTTTTTTTTCTGTCCAAGTGGTTTATAATATTATTTATTGACAAAATCACCTATTTCCTGTTCCTTTAAACTTCCTTTCAAGTCTTCTTTGTCATGCTTTCTGCCTCCAGTCCCTGGATTTTTTTTTTACATGAGTATACTTTTTAAAAATACAATACTACCCTCCAACCCTGTTACTTACCCTGTTTCTTTCAAATGAGGCATATGCATCCAGAACCTTGGTTCAGTTACTAGGTTCATTCCACTAAATGTCAGTGATGTCCATGAGATCAGATTTTCCCTCATGCATTAATATCTTCATACCCTTGGGTTTTTTGTTGCCAAAACTTTGCTTATTTGTGTATAGACACTTGAGGCCATTGATTTTACTACTGATTCCATTCTTCAGTTTTTTGTCTTGTGGATTCCTGGGTATCTTGGTTGCAATTCTTCTTTTCTCTTCAAGGCTGCTTCCTGTGGTCTTTAACTTGGTGGTTATTCACTATTAATTTTCTCTCTCTTTTTAAATTTGAAGCTCTTTTGTTCATATTTGTAAGACACTTGGAATATAAATTTTTACAAGCTTTTGTTTAGGGGTGGAATCAGTCAACCTGGCATTTGTAAGTCATGATCTAGAAATACAAATCATATTCTCACACACCACCTTCTTAGCCAGCTGTTCATTCTCAGTTAAGTTTTTTCTTATTCCTTCAATGGACAAACCAGAAGGAAACATAACCTGTTCCCTTGTGCTCTTTGGATTTTGTTTCACTTTTATCCAAGACTTCATAATTGGCAATACTTTCAGGTTCCTTCCTGTCATTTTTGCCTATGTGAATTGCTGAAATTGAGTATTTGGCATCCATGTTGATAAATTTTGGAATGTGCTCTGTTATGGTTAATATTCAAATCCTAGGAAGACAACAGACCTCTCTGTCATTGTTTTCAAGTAAGGAGATAGCTGCCTCAGTACCCCCAAGCAAGGCATCACCAACTGCTTTTCTCTTCTTCCTTTGCCTGTTAAGAGATAGTTTCTCACCTGATAGCTTCTGTGGCTCTATTATAATATTATTGGAAAGATTGGAAAGCAGCTTCTGACATCCAGCTTTCTCCTCTTCAGGAAGAGCTATGAATTTATTTCGAGGTTCTAATTGTATAGTTGTCCTTTTCTTTTCTCTTCTCCTCTGAGTAATATTCTTCTATGCTTAATCTTCCTTGCAGGGGCCAAGTCTCTGCCTTGTCTCAGATCCTCCTTTTTCCCCATTAGAGCTTTAAGTATTTCCTTTAGAAGTCTGTCATTTTCCCTAATAATTGAGGTGAGGAGAGTCACTGATCAGCACCTTACAGCAGGGAGACAAAACAGGACAGGTCAAAAGTCAGCACAATTCACCGACCCCCATGATGGCACTGTGGGGAGGGGAAGGGGATCTCTGTTCACCCTACTGCTGCTGTCAGTGGGACACAGGGCTGACAAAAACAGAGCCACCTCCTCAGACAGGAAGAACAAAAAACTTTGACTCTCAGTGGGACAGGAAGGAGGGAAAAAAAGCCACAAGCAACTGGTGAATACATACATAAAATTTTAGAAATAAAAAGATCTTAGAATCACAAATATGAGAAGTGGAAGGAAGTTTTGAAGATGAGATATTAATCTTTAATGTGATTTTAGAACCAAGTAATATTAAATATGAAGAGGCTAGAACATGGGAGAACTTAAAGTAACCTCAGCATATTTAACTGATAGGGATCTTAATATGATGTTGGAATTGGCAATGGGGACACTTAGAATACAAAATGCCATGAAAAAAAAAGACCTTAAGGAACTAGTCATAGGTCATAGTATAATAGTAATGGGTTTAGACCTGGAAGACGTCACAGAGGTGATAGGAGATATGGTCCTCTCTCTCTCACTGAGTAGATGAGGAAACTTGGTCTCAGAGAAGGAAGTGACATGGAACTTGTCCACTTCTGGGTTATGCAGGCATTATCAAGGCAGATGTAAAATTCAGCATACTCTTTCATGTACAAATCCAGTGATCTTTCCATTGTATAATACCGCCTCTCTATTAGATCACGCTGCCTTGCTTCTTATCTTGTTATATTTCCTTTTTGTGATTTTTGCTCTTTTCACCATGGTAAATATGGTTATTCAAAGCTATGCTGTGTTTCCTGGGGCCTGACGTTTACCGTTGATTCCATTTCCTCTGTTGACAACATGCTGTAAGTCGTAGAACAACAACAACCACATTTAATTATGAACTGTCACTGAGAACAAGAGACTTTTTCTTCCTGCGCAATCAGGGACAAACATGATTAATGGAGTTTCATTTAAGTTGGTGGAAATTTTTTAAATACTGTTTAATTCTTTTTTTTTTTTTTTTTTGGTATGGGACAGTTATTTATTTCCTATAAATAAAAAGAAGACACAGAACACTCACATGTGTATTGGGGGGGAACCTTAAAATGGGATTCAGTAACTTAACTTTTAACTCTGTTATCATCTTATGGGAGATTGAAATTTAAAGCTAATTTGAAGACAAAGTAGCTTGTGGGATTCATGATTAAACATTTTACATTTTACCTTGACTTTTCACTTTCCAAAACTCTATTTATATATAGATTGTGATGGTCACACTTGAACCAAATCCTCTTGTTAGTAGACATCATCTTCAAAGCAAAATCTTCTTCTGCTTCTACCTAGGTCCACTCATTGGACCTAGTACCTGTGGACCATTACTTTTTTTTTTTTATTTTTTCATTCATCAAAAACTTGCCTTTTTTTCCTTTTACCTCCCTTACCCCTAACTAAGAAAGAAAGAAAAACAAAAATCCTGTTACAAACCCACATGGACAAACAAAAAAATATTTGAATGTTTTGATTTGTACTCTGAATTCATCTCTCAATGAGGAAATGTGTATTGTGTTTCATCATGAGTCCTCTGGAATTGGAGTTAGTTATTATGCTGATCAAAGTTCCTTAGTCTTTCAAAATTATTTGTCTTTACTATGCTATAGCCTTTGTACAAACTATTATCCTGATTCTGTTCACTTCACTGTGTATCATCTCATACAAATCTTTTTGGATCTCTGAGACTATCCCATATATCTTTTCTTACAGCACAGTAGAATTCCATCATATTTAAATACCAAATCTTGTTTAGTCATTTCCAAATTACTGGGCACCCCCTCAGTTTCCAGTTCTTTACCACCCACAAAAACAGCTACTATAAATGTTTCTGTTCATCCTTTTCATTTATTTTACTTAGGACTAATCCCTTGGTCAATCTACCCTCCCTCTCATTCTCCTTTTTTCCTTTTCCTCTCCCCTCATGGCTTCCCTATTTAGTGAAATGTATTTTTGTACTCTATTCTGTATTTATATTCTTCTTGTGATTGACCAGTTTAGATGAAAGTAAAATTCATGTCACCAGTTCCCCCTGCCCTTTTCCTTCTTGCTTGTATAGTCTTCTACTTACACACCAAATTATATTAAATAATTTCCCCCATTCTTTCCCACTCATATCCCTCTTTGTATATTCCTCTTCCCCTCACTTTTCATTCTTCTTTTTAAGATTAACAAAACATAACCAAATAAATCCCAGGCCCTCTTGAGTTAGACCCCTGATGATGATAGGGTTAAGAGAGGACACATGTTCCACCTTCCATATTAAAATGTTAATAATCATTGTTTAATCTCTTATGATTGGTTGTTGGCTCATGTTTACCTTGTTTCTCTTGACGCCTATGTTTGCACTTCAAAGTTTATGTGCAGATTTGGTCTTTTTATCAGGAAAACTTGGAAGTCATTTATTTTATTAAAGGTGTTTCCCTTCCCCAACCCACCCACAGAATTATACTCAATTAATTTTATTTTTTTATTGATTTTATTATTTTCTAGATAAGTTATTCTTGGTTGTAAGCATATATCCTTTCCCTTCTGGAATATTGTATTCTAAGCTTCCCATTGCTTAGTAATGGTGGCTGTGAAATCATGTGTGATCCTGACTATGACTCCTTAATACTTGAATTCTCCTTTCTGGCTGCTTACAGCAATTTTTCTTTAACCTGGAAACTCTATTTTCTATTCTTATTTTGGGGTTTCTTTCAGATTTCCAGTTTTCTAGTGTTTAACACAGTGTCTGCTACATAGTAGTCATTTAATAAATGTTTATTACATTGAATTTCTTATAAGAGATATGGAAATTTTTCTTTTTGTTTTCTTAAAATAGAATATCTAGGCTCTTTTTTCAGTCATGGATTTTAGGTACTCCATTCTTAAATTATTTCTCCCTTCTGTTTTCTAAGCCACTTGTTTTTGCTATGAAATACATTGTATTTTGTATTTTTTGAGTTTTTTGATTTTGTTTGAATATTTATTGTTTTGTAGAAGCATTAGATTTTACCTTGTCTATTTTAATTTTTAGGGAATTTGTCTGTTGGGTAAGGTTTTATACCTTATGTCAAGCTGTTAATTCCCTTTCCATTTTTTTCTTCCATGGTTATGATTTATTTTCTATTTTTCTTGTAACCTTCATTTTATATATAAAATATATTTTCTCTATTTTTAAAAAAAATCATCTCTTCCAGGAATTCTGGTTGAATTTTTGCAAAAGTCAAGACTTCGCTTGAAATTAATTTGGAGTCATTGTCATGTGTCATGATAAAAGCTTTTTTATGTTTGTTTGTTTTTTTGGTTCAGTCTTCCACTCATTTCCTGATTTCAGACTTTGTATTAAGAAGGAATGCCTGGGCTAGTGGTGTTGCTTTTTTCTTGTAGTAGTAAGTGTTATGTTATTTTAGGATCTCTGGCTGGGGACCTGAAAGCTTCCAGTCCTCTCAGAATGAACTGATCCAGGGTAAAGTCTGATTTATGTCCTTTTTATCTGAGCTCTGCAAGTTCCCAAGATGTATTTGGCTCCGAGCAACACATCTGTGGGCTTGCCTCATTTGTAGTTTCAGTAGACTGCTATTGGAATCAGTCCCTATTAGCCAACTGGAAAACTCTTCATTGTTAAGAGTGACAGATCTGCAGGATCCAGTTTAGTCTAGGTCTCCTGTCCCAGTCATTCCACTGAAGCTTTCAGGCTAAGTTCAAAGCTAGAACTGAGACTTTGGTCAGCTCTTGGAATCTGAACTACATAGCTGCTTCTTGGTACAAAGCATGGGATTCACACTTATTCCTCAATCTGGAACACCATACCCAGGCACAAGGCCTCTACTCATCCTCTAATTATTCCCTAGATCCGTCCCATGGAACTGAGTCATGAGTAACAGAGCCATCAGATTACTCCTATTCCTGTACCCTATACAAGTTTTAGGTCCCTTTTAGCTGAATCTGGAACCTCTTCTTCAACTGGTGCATACAATCCATGGCTACACCCTGTCCCCTGCATTCGCAGACCTCTCCATCTCCCTATGCCAACATGAGCTAGAGAAATGACTCATTACCATCCCTTCTTTGACTTTCTGATTTAGGATTTGATCTGGTCCTCTTCCATCTCGTTTGAAAGAGTTATGGTGGAAGCTCACTTTCTACTTCCTACTTTCTACTTTCTACTACTCTACTACTACTACCACTTCTACTCTACTACTCTGATATTTTTTTCTCTGACTGGATATGGAAGCAGGCATATGGTAGAAGAGAGTCAAAGGTGACTCTAAGATTACAAATCTGGCTGACTAAAAGGATAGTGAAGGATTTTGGAGAAATCATCTAGGGTAGGAAGGATACAATGAGTTAGTTGTGTGTTGAAAATGTTGAGTTGTAAATATCTAACAAATAGGTAGTGATATGGGATTAGATTTCAGGACAAATCAAGGTTGGTTAAGTGATTTGAGAAAAATAATTGATAACTAGACACATAGGAACTAATAAGAGGAAATGAAAAATTTAAAGGGAAATGAGAAAATTAAAGGGAAAAGTGCAGGGAACAGATCCTTGGGGGATAACCATATCTAGTAGGTTGGAAATACATGGTGATCCAACAATGGAGACTCAGAAGGCATGGTCAGCTTGGTAAGAGGAGAACCAAGAGAAGGCCATACAAATTTTCTAGGAGAAGGGAGTAGGAAAGAGTTTCAAAAGCTGGGAAGGGAACAAATAAGATAAAATTTGAGAAAAGGTCATAGATTTTTACAGTTTGGAGATCATCAGTAACCTTGGAGATAACAATTTCAGTTGAGTGGTAGGGTCAGAAATCAGATCACAAGGAACTGAAAACTGGGTTGTTGGAGTCAATCATCAATCACTTATTAAGTACCTATATTGTGCCAAGCATTGTGCTAGATTTCTCATATATAAATAAGACAATTGAGACATTTCCTATTCTTAATGCATTTACATCCTCCTAGAATACAATTCTTTGTTAGAGAGGAAAGAGAAGACCAGACACAAGGTTCTAGGCCCAGCTCTGCCACTATCTAGCTATTTTCTGCGGGCATTTTTTTACCCCTCTAGGTATCAATTGCCTCATGTTCAAAGCAATAACAACAATAATAATAAGAGCTTTCATTTAGATAGTGTTTTATACCCACTGTTAACTTCTCAGAAGTCTCGCTCAGGCATAGAAGTAAGCATGAGCTCTTGAAGGTCTCATCCATGAAGTGCAATGTCTCCCACATCCTACCAAGATGGAAAGGTTTCAAACCCTGACATAGAAAAAAATGGTCATTTATCTGAATACAAACTGAGATACTGAGTCATTCATCTGAGTACAACCTAGGTTCCCAAGGCTAATTGAAAATATTTTTGACCATAGGAATTCACAAGGCTAACTCTGGGTTAGAAGGAGGCCTGGAGGGGTTGTAATCTGGGCTGGTGTAGAGCAGGGGTTCTAAATCTTGACCTAATAAAGCTTTATTTTGTTTTATTTTTTGGCTAATACAGCTGATTTCTTTGTAAGGTTATTTATTTCATTGTGTGTATATATATATATATATATATATATATATATATATATATATTTAAAATATTGTTCTGAGTTGTCCTTTGGCTTCATCAGGCTGCCAAAATGGTCCATGATAACCAAAAGGTATAAGATTCTTTGATAGAGAGTAGACACACCAACCCATGTATCTTTTGCTGATGAAATTCAAGTTTATGGTAACTTTCCTAAAAATAAGTACTCATACTTACATAATGCTTTAAGATTTTTAAACTTGTTTTTCATGAAAATCATATAAAGCAAGTATTATAATTCTCAATTGTGTTCGTTTTACAGATGAAGAAACTGAGGCTAGTCAATTATACCTGGTCATTTAGAAATCATTTGAAAGGATTTAAACTCGCTTGATAGGAATTATTCTTTTCACATAACCTCTTTAACTGCACTAGATTGTCTTCAAGTAGCCATCCAGATCCAAAAGGTTTTCCCGTATGATTTTAATTATTTTGCTCTTCTCTGTCCTCCACAGAGACATGCTTGATATATTCTTCTGACGTTAAGCTTGTGTTTATACAAATTTGTTTTCTTCAGAAGCACATCTCACTTACTAAACATGAACAAATTTCCCATTTCATTATCTCAGATTCTGCTAACAATTATATTCCATTCTGCCCTGGTTTTAATATCTATCCTATATTTAGAAGACTACAGAAGAGTCTTATGGCTAGGTGCTTTTAACATTCATTGGGTGATGCATATTCGATTGTTCTCATTGCTATGTGTAGAGGCAAACGCATATACGCACGGAAACTTCCAAGTAATTGATGGGAGCTATGATCTAGATATGAAGACACTTGACTCAACTTTAGACATTTGGGTTTTGTTTCTAATTTATAAGAAACGTACATGAGTACTTAGCATAATGTCACCAGCCAACCAAATCATATTTGCCTATCCTTGAGCCATCTGATAACTATTAGATGGGATAGGCCTCTATTTTTGATCAATGGTCTTCTAAAATAATGTGTGGTGTTTACAAGAAGTATCTTCTGGCTTCCTTTAAAATAAAAGTATACTTACAGAACTAAGAATTGGTTCTAGCTAGTAATTAATTCTACATAGCAATTTGAAATTATGTTTTTTTAAGTGATTGAATTATACATATCCTTTGTCCCAGAGATCCCACTTCTAGGCATACAACTCCAAGGAGATCAAAGATGGAAAGGAAAATCCTCCAACATATTTATAGCAGAACTTCTGATGGTAGCAAAGAATTGTAAACACAGTAAATGCTTATCAGTTGAGGAACGGCCAAACAAATAATCACACATGAATGTAACAGAATATTATTGTGAACCATATGTATGAGTCACTCTTCCTTTCTTATACTTTTTATAGTTATGGAGTGTTCCAAAAGTCTTAGTGCAGTTTTAGGCTTTTATCACTTAAGCTTTAAAAACTTAAAACTGTATTAAAACTTTTGTGATGCCCTGCACCATTGGCTAAAGAACAAAATCTATTTTGAAGTGCATATACACTATTAATGTACTGTAAGAAATGGGGATTATGGAGAATTCAGGGAAGCATATGGAGACTTTATGAACTGATACAAAGTATAATAAGCAGAACCAGGAAAACAAACAGAATGACTACCACAAATTAGATGAAAAGAACAACAAAAATAATGGAATGAAAATTATGAAATTATAATGCCCACAATTGGCCCAAGATAAAGGTTGAAAAAAAAATGTACCTTTTCCCAGCCCCCATCTTTTTGCCCAGGTGGAAGAGGGCAGAAGTAGGGATATAGAACTGTGTATACTGCTAGACTTAGATAGACATGTTGGTTAGTTTTGATGATCTGTTTTCTCTTTCTCTTTTTATTCTGGATTACAAGGAATACCTTAGTGGATAGGGCAGCTGGGGTTAGAGAACTCTGGAAATGAAGGTCCTTTAAAAACAAAATATGTCAATGAAAGTTAAATCAAAAAATAAAACAAGAAGAATTCAAATAGATCTGATGCTCTCCATACATTTATATCTGTACATTGTCTTAAAGTTCCTAAGTGCTTTGCATTTATGGTTATAATTATCATCCCCACATAATAAGAGAAAGAAAATGATAGCTTTTACAGATTAATTTCTCTAGCAGATCACATGGAGCAGGCTATGTAATGGAAGCCAAGTGTGAACAAAGCATCCAGGAAAAGGGAGTGGAAAGTTATTTCAAAGTCTAGAGAGGGATCAAGTAGGGTGAAACCTGAGAAAAGGTCATGGATTTAGCAGTTCAGACATCATTGATAACATTGGAGAGAGCAATTTCATTTGAACCAGAGTCAATGAACTGTTGAAATCATTAGCAAACATTTATCTTTAAATGATGCAGTTGATGGCAGGGAGCATACAAGATCCTCTGTGTTCATTACTTGTTAGTTATTAAAATATATACTACCCAGCATTTTACTTGGTAAAGCAACCTGCAGCTTTGAAGGCTCTCCTCCAATGAGTTGTCTCACATAACTGACAATTTCATAAAAATTTCTTGCTCTATGCCACCAGAGGGTTGCCTTTGGTCAATGATCTTTTGTCAATATCAAAAGACATAAAGCCAGGAATTATATGCTCAGTAAATGTCCGCAGTGCCTGGTAATCAACACATATTTATTAAATGCCTACTATGTGCCAGGTGCTAGGAAGGTGAATGCAAAAAATGAAACTATCCCTCCTAGAAAGGAGCTTGCATCCTAGTGGCAAAGAAGTACACATATGCATATGATAAATATAAAAACATATGGGCTATGTGACTAGATGGTGCAGTGAATAGAGCACCGGCCCTGGAGTCAGGAGGACCTGAGTTCAAATGGGACCTTGGACACTTAATACTTACTAGCCGTGTGACCTTGGGCAAGTCACTTAACCCCTGTCTTCCCCCCTCCAAAAAAAAAAAGCAAACAAACAAATACGAAGTTGTTTGGGGAAGGAGGTCACTAGCAGATCAAGAAAGACCATGCAGAAGGTCGTGCTTGAACATATGAATGACTAGCGAATTGTTAGATTATAGATAGAAACAATTAAAGATAGATGGAACAGAGATTCCCTATTTATGTGGTGAGGTTATCCTGATAGATTTTCCTGTTGTCAAATGATAAACTGGTTGAATCAAGGCTCAAAATATCATTGGGAAGGACGGGTAGGTAGCACAGTGAATAGTCAGTGGCCCTGAAGTCAGGAGGACCTGAGTTCAAATTTGGCCTCATACACTTGACTCTTACTAGCTGTGTGACCCTGGGCAAGTCATTTAACCCCATTGCCTCAAAAAAATGAAAAATAAATAAAGAAGCAAACATTACTGGGTCTCCTCAATGAGATCCAGCATTGTTCAAAAGAGATTAGCCTAATAATCTAAACAGGAAAATTTGGAGATGAGAAATGGAGACAGACAGAACTCTGTTGAAAACAGAAGAAGCTGCCCTTATCTAAAATCTAGTTTCTATTTCCGTAAAGTGGGAGAACTGGGCAAAAGTATCACTAATGTTCCTCCAGCTCTAAGAATTGATATTCTAGGGTTGTTTAGGTTCCTTCCAGATTATCATCCTATGTTATAAATTCCCTTCCAGCTAAAAAGTATGCGTATATGTATATATTTGAATATTTCTTTTGCAAAGTTCCATGCTAGGCCCTGAGAATACAGAGGAATAGCAACATACTGTTCTCGTCTTTAAGGAGCCTGTAAGGGGATAAGACATGACGATTCATCATTCATTCATATATTTAATAAATATTTATTAACATTTATCTATCCCTCACTATGCCTTCTTTTGTATAAGAGGGAAAGTGGTAGATTTAAAAGTAAAAAAAGACCATGGTTTAAATCCTAGCTTTCTGTTTATTCCCTACCTCTATGACCTTGGGTAGTAACACCATCTTCCTTGTGCCTCAGTCTCTTCATTTGTAAAATGAAGGAGTTGGACTAGATCTATAGTTTCAAATTCAAATAGAAACTGTGGACCACTAATACATACATGAGGATGCCTGTGGACCATAAATTGACTTAGCTTGAAAATGTAATGTCATCAATGTTTTATTATATTTTTATTTGTGTTGTTAAATAATGTTGATAATAAGCTTACTTACTCTGGCAGTATACTTTCCAGGGATCTACATCCATAGATGATGAGGTTGATAGACTCATTGCCAGAGCTGGGGAGGCCCCAAAGGAAAGGTGGGAGAGAAGAGGTCTGCCTCTTCAGAGAAGAGATAGTGTTAGGCTGCCTAGCCACCTGAAGGTCTATCGAGGCATTGTACTGATCTCATTGTTGTATGCCTGTGAAACCTGTGTAGTATAGCAATGCCATGCTAGCGAATTGAATCCCCTCTACTTTAATTGTCTTAGAAAGATTCTAAAGATCACCTGGGAAAATATGGCACCACACGCCGAGGTCCTCTCTCAAGCTGAACTGCCAAGCATTTAAACTCTACTGCAGAGAGTGCAACTCTGATGGGCCGACCACATGGTTCAAATGTCAAATACGTGTTTGCCTAAAAGGCTACTTTAACCGAGAATTTAGACGAGTTCTGCCTGTGCCTCTTCCTCACCTCTCCAAAGGAAGGTAAATTTTGATGGCCGAAAGCTGCCTAGTTAACTTGGGGTTTACTGGCTAGAAGTCTTTTTCAAAGGCCAAACCTTAAGCCCATTTCACTCTGGGGCTCATAGACTGGACAACAGTAGGCCCCTGCCCGAGTACCACTTAATGGCTATTTTGGGGGCCCTCCTGGCTCAGAGTGAATGTAAATAGTTAGTTTCTCTTTTGGCCAATAATCCTGAGAGTCTCTTTATTTATTCCTGTTATATGTATTTATTTATTTTTATTAAAGGGTCCATCCCTTGACTCACTTCTTTTTTTTTAAATTTTTTTATTTACTTATTTACTTTTAATTTACAAGATTCCACAATCATTTGAGTTTCAGATTTTCTCCCCTCCCTCCCCCCCCCCCATGGTGGCGTGCAATCATGTATAGGATCTGCAAATACTTTCACATTGC
>CM053592.1:135864802-135897325 GCA_028646515.1 Pseudochirops corinnae
TTATCAAGGTTGGTCATCATATGTACGATGTGTCTGTGATTGTGTACAGGTTTTGCCTGGTTCTGCTCTTCTCACTTAGCATCAGTCCGTATAAGCCTCTCCAGGTAATTATGAAGCCTTGACTCACTTCTTAAAGAGGTCTATTCCCTGAATGGACATTGCCTCCCTCAAAGTGAGAACCTGAAAAGACCCTAGCCTAAAAGGATCAGGGTCTTCCATTGCATTTTGGCCCATCTCCTTTGGTCCTGATGAATATCTGGCCACTGAACCCTGATTGCTCTGGAGGAGAAAGTGAAGCTGGTGACTTTCCACAACCCTCCCTCACTCAAATCAAAGTCACCTGCAAGTCTTGTCATCAACTCCCTGATGAAAGGGTCCTTTCCAAGAACAAAGAACAAACACAACACAAGGGAGGAGTTCATATGGAGTATAGAAACAGCAATACAAGTACACTCTCAAGGTCTCTCTGAAAAACTTTGGTATCAACTATAAGACACAGGAAACACTGGCACAGGGCAATCCAGCATGGCATGCCCACATCAAAGAAGGCTCTGTGCTCTGTGAGCAAAGCAGAACAAAATAGCTCAAAGGAAGCATGAGATGTGCAAATTTAGAGACGTATCTACTCCAAATGTTCATATTGACTATTTGTGCCTTCTGAGCTCTTATTGGTCTGATCAGCCACAGTTGGACACACTGTACCTTTACTCCAACATAGTGATGTCATTTTTGTGCTTTTCAGGCATGAAGTACAAACAACAATAAATATTGCCCGATTACATTTTAATCTGGTGCTGCTGCACTCCAGAGTGTTGCTGCCAACATGGCACTAAGAAAAATGATGATTTTCTTATTATATCGATAACCAATTTATATACAGGACCCAAAGATCTTCTTTTTGATTTCTGATAACCAATTATTAGTAAGTTAGTTATTTGTAGGGTTTTTTTCCTTCTTTTTACTTCCTCTTTCAAAGCCCAATCCTTGTGAAGGACAGGGATGACAAGGAGACATTCTCTTCAATCTTGGGCAGGACTCCTCCCAGCTGGGAGAACTTATTTCTGATTAAAGGGTAAAGAGAATCTAGATTTCTTTATCCAGGTAGGTGAGGGCAGCTGAGTCTCATCAAGTCTAAGCATGTGAAGCTGAAGACATTTTGCCCCCCTCCTCATTATATGTTTCACCCTCAGGGACTCTTCTCCCACTTTCCCAAAGGTATTTAACATATGGCATATTTAGTTACTGAACCATTGACCTCAATTTATTGATAATTTGCTAGCATAACTAATAAATTGATTATTAATTGCCCAGAAACTCTGTCTCTCAGACTTCTCATTCATCTTACCACCCATGGGCAATATGTTTGATACCTCTGGACTAAATGACCACCAAAGTCCCTTCCAGCTCTAAACCTATGATACTGCTCTTGCCCCGTGGCCTTGGGACTGGCTAGTCGTGCTGCTGGTAAAGACACTGAGGCCCCAAAGGGTACAGGACTTGGCCAAACGCACATAGCGTATAAGTAGAAGGAGCCTCTGATTCTACATCCGAGTAAAGTTCCCATTTTATCTCAGGTTCAGTGTAATCATGGCTCGTGGTCCCAAGAAGCATTTAAAGCATGTAGCAGCTCCAAAGCCTTGGATGCTGAATAAGTTAACAGGAGTTTTTGCTTCAAGACCATCAACAGGTCCCCACAAACTGAGGGAGTGTCTCCCGTCCATCATCTTCCTAAGAAACAGAATCAAGTATGCCCTGACTGGAAATGAAATAAAGAAGATCTGCATGCAGTGATTCATCAAGATTGATGGCAAGGTCCACACTGATATTACATACCCTGCTGGCTTTATGGATGTCATTAGTATTGAGAAGATGGTTAAACATTTCCATCTAGTTTATGACACAAAGGGACACTTGGCCATTCATTGTATTACAGCTGAGGAGGCTAAAAATAAATTGTGCAAAGTGAGGAAAATTTTTGTGGGTACAAAAGGTATTCCCCATCTGGTGACCCATGATGCCTGTTCTATCTGTTACCCAGATCCTCTCATCAAAGTGAATGACACAGTGCAGATTGATTTAGAAGCTGGCAAGATCACTGATTTTATCAAGTTTGACATCAGTAACCTATATGTGGCAACCAGTGGAGCTAACTTGGGTTGAATTGGTGTGATCACAAACAGGGAGAAACATCCTGGCTCTTTTGATGTTGTACATGTAAAAGATGCCAATGACAATAGTTTTGCCACCAGGTTCTCCAACATTTTTGTTATTGGCAAAGGTAATAAGCCTTCGATCTCTCTTTGCCAAGGAAAGGGTATCTGCCTTACAATTGCTGAAGAGAGAGACAAAAGATTGGCAGCTAAGCAGAGCAGTGGCTAAATGAATGCAGATAAGGATTTGTAGGGTTTCAATCAAATTGAGATGTTACAGTTTAACAAAAAATGTGATTACCCTACAAAATATAAAATACACAAAATAAATAGGTAGCTTAAACAATTTGGTCTTATCAAGTGAAATTGAACAAGCCATAAATGCCTTTCTCTTCTTTCCTTGGATTAGGGTACTGTGGGTATGAATGTTGCATAAAATGTTAGAAGATGTAGCTGTAATGGCTTTGCTTAACTGCTTTTTTTTGTTACATGGGACGGCTCACTGATTGGAGGATGGGGAGAAGACATATCCCAAAATGGCTGATGTGAAAACAAAAGATATCAATAAAACTTTGAGAAAAATAAATAAATAAACCTATGATACTGTGATGTCTAAGTAACCATCAGAGGAAGATGTCCGACTCTACTCACCATTTTGGCATTAAGACCAATACAATTAACACTGAAATGCAGACATGCCTGGGGTTTACCTAACAGTTACTAAGTTTTTAAGGGAGGTGTTTTACATGTTTAAAAGATGAAATCTCCTACTGCCAAAGTTTAGATAAGCCACTGTTACCAAGGAGCTTACAATCAAATAGGAGACATGTACTCGAATAATTAAAGAGATAATAGCTAGGTACAGCTAGATACAGACACAGGATAGCTAAATACTAGATAACAGAAAACTGGAAAAAGAATATATAAGTACCAAGATAAATCCAAAAATAAGAAAAGGTATCATGGGCCAAGCAAATCTAACCCTTTCCCCTCAAAACAACCTTTTTTTTTAATTCAAGGAAGAATTAATACTGCCTAGCAACTGATTGAAATGGGTGCAGGGGAGACAGTGAGACAAGAGCCTAAGATGATTCTGAGACTTCAAAATGGGGAGACTAGGAGATGGCTGAGGGCACTGATAAGGGTAGAGAAGTCTAGTAGAGAAACAAGAGAGAAAGGTAATGAGTTCAGTTTTGTACTTCACTAATCTTTTAATAAATGTTTAGTGAATTGTCATTGAATTAATTGTTAAATCTTGTGTCTTCAGCCTTCTTGATCTTTCTGTAACTTTTGACTCTGTTGACCAATCTCCCTCCATCCCTGCAGACTTTCTTTTTCCTGGGCTTTAATGACCCTTCTCCCCTTATCTATTTGGACACTTCTTCACAGTCTTCTCCCTCTAATCGTGGGTGTCCTTTTCCTCCACATTCTGTGATGAGCCATCTTCTCTGTCAACAGCTTTCATTAGCTCAATGATTATATCTCTAACATCTACATATGTATCTCTGAATCTTTTTGTTTAGCTTCAGTACAGCATCACCAAGGATGAGTTGGATACCTTTGCCTGGTTGTCTTATAGACATCTCAGATTCAACATTTCCAAGATGAAATTCATTATCTCCCTCCATCAACCAGCTTCTCCAAGTTTCCCTGTTTCCTCTGAAAGCAATGTTATTGTTTATTTGTTCATCCTTTGTTTTCAAAGAAGACCAATGATATCATGAAGTGGTATCTTGATGTTCATGAGTTAAATTTAACTGAGAGTTGCAAAGTCTTTAGCCTCCCTCTTTTTTCCAGAGTCATCAAAACCCAGTGGCAAGACAAAAGACAGGATGACTGGCAATGGTCCAGGATGCAGTGGATGACCTTGGCATTTTCAATGTCTTACCAAGCTCTAAGCGCTCTGTTGTGCTTTGCTTCAGCTGCCTTCATAGATGTTGGAACAAATTGTTTCCTGGTCACTCTGCCCAGAAAAGTCTTCACATGCATGGGGTCAACATCCCCTTCACTCACCAAGAGGTTTAAAGCCCATTGGTTACCCTTAACCTGGCTTAGCCTGTCTGCTAGGAGTTTTTCTGGGATGTGCTGTACATGGAGCCACAAGTAAAGATTGGGTGGACACTAAAGACGGTTGAGTAGCCCTAAATATAAGTCTTGCCAAACCTTCACCAGAGTTGTTGGTCCTCCTTGAACACCCCATACACCCCACTGAAGGCAGTACCACCCTTCAGTCATATAGTTTGGCAACCGCAAAGTCATCCTCAACTCTTTCTTCTGGTGGTTAAAGTGCTGGATTCGAATTTAGGAAGTTCAACTCTCACTTTTTAGTGTTTGTGGCATCCAGGGAAAGTTACTATTTCTCTGAGCCTCAATTACTTCATTTGTGAAATGGGAATACTGATAAATCATATTTTGCAGGATTAACATGAGAATCAAGTGAAATAATACTTGTAAAGTCCTTCACAAATATTAAGATGCAAGTGAACTATTATTATTCCTTCTTTTCTTTATATTACCTTCACAACTCTCTCACTTTCCCCTTTGTTACATACACATAGCCATCACATTCTCCATTTGCTTAGTTGGCATTCCAGTAAAAGTGGCCTACTTGCTGTTCCCCGAACTTGGTATTCCATTCCCCACCTCCATTCCTTTGGCCATGCTGTCCTACATTCCTTGAATGCACTTTCTCCACTTAGAGCTTCCTTCAAGTCTCAATTTGGAGCCACTTCATACCAAAAGTCTTTGTAGATCCCCCTAATGAAGAATAGTCTTTCATTCTTCAAATTACCTTGTATTTACTGTGCAAATGTTTTAAACAAAAATGGCCACAATAGAATGTAAGCAGGGACTGATTTTCATCTTTGTTTTTAAATCTCACAGCCTAGCATAAAAATAACTACTACTAATGATAAATGCTGGAGAAGATGTGGGAAAATTGCAACACAAATGCATTGTTGGTGGGGTTGTGAACTGATCCAACCATTCTGGAGAGCAATTTGGAACTATGCCCAAAGGGCTATAAAAATGTGCCTACCCAGCAAAATACCATTTCTAGGGCTATATCCCAAAGAGATCCTAGAAGTGGGGAAAGGACTCATATGTACAAAAATATTTATAGCAGCTTATTTTGTGGTGGCAAAGAATTAGAAATCAAAAGGATGCCCATCAATTGGGGAATGGCTGAACAAATTGTGGCATGTAAATGTAATGGAATACTATTATGCTCTAAGAAATGAGGAGCAGACAGACTTCATGATACCCTGGAGAGACCTATATAAACTGATGCTGAGTGAGGGGAGCAGAACCAGGATAACATTGTACAATTACAGACACATTGTATCTGTGATGACTAATTTTGATAGGTTGGGCTCATCTCAGCAATGCAAGGCTATAAGACTACTTCAAAAGACTCAGGATGGAAAGAGCTATCCAAATCCAGAGAAAGAATTATAGAGTTGGAATGCAGATTGAAACAAATTACTTGCTCTCTCTTTTTTTGTTTTGTTTTGTTTCCTCTTTCTTGTTATTCATCCCATTGGTTATATTCCTTCTTTACAACTTGACTAATGTTTAATGTGAAGGTATTTGTAAAAGCTATATGGGATTGCATGCCACCATAGTAGGGGAGAAGGGGAGGAGAGGGAAGAGGAAGAAATCTGGAACTCAGAAGCTTGTGGAACTGAATGCTGTAAAGTAAAAGTAAATAAATAAATAAATTTATTAAATTAAGTTTTAAAAAATAGTTACTACTTCTCAAGGTTGTTGTGAGGAAATTTGTAAGGTGCTTTGCAAACACTAAACCTTTTATGAATGCCAGCTAGTATATACCAGTGATTTCTGACTTAAATAGAAACAGAACTACTAAACAGTACATGAAGATCCCTACCAGGAGCAAATTTACTTAGAAAACCACACACCAACACTGTCTATATTTTATTGTGTTTTTATTGACTTTGTTAAATATTTCTCAATTATACTTTAATCTGGTCCCCAGTTGGGGGGCCCATAGGTCTTCTGTGGGGCACCTGGGGTACACTACGCTCCAAAGAAGTTTGTCAGTGAAGGTAATGAGGAAGACCAGATGTTACTCTTTGGGTTTGAAATTGGGCAATATCTCAGAATGTCATCTGTTCCCTAGATCAATGGTGCCAAAGTCCATAGGCCATGTACAGCCCACAACACTCTTTAGTGATGTATTAGACCTTAAGCCCAAACCAGTTAATCTTTCCTTCCCCCCAATTACTTTGAATTTATTTTATATGTACTTTCTCTATAGTTACATGTTTTACATTTCCTCTTAGAGAGAATATAAGTTCCTTGAGGGTCAAACCTGTTTCATTTTCTTTTTGAATCCCCAGATGCTAGCACAATGCCCAGCACAAAGTAGGTTCTTTCTAAATGCATGTTAATTGAGTAATTTTTTTAAAGGGAATTCATTCAACAAGCAGGGGTTAGGTTAAGTGATCCTGGGATACCTTCCACCTGGGTTTGAGGGTGCATGTTCTTAGTTTCCAAAGATTGGGGGTATTATTTTTTTTCTCTTAGTCAGTAATTGCATCAGGAATGGCCATCCTCAGAAAGGGGTACAGGAAAGGAACCCTTTTAGAGAAGAAAGGTCATAATGAATCAATAGACTAGAATGGGACTTCTAAAAGTCAAAGGTCCTTCTCCTGGAATCTTTCACTTTTAATTGCCATGTTATTTTAATGTTAAACTAGGGAAAAGGAAGGTGAAAAGCCTGGAAAATGACCCTTGATCTTAGACTCTATAAAATGGGAAATAGCAATGTGATAAAATACATAGAGCAGAAACAGAATGACCTGTGTTTGAATCTTGCCTCAGATATTTACTAGCTGTGTGACTCTGGGAAAATCACTTAACTTCTCTGAGCCTGTTTATTCGTCTTTAAAATGTGAGGCTTGTCCTAAGGTCTAGTACACCTGTAAATCACTGGTGTTATTATGATCTTTTTTTTTTTTTTGAAGGGAGGTATAAAATGAAGATGTGGGCACTGGGATTGTTCTTAATCTTGAACCTCAAATGCAGGTGTGGGGTTAAAGTATTCTCACTGAGCATTAAAGACTCCCTGCTACTAAATCAGTCTGGCTTCATTAGCGCCTGTTCTCCATAGAAAACCAACTCAAGTCTTCCATTGCAGTCAGCTAGAGGATGAAGGCAGAGAGATTATACAGTTTGCTCAGACATTTGGGAGGTCAAGGCTTTCTCAACCAACCTATACCTGGACATTATACAGTGAGGACTCTCTTGCTCTACTGAGACATCTCAACTGGTGAGTCAATTTCCTTTTCATCCAAGAGCTTGAAATGTGAGGGAAGGAACTGATTAGTCTTAGAGGGACATTTTTAAAAATATGAGATATCATTTTATGCATGTCTACTCAACTATAGAGTCATGTTGCCTAATAAAATTCTAAAAGTCACATGGTATGATGGTAAGAGCACAAGACTCAGGGTCTTGGGTTCAAATTCTGTATCTTCTGCTAACTATGTAACTTTGGGAAGATAATTTTGCTTCTCTGTGCCTCAGTTTCCTTTGTAAAATGAATGTTTTAGACCAGAATAAGGAGTTCTTAACTGAGGATCTTAACCTGTAAACTAAAAAAAAATAAAAGGACAACTGGGTTTTTTTTTGCTTTTTTTGGGGGGGAGGGCAATTGGGGTTAAGTGACTTGCCCAAAGTCACACGTGCCGTCAAATTTGAACTCAGGTCCTCCTGACTCCAGGGCCGGTACTCTATTCACTGCGCCACCTAGCTGCCCCTGGATAACTGTTAATATAAGTGGTTTTCTTTGTAATCATATGTGCTTTATTTTATTTGTTTGAAAACATAATTCTGAGACAGGGGTCTATAACAAAGAAAAAAAGTTCAAGAAACCCTGGACTAAATCTCTAAGGTACTTTCCAGTTCTGTTGCTACAAAATGACTGATGCTAATTAGTGATATGCCTCTGGGAAATACACTATGATCTCAGTCTTTTCATCTGTTAAGATAAGAATGACAATTATACCTGTACTGCTTGCCTCACTGAGACAAATTCGCTGTAAATGTTTTGGAAATCTTAAAGTGCTACCTAACTGTAGGCTGCTATTATTCTATAGAAAAAAAATAAAGAGATCCCCACAGCCTGCCCATTTACTGGTGTTTGGGTCTCCATAAATGAAAATAAGTTAACCCCTCACAAAAGCACTTGGGCACACTTAGAGGTGGAAAAGGTCAGGACATGTAATGCATTTGAAAGAATCCTGGACTTTGAGTCAGAAAACCTGGGTTTAAACTGCAGCTTTAATTTTTCCGTGCATCCCTGAACAAGTCACTGAACTCTGAGTTTTTTTCATTTGTTGGACTCATGAATTTTAAGATCATTTCCAGCCTTAATGTGTTTTTTTAATTATTGAATTTTTAAAAATATCACCTCCATTTTCCAATACATTCCTCCTCCTCTCTCCCAGTGAACAGTCCCTTATAACAAAAAAATAAATAAATAAAGCAATAAAAATGATCAGTTCAACAAAACCAATAAGCATATCAACCACGTCCAATATTATGTGCAGTGTTTCATACCCAATGCTTTGTATTTACTTGGTTTACCTTTTGTAGTTATACGTTGTGTGTGTGCTTATAGAAATGTATATATATATACAAATGTATATATTTATATGTTGTTTTTTCCAAAAAGAGTATAAGCCCCTAAAGTGAAGGGCTATTCCATTTTTATCTTTATATCTCACTACATATATACTATCTTAAATGTAGATGGCCTTTGATAAATGCTAAATGAATTGGCAGAGCCAGGACTAGACCCCTGAACTCCACACCCACTTTCTCTCTTCAGGATTTCCTTCTTGCTTCCTTCCTTGATTCTCTCAAATCTCTTGCAGTACTACTCTCCAAATGATTCACATCTGCCTTTCGTTAGTGAAACAGCCTTATTATCTCTGCTCCATCACCATTTCCTGGTCTTTGCAACAACCTCTGGATCTTCCCCTTTGCCTGTGTCCTCCATCCATTCTGGGCTTAGCCTCTTTCCACTTACTGACTATATTTTTTGGCCATTTTTTCCCTCTTCAGAACCATAAACCACAAATGATATTAAAGAGAGATTTTTTTTTTGTCATTGAAGATTTGAAAAAGTCACCTGTTTGAAGACAGATTGTTCCAAAGGCTTACATTTGGTGACAAGGATCCCGAAATTTCTGGGCCTGAAAAGAAATGTGTAATGTTGTGGCTGCTGTTGTTTTCTTTAATCTGGCTCTTTGCTTCGAATTTACCAAAGGAAGGGTAAAAGTGGACACCCAGTGGCTTATTTCTCTTTATCTCCCCTACCTTCTAAGCCTATTGTTAGAAAAGGTTCTGCCACTCAGGCCATCAAGGGTTTAGTAAATGTGTACATCAGCCAGCACAATGATCACCTTTTGGGGACCGAGTTTGCCAAGTTTGGCTGACATACAGTTTCTGACCTCGCGAAACTCACAGTCCAATGGAATAAAAGACATAAGCAGATAAGGATGTCATAAAACGCCTAGCTGGGCACTTCTCCTCATTGGTGACTCCCTCCCCAGGCCACTATTTTAGGAAGGACCCCAATCGTGTTTCAGCTCATTGACTCCTAAACTCCCTCTGGATTCTTTCTTCTCCTCACCTACCACATTGTCTGTCCCTGTGTGGGATACCAGAGCCCCATATTTCCCTTTCCCAGTAAGTTTCCCATTTCGTATTTACCCCATACAAAAATACAGCTCTTTGAGGGTTGGGAATATTGCTCATTCAAATCCTGTTTCTTCTACTAACTGCCTATGTAAACTAGGGAAGATAATTTTGCTTCTCTGTAACTCAGTTTCCTTTGTAAAATGAGTGGTTTAGACCAGAATAAGGAGTTCTTAACTAGGGATCTTAACCTGTTAACTAAAAAATAAATACATTTTTAAAATAACTGTTTACTTCTAGACAACATTAGAGAGGAACAACAAAGTGTCATGAGAAGAAACGCCTGAGGGAGAAGACCCTCACCCAGTGGGTAAATGATGGAGGAGGCAGCATCTGTGTAGGACTTCACAACATTATGGATAAGCATAGAATTTCATTAGCATAGAGAATTCCCAGATGAGGAAGTTCCTTCCACCACCTTCTGCAATCTACAGTCTTAGAAAGCTGCCCAGATTACTGAGAGGTTAAGGAGCCTGTCTAATGTGACTCAGTCAGTAGGTGTCAGAGGTAGGTCGTGAGACTGGGTGTTCCTGGCTTTCCAAGATGCTTCTGCTAGGACCTCCGAAGAGGAGAAAGAGTTCAACAGGGAATGGGGTGGGATGTCCCAGGCACAGAAAATTGCATAAGCAGAGGTACAAAGTGGGGGAGAGAAAGAAGTCTGGGGTGGCTGGACTGCTGTGTGGTGAAGGGAAATAACAGGATTTGAAACTGGAAAGGTAAGATGGTAGCAGAAGGTGGAGTGATTTGAATACCAGGTAGAGGGAATTTAAAATATATTACTAGATAATACTGAAATGATGTGGTGCAGTGGACAGAGCTGGGTTTGGGGTCAGGGATGGTGGGTTTAATCTTCAACTTTCGTATCATGTGTCATATTGGGCAAATCACTCAAATTCTTTGGGTCTCAGTAAGGAAGACACCTCCCTCTGAGTTCAAATCTGGCGTCAGACACTACCTATGTCACCCTGGGCAAGACACTTAACTCCATTTGCCTCAGTTTCCTTATCCATAAAATGAACTGGAGAAGGAAATGGCAAACCATTCCAATATCCTTGTCAAGAAAACCCTAAGTGGGGTCCTGAAAAGTCTGAAATGACTGAACAGCAACAATTGTGTGACCGAAAGAGAAAGGGGTGAAGGGCCCTGACTGGCTCAGCACACTAAAGAGATAGAACTTGATATCTGAGACCATCCTTTGAGGCTCTGATCCTAAACAGAAGATATATATGTCTATCTATCCATCCATCCATCTATCCATCCATCCATCTATTCATCCATCCATCCCTCCATCCCTCCATCCATATATAGATACATCCACTCACATATAGATACATTAGCCATTTAGAACTAGTTTTTGACTCCAGTCACATTACAACCTCTTCTAAGGGTATTTTAATTTTAAACCTCTTTCCTCACATATTTTAGAGGAAAGAAATGAAAAGTGTTTGTGAAATTCTTTCTCTTGGATTAGAAATTCCAGGAAAGAGAAGACAGGGATGTTTTGGGGCAAAGGATGTTTGGGATGTTTCCCTCCCCCGCCGGGAAAATTGGCTATAAGAGATGACTCTTTTTAACATGTGAACACCTGGCTTAAGAATATAACAGCTGTTCATAGAACTAAGGCAGCTTTCTGTTTGTTAATTACCTGGTTGATACTAAAATGGAGGGAAATTTTCCATCATTGGGTAGTTACCAAGAAAAATTGTAGAATCTCTTATATTTCCATTTCAATCCTTTCTACTTTTTAGAACATCACAATGATCCCCTTGATTAGGCTCTTAATTAAGTTAGAGAGAAAGGCAGGGGCATTGTCAACATAATAAACATTTTATCTATAATGCAGTAGACATGTGCAGAAGATCCATCCTGGATATCTTGTCATCTGCTCCCCCTCTCTCCCCCACTGTCCCTTTCTCCCTCTCTGCCCCTCTCTCTGCCCCCTCCTCTCTCTGTTTCTCTCTTTCTCTCTCTCTCTCTCTCTCTCTCTCTCTGAAAAGTCACCCTTTTGGCATATACCATTCCCATTCATTTCCCTCCATCTTCCTTGCCACCCCTCCCACACCAACCCCCCAGGTAATCTATTTGGATTTAAACACATCTAACAACAAGTATCTGGCCAGACCAAGACATATCATAACCATCCATCTGTGATATCTGTGCCATGAAACATGAAAATGATCTCCCTTTCCCCAACACACATACATATTCGTTCTATACTTTTTACTTTAGGAAGAATTAATGCTCCCATTGCTTCTGGAAAAAGATCTCTTCCAGATGTAAACATATGGTCCCACTTGAATGCTAATTTGCTCCTGTCTTCTCTGCCAATAAGAGTGATATTCAGACTGTGGAGCATAGAATAAAAACTATTAGAAGAGGATTAGAGCCAAAAATAGGTGATTCGTGGCTTCTGGTGGAGTATAGACAAGATGACCTTTGAGTTAAGGTCATAGGCTCAACAGTCTAGAGCTGGGAGAGGTCCACCTGTTGGAAACACCCATTCTCCATGGATATTTAAATGTTCACTGGTCCCCAAGGTAAGTCTTTGACTTTCTAAGAGAGTGACTGAGCTCATCTCATTGATTATTTGCTAGCCATAATTAATAAATTGATTATTAATTATCCAGAAATTATGTCTCTACATCTTTTAATTCATCACAATTCTCACGAATGTTGGTGCTTGAGAAAAGGCAGGTTGAATTAGAGGATTAGATCAACTTCAAGCAGTTACTAAATACCTACTATGTGCCAGGCACTATTAAGATGAGAAAGTAGGGAGAGATTTGAAAGGGACATAGAGCCAAATTCTTTTACATCTAATTTCATTTTTAAAAATTGGGTTCTTTGTAGTCATGACCTCTCTGTATCTATGATCCTACCAAACTGAAGCCAAGAGAAGGTAAGTGATCCACCCAAGGTCACACCCAACAAGCTAGTGACAAAACCTAGTCCAGTGTCCTTCTTTCCATAGCCTTCTTTCTGGTTAGGAAATGGATGGTCTTCCCTTTTTAATCTTGGCTCCTTTTGAGTCAGTCCTCCAACCCTTGCTAGATTTCACTGTATTTTTCCCTTTTCTTTCCTTTCAATGACCTTGCCTGAGGCTCCCCCTTTCACTAGACCCTTTCAGTTGCTAATGAGCTACTTGTCTTTGGAAAACAAGCTGCCTGGGTCTATGACATAGGTGATTTCCACATTTAGCCTAGGCTCTCACAGCTGCTGCCTGATTAGTGTCTAATCTACACTAATAAACAACTAAATCAAATCTGAATGAGGTCAATAAACACAGGATAGAAGTTCTTTTCCTTTAGTTAAAGAACACATGGGTTTCTGGATGGCTACCAACAAAAGAGGCCTTCTCCTTAATAAAAGAGGACTGCTCCTCATCCTTCTCAAAGGAATGAGTATCTTTTAGCAATGCCTAATCTGTCTACTGTTGTTATCAATAAGTGCCCTACATTTGGCAAGAATTTATAAAAGATGATGGAGGTCTTTTTTGTAAAAACAAAAATTTGTTTTTACAAGGCTTTAAATACATTTAGATTCTATTAAATGCAATTTAGATTCTATTCTTTTTTTTTTTTTTTTTTTTTTTTTTTACTTTTTGGAGGGGAAAAGGCAGGGCAATTGGGGTTGATTTGCCCAAGGTCCCACAGCTAGTAAGTGTTAAGTGTCTGAGGCTGGATTTGAACTCAGGTCCTCCTGACTCCAGTGCTGGTGCTCTATTCACCAAACCATCTAGTTGCTCCAATTAGATTCTATTCAACAAACACTTATGTTCTTAGCGCTGTGCTAGACATAATGGATAGAAAAACCAAAATGAAGACGCCTCTGACTTCACAGTATAATTGGGGGTGGTAGAGGGAGTACATAAATAGAGGTAATTTGAAGAGACAGTAATAGACCAAGATGTGGGGAGGGTAGGGGTGGAATGCAACCAAGTTCTTTATAAGGGTTGAAGAAAATGGAAAAAGACAGAGGTGAAAAAAGAAGATACATTCCAATAGGAACAGGGACAGACTGCAAACCCTCTGAGGTAGGAGATAAAATGGGGGATTAGGAAAATAACTATTGTCTAGGAATTAAACTTTTTTTTCTTGCTTTTTTTTTTGGAGGAGGGAAGGCAGGGCAGTTGGGGTTAAGTGACTTTCCCAATGTCACATGGCTAGTAAGTGTTAAATGTCTGAGGCTGAATTTGAACTTGGGGTCCTCCTGACTCAAGAGCTGGAGCCCTTTTCACTGTGCCACCTAGCCACCTCTAGGAGCTAAAATTAATAAAGACAACTAGGTGGTTCACTGGATAGAGCACTGGACTTTGGAGTTCATATTTGTTCTCCAACACCTGACCCTGGACAAGTCACTTAACAGTTGTCTGACTCTGTTGTCTCAATTGTAAAATGGGAGTGGTAATAATAGCTGATGTTTATCAAATGTATTTACTATAATAAGTGGCACATAGTAGACACTTAAATTCTTTTTCCCTTTCCTTCCTTCCCTGAGTTCAAATTTGACCTCACACATTAGCTGTGTGACCCTGGACAAGTCACTTAATGGCTGCCTGCCTCAGTTTCCCATCCATAAAACAGGAGTAATAATAACATCTACCTCACAGTGAGATAACAGGTAAAGTTCTTTGCAAACCTTGAAGTGTTATAGAAAGGCTAGCTATTATTATTATTACAATCCATACCTACCACCCAATTAAAATCCTGGTAGCTGTTGCCTGCAGGCTTCCAGGTCACTCTCCCTCCTTCTTCATTGAGTTCAGTACTTGACTCTCCGTTACTTCCCAACTTCTGTCATCATTTCAACATACATACCAATTCTCCCTCAAATACCCTAACCACTCAGTTCATCTACTCACCTCCTGCAGCCTGCTCCTCTACCCCACCTCAATCGCAGACAAACATGGTCATGCCCTCCATCTTGCCATAAGCCAAAAATGAGCCTCCTCCACATTCGAGAAATCTGAAATCCCCTTACCTGACCATAATCTATTGACTTTTCACCTCTTCCTCTGCCTTCCCTTACCAAACCCTGTTCTTCATCTATAACATAACCTTTAATCCCATCATCTTGGTTCTCTCCTCTTTGTTCCATTTTGATCCCTTGTCAAACTATCAACTCACACTGTCCTCTTGAGTCTCTAGCCTCTTATCATTTCACTGGTTGTGCCCTGCCAAGCTTTAGTCTTGGATCATTCCCACCATCTACCACCTTAACTCTTGTGCGTAAGCTGCTGAATGAGGGTGGAGAAAATCACAAAATGTTCTGAATAGGACTATGACAAATTTATGTTGCACAGCTCAGTCCTTTGGAGTGAGCACATCTGGGCCCTCTCTGCTTTAGGCTATCCTTCTATACCTCCCTCATCAAAACACTCTCACAACTCTCCATAGTGGCTCTTCCAAACCTTGTCATCCCTCCTCAAACCTCCCAGGCTTCCCCTCCCTTCACCTTCTCTTCTGAGAACCTTGCTTTGTATTTTACAGAAAAAAATGAGGACATTCTTTGTGAGTCCCCTCTTCTTTTCCTCATCTCATATCACTCAGATGCCTTCTGCCACTCTCTCTCCTTCATCCCTGTCTCATATGAAGAAGATATGGCCTTACTCTTTACCAAGGCAAGCAAACCCTTCTACCTACACAGGTGACCCCAATCTGTCCTATTTCCTCTGACATGTTGCCCCCTTTGTCATTCCCACTTAATCACTTACCTTCAATCTTTTCATGTCTACTGGCTCCATCTCTCCTGCCCACAAACCTGCTCATGTCTCCCTCATCCTCAAAAAAGCCATCATTTGATTCTTCTATCATCTTCTCTTTGGACTTTACAAGTAGACTCCTTGAGAAAACCATCTACAATAGGTGCTTCAATTTTCTCACTCTTTACCTAATAGTCCAGCTTCCAATCTCATCATTCCACTGAACTTGATCTCTCCAATGTTACCAATAATATCTTAATTGCCAACTCCAATGGTCTTTTCTCAATCTCTATTCTTCATGACCTCTCTGCAGCCTTTGATACTATTGATCATTCTCTTCTTCTTAGTACTCTCTTCTCTTATGTTTTGAAGATACTTTAAAAGTTAGAATATGCCCAAATCAACTGGTCCATGAATCCATTATCTCTGCATTGAAGTACTTAATGTGAAAAAAATTCCCAGTCCAGGCTAGAGACCTAAGTTTAATACCCGAATACTAACATGACTTTTGCTGATTAGGGTGGCAATTTAGCATAGCAAAAAAGAGTACTGGTATCATGGAAGAAATCCTGTTTTCCAGATGTTAACCATCAATTGTCATTGTTGAGGACGGAATTTGGCAGAGGAAGTCTTTTCCCTCTCCCAACAGAAAAGGGATGAAACTGATTTCCTCTCAAACCATACTTACTTCCTTTCACTGGGCCAACTCAGGATGTATCCTTCTCTTTCATCACCACTTTCTATTCTAGCTTCCTACTCTGTGGATCCTGGAGATTAGACCTAGGCTCCCACATTCTGATCAAACATGCACTGTTATATGGGTGATTTCCCTATCCTTAGATTTGAAAGAAAAGCTCGAGTCTGGTTTAAACTCACTTTTAAAGAAGCTTATCAAAATTATTCATAAAATCATAACCATACATTCCTTCAAAGCTCCAAATTCAAGACAATCTCTGATCACTACGACAAGATTGAATTCTCTGGCCTATTTAAATTCTCTTATATTCAATATAGCCATTCACTTCTTCCATTTGCCATTCAGATTCTCTATATTTAATTAAAGACATTAAAATTCAATTAAATAATTAAGACATTGGGGAGAAAAACTTCACCATTTGTTTGTTTCTTGGAAGGTGAGGGCTTGCCAGGCTTGTCCCCCTTGGCCCTCTCTCTGATCACCACAGTTCTGCCTGTACCATTGGATGAAAACTGTCTGGATGAATAGAGTCAGTATACAATTAACATTATCCTTCACTGTCTCCACTCTCCATGCTTCTGTGTTTCTGTCTCAGTGTGTCACTGCATCTGTCTGTCTTAAAATTCAAAAGGACACTCCAAGACCATTAGAGCTCAGTCACTCAAGACTGCATCCAGTACCAGTGGTGGACCTAGCTATTCTGCAACCTCTTTCCAACTATACCCAGGGCCTCAGAAGCCATCTCCAATCCAGGTATCTGGGAAGCAAAAAAATGACTGATCTAGCATAAGGAAGAGAACAATAAAAGAATAAGTTCCATTTACCTATGGGTGTTAAATACAGAGCAAGGATAAAGGCTGATAGTTCTATTCAGTTAAGCATCAAGAATTTTCCTTCTCTCTTTTTTTTTTTCAAAGAGACGAAGTGGCTAGACCTGAGAAGGCATTGTTCTCCCAATACTGAGTAGTTTTATGTGTCCAGGAGGGATACCAAATATCATGTCATTATTACAAAGTCTTCTACTGTGAACTTTTTAAAAAGAAATTTTTAGGCTCTAGCAGCCTAAATGGCAGGTGCCTACTATCCAAAAGCATTCTCTTCCTCCTAGTGGCTTATAGTCCAACCTATTCATCTGTTCTGAAAACAGCTAGGTGGTTCAGTGGATAGAGCATGGGCCTGGAGTCAGAAAGACCTGAGTTCAAATCTGGCCTCAGATAGTTACTAGTTTTGCAACCCTGGGAAAGTCTCTGAACCCTGTTTGCCTCAGTTTCTTCATCTGTAAAATAAGCTGGAGAAGGAAATGGCAAAACACTCCAGTATTTTTACCAAGAAAACCCCAAATGGGGCCACAAAGAGTCAGATTGCAATGACCAAACAAGAGCAACAAATTCATCTGTTCTACAGGCTAGAGACTTCTTCCAAATCCTTCTCCCTTGAAATCCAAATGTATACTCCTTTGAACCTGCTTTGTCCCTTGTACCATATATAAGTCTAGCCATGGGAACCTGCAGGACTTTGTCCCAGTATCAGCCTATATTCTTCTGGTTTGACCACTTAGTAGTGAAACAACGAACAAGGCACTATCTTCTTGAGTCTCAGTGTTCATAGTTACACAATGAAGGGGCAAGACTAGATAGCCTTTGGAGTCTTTTTCAGCTTTGATTTCTTTTTAAAACTTTTTTTTTTCCTTAGCATAGAATATTTACTTTCTCATAAATAACAGATTGCATAAAAGTCAATAAAGGAATAAAGAAAATATCTTAAGAGTTTCTTTTCATAAAGGAAAATATCTTAGGATGTTAAAAAGCTCATTAGGATTGAAAAGATTTCTTTAGTTCTGAAAATGAAGGAGCTTCAAGGTAATACATAATTATAGAATATCTGGATTTTAGAAAATGTTATTGACATCTTTTGTTTCTACATCTCCTTCATTTCCAAATATATCTGTTCTATTCCCCTACCTAGCCTACCTAATAACCCATCCTTGTTAACAAAAACAAGAGAGCGAAAGAGTTCAGCAGAATTAATCAATGCACACAAGAAGTCTGAAAGTATATATTATGTTCCACATCCACCAACTCTGCAAGAAGTGAGAGAGATCCATTTTCTTAGCTCTTCTTTGGGAAAGCATATTCAAAGTCTTTTTTAAGGAAAATGGAAAATACTAAGAAACAGTATTTTTCTCTAAAGCTGTTTGTAGACTCATTAAAAAAACCTTATAAAGATCAGTGGTGGGTTGAGAAGGACAAGATCTTTCTTAAGGAATGAAGTCTTATTTCTATTATTGCCTTCATCAACTCTAGAATGATTGGGTTATTGTTCCATCTAAGGTCGATCTCTGTTTTACTCCACCTCTGGAATTCTATGGCTCACCTTTCTCCATTGACAACAGGTCAAGATAATAGAAGGGAGGAGGTAACTTTGTTTATTTCAGGAGTAAAAGAACGCTCCAAGAGGGGATGGGATGGTGATTGTGTTATTCAACTGTGCTAGAATATTAACTCCCAAGCTGTATTTTACATGTTATGATCTTTTCTCTTCTCAAGATTCCTGTAAATGTTGTATCTGAAATTATGTTGGGGAAGATAATCATATCAGAGGGCATGGGGACCAGACCAATTTGGACATTTCCCTTTCCATTCTTGAAATGCTTGGTTTCTGACAGATTTAAGCCTATTAAAATATTTGCAATTTGACAATAATTAACTAACCTTCAGTTTCTTCAGTTTTTTCTTTCTATCTGCACTGTTGTAATCTTTATATTTATTATTTTCCTTCTGCTTCTTTGCAAATAGGGGTCATTGGATTATTTCTACTTTTCCTAGTACCGAGCACAGTGTCTGTCACATAGTAGACATTTAGGGAGGGTTCGTGGATGGATTCCTAGTTTTACTGACTTCATTTTCCATTAACACATGTAATCTTCCCCAAAAAACTCTAAATTCACTTCTCTCAGTCTCAACTTTCTCATCTTAAAAAACAAGAGGGGAGCGGCTAAGTGACTCAGTAAATAGAGCATTGGCCCTGGAGTTAGGAGGACTTGAGTTCAAATCCGACCTCAGACATTTAACACACACATACAAAACTAGTGGTGTGACCTTGGGCAAGTCACTTAACCCCAATTGCTCTACCTTTCCCCTCCAAAAAAAAAAAAGCCAAAAAAAAATTCAAGAGGGATGGACTTCATGGCCTCTAACAGTGCTTGCAACTTTAAATCTATGGCCTTATGATCCATTGAACTTATGTTCCACAACTTGTTTGCCTAACAAATAACACCTTCTTTATCTACAATTATGAACTACTCCAAAAAGTTCTGCTGTAATTTTTTTAGGATCCCTTTTTGCAGGTCTAGTTCTAGTACCCAATGCTTCTGCCTCAGTTTGCCTTATCTGTTGCATTTAAGAGAAAGAGACTTGATTTTTCCTGACCAATTCCTAGAATTAGACTGGTGCTAGAACCCATCTGCACTGATTCCCAAGTTGGTTCCTCAAATGTTCCAGCCTCAAGGTAAACATAGCAAGTGCTTTGACCAAATCACCCAGGTAGTAGCTGGAAGAGCCCGAGTTTGATTCTTGGCACCTACTCCTCCATCTCCATCCCATCCCACCCATTACCAGTGACA
This sequence comes from Pseudochirops corinnae, assembly GCA_028646515.1. NCBI lineage: Eukaryota > Metazoa > Chordata > Mammalia > Diprotodontia > Pseudocheiridae > Pseudochirops > Pseudochirops corinnae. The sequence continues at coordinate 135,884,701 of CM053592.1, forward strand.
AATTCCTATAGGATAATTTGCATGTCAATGATCCTTTCCTGGGAGCAAGTTTTGTTAAAAGGGTGAGAAGTAACCAATTCATTTGTATTGGGGGATGCGGGGATAGTAGAGGCAATTCACTGAAAAAAGGAATGAATTTTTGCCAAGTTTTCAATGATCAGTTGCCTTATCTTGGCCTCTGTTTCCTTACTTGTAAAAGGAAAGCGTTGGACTAATTGATTCTAAGACCCTCTCTTCACCTTCATTGCCAACATTTTATATTTTGAGATCTTTCCATTTCTGACATCCTGTGTTTTAAGGTCTTCTCCTGTTCCAATGTTCTATGATTTGGTTTTGCCAAGGGCTAATTCTGACTAGGAATCCAAATCTCTCTTTCCTCCCAAAGTAGACTGGTAAAAATGACTTTATGCTATGATCATCAAGTAAGAACTAGTTTATAAAAATCTGCTATGGCCTCTGAGAGAAGTTCCTGAGAATCAGATCTGGAATTACTTGGCTTATGAGGTTGACATGCAGACCAGAAAGATGTACTCAGGAATAGATTACCTTTTCAGCCTCTCTTGCAGGAAATGGACAAATGCTCCAAAGTAAAAGAGATTGGTCAAATAAGGATACCGGACTCTAGGGAAACTAATAAGAGTTCAAGTCCCCAATATGCCTACAGTAACTTTGGGCATGGTGTAATTATTTGTTAAGAGCTATTCATGCAGCAGAAAACCAACAGTGAGTTAAGGACTTTTATTTCCATGAACTTTGTTCCTTGAAAAACAAGTTGATTTTTTCAAGAAATAAGCCTGAATCTATCACTCTACTCTGTATTAGGGAGAGGAAAATGGTCACAGTCCCTGCCTGCCAAGCTTGCCTACTAAAGAAAAGCTCAAATGTAAGCAGTACACTGAGCATAATTAACTCTTTTCTTGATGACTTAGGCATCAATGAGGATATTTTTCTGCCCTGTGTTGTGCTCAAAGACCAATTGAATTCATAGTCTCATTCCTGGAACAGACCTTAGAGGTCAAAGAGTTCAACTTCCTAATTTTACACATGAAGAAATGGAGGGTCACAAAAATTAAAAGTCCTTTCCCAAGGTAATACAAGAAGGAATTAATAGAACCAGGATTTGAGCTATATCCTCTGACTCCAAATCCAGCTCTCTTTTCATTATCTTATTCTGTCTATCATCTATACAGTTGCTCACTCTTCCTTCTAAGGCTTGAAGACTTACGGGCTTCATATTTTTTTCATTGCTACCATGCTATCTTCTGCTTCTTTTGCACTCAATATTTTCAATAGACTCTAGGATGATGAGAAACTTCCTGTTTAAAAAAATAAAGTGCATGTCAACTGTTCTCAAAAAGACCTTTCCCTTTTAGATTTGTAGTTGTACATGATGATAATGAAGACATAAGAGAATCTGATAAAGGAAATTGTTGTATTAAATAGAAATAGGGTTGCTCCACCCGATATATGTCTGTCTTACTCAAATTAAATCTCATATATAAATATGTATGATTTTTGGTTCCTTACTTTGGTCATCATATCTTTCTGTGAATAGAGAGATACATTAGCCTCATGGGAAAAAAATGGGTTAAGTGTCAGAAGGCACCAGTCTGAGTCCTGAATCTCCCATTTTCTGGTTCCTTTAACTCCTTTTTCTTGTATATAGAAGAGTAGAAAATAATTGAACTCCTAAACTCAGTGGATGATTGATAAAATGAATGACATGTAAATATTTTATAATTCAAAACTTCTAAGTTTCGCAATAGTAACAGGAGCACTTATAAAGCACTTTAAAGACTAAACAGATCTCATTTTATCCTCACAAACAACCCTGTGAGGGTGATAATATTGTTATCTCCATTTTGTAGATGGAGAAACTGAGGCCATGAAAGACTTACCTTGAGTCATTGAGGCATAATGTCTGAGGCAGGATTTATAACTCCATCGATTAAACTACTTCTTCCACTGATGTAGACTGTGAAGCTTCTCAGAATTTCCTTGACTAAAAAATCCCTTCGTTCCATGGCCCACATACTGATGAGGTGCCTCTGGAAACTTACCCATGATGGTCCTCTGGTAACAATATTGGATAATGCCAGAAACCTTTCTAGCTCTATAGGCCTCTTTTCAGAGCTTGTGCCCCACTAATATAGACTTTGCACATCCAGAGTCATCTCCATGCCATGAAGGTAGGACTTTGGTGGGGGAAAAATTTATACGCATAAATGTATGTATATAAGGAGAATGTATATATACATACATGTGTATGTATGTATGTATGTATACATGTATACACACACCCTTATGGGGATTATTAATACCTTGGTTATTATACCTTGTTACTGGACATTAATTATTAAGACCTTGAACACAGCAAGCACTTTAAGTACAAATTGTACTACAACAAGAGCCACAACAATGTCTTCATCCTGTCCTAATTCCCCCTAGACCTCCCTACAATCTCCAGACATCCTAAAAGTGGTGATTTTTTTTTAACACCTTGCCCTTTATCTATCTTCTGTCTGAGAAATTTCAACAAGTAATATTTCCTGGCCTAAAAACATTTCTCCCAACAGGCCTTAGACTGCTCAAGTTTGAAAATGGTTTTCAAAAACATACTCCATAAACTTTGTCTTGTGTGGAATCAGTCTTCCAACTGTTTGATTGCAGTCGTCGGTACACACACAGCCTTAGGAGGTAACAGAATCATGGAGTTACAGAAAGTCAGAACTAGAAGGGGCCTTAACTAATCCTCTGTTTTCTTCTCCTATATAATGGTCCTGGAATCAGGAAGACCCATCTTCATGAGTTCAAATCTGGCCTCAGATACTCACTAGCTGTATGACCCTAGCCAAGTCATTTGAGCTTTCACAGCCTGTTTCTTTTGACACTGTGAACAATGGATTAATATTTTCTGAACTTGGAACTTTTCCTGAAAATGAAAAAAAAAGTCATAATTCCTTCACAGTTAACAAAAAATGAAGGAAAACAAAACAAATTTGGGTGTTTGAGAAATAACAGTCTAAATTTAAAAAAAAAATCACTTATTGGGCCACAAATAATTACAAAGCATTCATTATTACTTGTTTCAATTGACTTGTACTTCCCTCCACTTGGTTGTTATTTCTACTGATATAGGACATACATCCTTCTCAATATCTAATCCAACGTGCTTCTTATGTATATTTACCCATAAATCCTCCATAAATGATCTACCTGACATATTATAAACCTCCCTCTGGTACTTTTATTCTCACAAAAGGCACCAGTGTCTTCAGAATCAATGGTTTTTCTTTTTTAAAAAATAAATTAATTTATTTATATTTAGTTTTCAACATTCACTTCCATAAGTTTAAAATTTTCTCTTCCCTCCCTCCCCTTTTTCCTCCCCAAGAGAGTGTATAATCTGATATAGGTTCTACATATGCATTCTTATTAAACCTATTTTCACATTAGTCATGTTGTATAGAAGAATTAGAATGAATGGGAGGAACCATGAGGAAAAAAAAAGAGAGAAAATAGTCTGCTTCCATCTGCATTCCAACTCCATAGTTTTTTCTCTAGATGTGGATGGCATTTTCCATCATGATTCTTTTGGAGTTGTTTTAGGTCCTTGCATCACACGATGTGGCTGTTACTGTGTACAATGTTCTCCTAGAACCAACAGTTATTCTACTGGTGACCTGTGGGATGAAATTAGTTCCTTCAGGCCTTAAAAGATGAGCTTGTCTTGCCTCCAATTTAACTCTCGAATTCCACTTTGGTTCTATTTTTCCACCTCACAGTTTTACCTTTTCTTGCCAGTAAATCCTTATGTATTTCAAGATATATTTTTAAGTCACTTGTTGGAAATCTGGAAAAATCTAAAATGGGGAATACTGATTAATTTCATTTTGCTGTGGTACTTTGAGTTTTACAAAAGGGTTTTTCTCATACAACCCTGATTATGCATGCAATACAAACATTATTCTATTTTTTAGACCTTAGGGATTGTCTCAGAGGAGTCAAGTGCTTTGTTCATGTTTACATCACTGATGAGTGTTAGAGAAGGAATTAGAAACCAGATCTTCTACTTCCAAAGCCACCGTAGTTGAGTGCTGGTCTTAGAGTCAGGAAGACCCGGGTTCATGAATAAACTATTTTACCTTCTCAATTTTCTCATTTGTAAATTGAAGTTAATGATAGCACTTATCTCCCAGGGTTATTGTGAGGGCTGGTTGAGAACAGGTGTAAAGTGCTTTACAAACCTTAACAAATACAAGCCATTGTCCAACACCATTGCTGTAACTAGAAATGACTGAGTTACAGGTTCGTGTAATTTTATGCTAAACTTCCCTTAATTTAGCTAAAGAATGATGGGCTTGTGGTCATTAGCTTGACTGGCTTTGTCTATTTTCCTAGTAACCATTGCTAACCTGACTCACTCTATAAAGAGTCTCCAACAACCACTACATCTAGGGCCATCTCCAGTCATCATGATTGATATCTGGCCACTGGACCTAGATGCCTCTGGAGGAGAAAGTGAGGCTGGTGACTCTGCACAGCCCTTCCTCATTTAAATCCAGTTCACTTGCATGTCATGGCATCACCTCCCTGATGTGATAGTCCTCTCTGAGGAAAAAAAAAATTACAAATATATACTTGTACAAGGTCTGGCTAACAAGCAAGGTAAACTATAGATCTTGATGTATGATGGAAAATTTAGCATCATAGGTATCACCAAGACTTGTTGCAATTTGATTCATCAATGGCATGTGGCCAGAGATGCATATGTATTACCTAAAAGGAATAGGCTAAGCAAATGTGGTAACATGAGCTCCACTTATTCCAAGAAACAGAGGGATAAGTATGTGGGAGAGTATTTGGGTGAGGTTCAATGGTATGAGAAAAATAGAATCTATGTTATTTATGGAAGATCCCTCATTATAAATGAATAATAATAATTAATAATCATTATAAATAAGATTGCAGAGTGATATGATCTCTAACATCCTTTCTAAGTCCTATTATTCTATATAGATCTTTTACCTGTGTTGTTCTTGATTTCTACTCTAAAGAAAAGAAGCAAGTTACCACAGTAGTTCTTAAAAGTAATTCTCTAGATAGACAGAGGGCTCTTTTCTAGAATCTGTGATGGTTTTAATTTATTGTGTTGTTTTTTCACTCCAGTATGCAGTACGGTGGTGCACAACCCCATAGGAAGTAAAAATATCTCAAACACCTGCTGGGAAGGCCACAAGCCTGGATATAATTCATGCATAAAGAAATCTGACTTAGCACAGCTATTCCCCTGATCCCTGGGGACCCCAGGAAGTTGGCATTACTATGTCCTCTATTATAGGGATTGAACAAAGTGACAACTTCTTTCTGGCCCAGACGACCCCATTAGACACTCCTGAATAGACAAGAACCTCCTTGGAAATGAGTTCATTTCTAAGGATAAAAGTTGCTAAATGGTCACTAACAGTGATTTAATTAAGCAAAAGCTTAACTGGGAAAGAACTAGGATTTTTCATTGGAACCACAACCAGGCATCCCAAGTGCCAAGTATTTTTAACCTCAGTGCTTTGTCTCTATGGGAAAAATTCCTTCCTGTACCTAGAAATGAAAAATTTACATTCATTTTTTTTTCTCATAGACCAACCCCTTCAAGTTAATGTAACCATAGTGCTTTAGAGGAAAATCCCATGGCAAGCTACCTAATGCTTTGGTTACCTTTTTTTCAAAGGTTTGAGAATAACTTCCTGAAATTTAAATTTCACTGTCTGATCTTCTAGAAACAGTAGACAGTACTCACTGCCTCTTCTTCCTCACCATCTATTCCTCTTCAAAATTGCTTTGTAAAATAGCTTCCTACCACTCTACTAAAACCTCACTCTCAAAGGTCACTGAAGACTTTCTCATTGCCCAATCCAATGTCCTTTTCTTAGCTTCCATTTTCCTAGATCTTCTACAAGGTTTGACATTGCTGACCCCCTCTCCTACCCATACACATAGCCTTTCTTAATACTTCCTTCATTGGCTTCGATTTTACAGCCCTCTCCTGACTCTTCTAATCTGTTCCTTTACTTTTTTGTCTCCTTTAGAGTAAGGACTCTTCTTCCTTCCTCCACTTCCTAAATGTGGTGTTTCCCTCTTATTCCTTCTTCCTCTTGGTGATATCACCAGTGACAATGGCTTCACTATTAAGTGTCTCTCAAATTTATGTCTCTAGCTTTGCCCTCTTTTCTCAGTTCCAGTCCCATATTCTGATTTCCCATGTGCCTTCACTGGCACCACAAACATAACCTATCCAAAATAGAACTCTACATCTTTCCCTAAATTCTGACTCTCTTCCCCAATTTCACCCAATCACCCTGGAAATTTCAAAAGCTGAAAACACAGGACTCATCTTTGATTTTTACCTCTCTTTCACCTCATGTGTTCAATCATTTACTAAATGCTATGGATGTGATCTTTGGATGATAGAGAAAATGTATTTTCTTCTTTCCAATCACATTGAAGCCATCTTAATTCAGACCCTGATTATCTCTTACTTGGACTATTTTTAACAATTCCTTTATTGACTTCTCCCTCTCTAATCCATCCTTCATATCCTAGCAGGTCACTTCTAGGCGTAAAACAAATTTTTATTAAAACAAAAACAAACCCTAAACTGATTCTCCCTCCCTATACACACACATACCCCTGTGCTAACTGAATAAAGCACAAATGTCTAAGTCAAGCATTTTGGTTCCAATTTACTTTGCCAGGCTTGTTTTAGATCTCTCCCTTTTAAGCACTTAAAATTACAATCACAATGAACACCTTATCCCACTATTTCCCCATTCCTGGGTCTTTGTATAGGTTCTCTGCCCCCCCCCCCCCCATAATGGTATCTCCTTACAATCACATCTATTTTGATCTTTCTGTTCTCTCAAGACTGGGCTCAGGCATTACTTTTTTTCAATTAACTTCCCTAACCCTCCTCACTGTTACTTTTCATGCCTCTCAGTACTTCTCCTACACTTATATTACAACTCCTATCATCATTATTTGTATATTTGTTTTATCTCTCTTATTAGATTATAAGTACTTTGAGGACAGGTTCTGTGTCTTGTTTCATATTTGTATCCCTATCATTGAATAATTAAATTCAACGAGCATTATTAAGATCTCGAACTACAATAGTTGTTGGGGATGCAAAGACAAAACTGAAATAGTTCCTACCCTCAAGAAGTTTACATGCTACAGGGCAAAACACGTACACAAATAAGTAAATTCAAATTTTATATAAAGTAGCTTTGTTTAACTTGAGCTGAGCCTAAAAGAAGAATAGTGAGACAGAGGAGTCCTCCCACTCCCACCCCCACTCTCACACCCTAATTTGATCCTAAGCTTCACAAGGAAAGTATCTAGTGTCAAGGAAGTCAAATCAGGATCTAGTCAAACTGAGTATTATGTTTGGTTCTAGACATTGAATTTTAAGAAAGGTATACACAAATTGGAGAGTGTCCAGAAGAGCAATCTGGGATAGAAAGGGGATTGATGATAATACTATGTAAAGATCAGCAGAAGGAAAAGGGAAGATGCAGCCTGGAGAGCAAAATGCTTGGGACAACATGAGAGCTGCCTTTGAGTAAATAAATAAAGAAGAAGGATGTTCTGTTTAGACCCAGAGGGCAACAACTGGTAACAATAATTGGAAATGTCAGAGAGACAGATTTTTTGGCTTGATGAAGGAAAACAAAATCCTAATAATTAGATCTGTCTGGAAGTGGAATGGGTTGTCTTATGAGGCAGCAACTACCCATAACAACTATCACCAAGGGTTTTTAAGTAGAAACTTCATGAAAACATGGCAAAGATTTTGTAGAACAGATACTGATTTCACTATAAGTTGAACTAGAAGATCTCTTCCTATTCAATTATTCTATGTATCCTTGCCTGAGAGTTGAGATAATTGCTATTTAGTTTAAACTATGCTACTGTGTTCAGTGGATAGATTACTAGGTCTGGAGACAAGAAGACTCATCTTCATGAGTTCAAATCTGGTCTCAGACACTTTCTGTCTGTGTGACCCTAGACAAGTCACTTAACCCTGTTTGCCTCAGTTTCTTCATTTGTAAAATAAGTTGGACAAGAAAACAGCAAAACACTCCAGTATCTCCGCTAAGAAAATCCCAAATGGCATCATTAAGTCCGACACAATTGAAAAATGACTGAATCACAACACACTACTGATTCTCTGTGTAACGTCTGTTAAGAAACTTTGCTTCCTTTAGGCCTCAGTTTTCTTATCTGTAAAATTTGCAGATTGGAACAGATGATCCTAATAGTCCTTTCTACCTCTACCATTCTAAATACTAAGGTTTTTTTAGCTGTTAAATGCTGTTTTCAAAATTCTCTTTCTGGCATTTACTTTGTATCTTCTAAGAACCCTTCAATCATGGGCATTCATGGTTCTGTGACCCAAAAGTTTTTTGATATGATTCAAGCAATGGAACTATTGTTAAAAATAAGTATATCATTGTCCAAGGGCATGCCTTGGAAGACCAGCAGTCACTTATTTGGATGCCCTCCAACAATTAAAACAATGAATTCATTGTTTCACACTCCATGGGTGTCAATTAGGTGTCAATTACACTTGGTCTTTGGAATAGGCAGTAAAGCTTTGCTATGGACAAAACTATTCTCCTTTCAGACACTGAGGTACTTCCTCACTATGACTATTGCTTTTCATTTCCCATTTCTAACCTGGAGTCACATTGTGAGATCTATTCCCTCAAAAGGAAGGAAATTCAAAGTGACCCAACATCCCATCCCAACTGATCACATCTGACATCCAAGCTCTGTTCATTCACTGTGCATTGGTCTTATCTAGGGTTAACTACAAGTGTTTTAAAAATTGAGATTTAAACAAAAAATAAATGTCAAAAGACTTAGAAACCAGTGAGTTGTGTGCTTGAACAAGTCAAGGAACCGTATCCACTATGACTAAGTGTTTGGAGCATTATGTGTACAGAAAACTCAAGAAAGTATTTTTCCATTTTCTTTTCAGACACTGAACAACTCTCCTCACAGAGATGAGTTTTGTTTTTGTTGGTTTGTTTGTTTTCCTTCCATACTTGCTTTCAATAGTCTGCGGTCTTCCACTGAATCCTAGAATCTTAAATTTGTAAGGGCATCTGGAGACTTTCTAGCTAAATTTTCCATACGCTGCAGATTCCTGATCCTACCTCTTCTAGAAGCAGATCTGATGAGTGATTCAAATCACAGATTGGGAGGGGTTTCACATTTCATCTGCTATAACCAACATTGGAATAAGACTACTGTTTATATAATGCTCAGAGCTGGTAAATTCAGCCTTTCCTTGGAGACCTTCAGTGAAAGGAAACCTATTACTTCCCAAGGCAAAGCATTCCACTTTTGAACAGATGGTCACCTAGTCTTTGCTTGAATCCCTCAAGTGATAGGGAAACCATTCCCTCACAAGATAGCTTCTTTGGTGGGCATGTTAATAACTTTTTATTGAGGCAAAATCTAACTCCCTATAACTTCCATGTACCATCCCCAATTCTCTACTCATGAACCAAGTAGAATATGTTGAATTTATATTCCTCATGACAGTCAAACATGACATGTTATTGAGACCAGCTGTTATATACCCTTTCTTCCTACATTATGCATCTGCTGGACATGTCATTCCCATGTAAAATATTAATATTAATTAATATTAAAATATTAAAATAAATTAATATTTTAAAATATTAATACTAACTAATGTTTTTAAAATATTAATATTGGTTAATATTAAAATATTAATAAAAATAGAAACCAGAGAGCTAGCAAATGGGTTGACTCCATCATGACTCCAAGTGCACTGGATATTTCTTATGCAGAAGCAGCATGGTGTCTAGGAGATCAGGTGACATGGGCCATAGTCCTTACTTGGTCATTAACTTTTCCTATACCTGTCAGAAAGTTGTTTCTCTTCTTTGACCTAATGTGATTTAAAGCTGGAAGGGAGGGACCTTAGAGATCATTAAGTCTAATCATCTCATTTTATAGATGAGGAAACTGAGGCTCAGAGAAATGAAAACACATTCTTATTATCTTCTTACAATCCCAAACTCTCTTCAAGGTTTAGCTCACTTGTCAGAATTCTCTTCATATAGTTCCTGGGTTTATCTTGGGAGGTAGACTCCCAAATATTTTATATTGTCTTCAGTTATTTTAAATGTAATTTCTCTTGCTATCTCTTCCTGCTGGACTTTGTTGGTAATACATAGAAATTCTCATAATTAATTTGGGTTTGTTTTATATTGTGCAACTTTACCAAAGTTGTTAATTATTTCAAGTAGTCTTTTTAGTTAATTCTCTAGTTTTCTCTAAGTATACCATGATATTATCTGCGAAAAGTGATAGTTTCATTTTTTAATTGCCTGTTCTAATTTCTTCGATTTCTTTTGCTTCTCTAATTACTATAGCTAACATTTCTAGTACAGTATTGAATAATAGCAATGATAATGAGCATCCTTGCTTTATTTATTCCTATGTTTCTTTGTGTTTTTAATAAGAATGGGTGCTTTATTTTGTCAAAGGCTTTTTCTGCATCTATCGAGATAATCATGATTTCTGTTAGTTTTGTTATTGATATGGTCAATTATAATGGTATTTTCTCTGATATTGAACTACTCATACATTCCTAATATAAATTCCATCTGATCATAGTGTGTGACCTTTGTGATATATATATATATATGTATATGTACATATATGCATGTATGTATATATGTATCGTTTCCTTGATAATATTTTATTTAAAATTTCTGCATCAACATTCATTAGAGAAATGGGTGTATGTTTTTGTGTTGTTGTTTTTTTTCTCTTTTTGTTTTCCTGGTTTAGTATCAGCAGCATATAAGTATCATAAAAGAAATTTGGTAGTACTCTTTCTTTGCTTATTTTCCCAAATAGTTTATACAGCATTGGAATAAATTGTTTTTTAAGTGTTTGGTAGAATTTATCTGTGAATTCATCTGGTCCTGGGGATTTTTTCTTAGGAAGACCATTGATGCCTTATTTAATTTCTTTTTCTGATATGGGGTTATTTAAGTATTCCATTTCCTTTTCTATTAATCTGGGCATATTTTTGTAAATATTCATATATTTCACTTAGATTGTTAGATTAACATATGTAATTGGTCAAAATAGCTACTAATAGTTGCTTTAATTTCATTTTTGTTGTTAGTGAATTTACCCTTTTAATTTTTGATACCAGTAATTTGGTTTTCTTCTTTCCTTTTTTAAAACAAATTAACCAATGGGTTATCTATCTTCTTGTTATTATTTTTTTCTTCATAAAACTGGGTCAAAGTTTTATTTGTTATTTCAATAGTTTTCTTACTTTCAATTTTATTAATCTCTCCTTTGATTTTCAGGATTTCTAATTTGCTGTTTAAATGACAATTTTTAATTTGTTCTTTTTCTAGCTTTTTAAAAAATTTGAATGTCCCGTTCATTGAGCTGCCTTTTTTCTACCTTATTGAAGTAAGCATTTAGAGATCGAAATTTTCCTGTAAATACTTCTTTGGGTGCATCCGTAAATTTTGGTATGTTGTCTCATTGTTGTAATTTTCTTTAATAAAATTATTTATTATTCCTATATCTTGATTATTGACTGACTCATTTGGTAGGATAAGATTATTTAGTTTCCATTCAATTTTTAATATATGTTCCTACAGTCCTTTATTGATAGTATTTTTTGCTGCATTATGGTATGAAAAGGATGCATTTATTATTTCTGCTTTTCCGCATTTGGCCATGAGGTTTATATGCCCTAATTGACATGGTCATTTTTTGTGTAGGTGCTAGGTACACCTGAGAAAATAGTATATACCTTTCTATTTCCATTCAGTTTTCTCCAGACATCTATCATATCTAACATTGCTAAAATTCTATTCATTTCCTTAACTTCTTTCTTGTTAATTTTATGGTTAGATTTATGTAGTTCTGAGAAGGGAAAGTTGAGGCACCTAGTAGTATAGTTTTACTGTCCATTTCCTCCTTTAACTAATTTAACTTATAAGAATTTGGATACTATGCCATTTGGTGCACATTTCTTCATTGTCTATGACATTGGGATTTTTTTTTGGTTTACTTGTTTTGCAAAATGTAGTTTCTCTGCTTATCTCTTTTAATTAGGTCTATTTTTGCTTGGCTTTGTCTGAGATCATAATTGCTACCACTGCTTTAAAAAAAAAAAATCTCAGCTGAAGCATAATAGATTGTCTTCTAGCCCCTTATATTTACTCTATATGCACCTTTCTGTTTCAAGTGTGTTTCTTGTATGCAACATATTGTTGGATTCTGGTTTCTAATCCATTATACTATCTGCTTGCATTTTATGGGTGAGTTCATCCTATTCATATTCACATTTATGATTATTAACTGTATTTCCCTCCATCCTATTATTTCTTCTCCTTCTCCTTCTCCTTCTCCTTCTCCTTCTCCTCCTCCTCGTCCTCTTCCTCTTCCTCCTCCCCCTCCTCCTCCTCCTCCTCCTCCTCCTCCTCCTTCTTCTTCTTCTTCTTCTTCTTCTTCTTCTTCTTCTTCTTCTTCTTCTTCTTCTTCCTCTTCTTCT
>CM053592.1:135897425-135913522 GCA_028646515.1 Pseudochirops corinnae
CTTTGACCCAATTTTGATGAGAGTAAGGCTCAAGTATTAACCTGCCACCCCATGACATCCTTCTACCTCTATTGTAAAATCTCTTCCTTTCAAGTCTCTTTGATGTGAGATAATTCTCCCCATTCTTCTTCTCTATTCCCCCTTCTCCCAATTTAGCCATCTTTCTCACCCCTTCAGTTTAATTTTATTTCTCATGGAACATGACCCAGTTGAGAGGTTTGAGTTTTCTCAAAGAAGATTAGTTTTAACAGAGACAAAGCTTAAGGCAACTGCAGTGTTAATCAAATACTGTGGATTATGCTTCAAATATCTTGTCTTTTCGATGATGTCCTGAGACTAGATCTATTCCCATAAAGAACAAGGCTGTGGTAATGGGAATGTTCTCATATAGTGTCTCTTGCAACAAATATCTGATCCTGTGACTGTTCTGAGACTAGATGAATTTCCACTGAAAACAAGTCTTTGGTTACTACATAACCAGAATGTTCTCAGTGTGTGTGTCTCCAACTACAAATATCTTGTCCTCTGAGAACTATATAATTGTATGTACATTTTTATTTCAACATCCTTATTGGAGGTGAGAGGTCCACAGGTATTACACATTGCACATTGCACACATTTTCTGAAGCATCAGATCTATTGGGCTGACTTTTCTTTTCTCTCTGTCACACTCTCATTTATGCATATGCAGGATCCTCTAGAGATTGGTCAGACAATGGGAGAGGGACATAGGAAGGAATGCATGCATTGGGGTGAGGGGAGGGAAGGGAAGGGAATAAGAGGCAGGTGGAAGTCAAGCTGCCCAGTCCCCTCTCCTGACTTGGGGAAATGGAAAATTTCACCTCTCCTCCTTCACCTTCTCCAGGGTCAGGGTCAGGTTCATTTTTTTTAAAGTTATGCTATCATAGTCAATTCATACCTGTGCCTTCTGTCTATGTATAGTCCTTCTAACTGCCCTAATGATGATAAAGTTCTTAGGGTCTACAATTATCATCTTCCCATAGAGGAATGTTAATATTTCAACCTTATTGATTCCTCTATGATTTCTCTTTTATTTTTGCCTTTCTATGCTTCTCTTGAGTCTTATATTTGAAAGTCAAGTTCTTTATTCACCTCTGTTTTTTTCATCAGGAATGCTGGAAATTCCACTATTTCATTGGATGTTCATTTATTCCCCCAAAGTATTACACTCAGTTGTGCTAGGTAGGTGATTTTTGGTTGTAATCCTAGCTCCTCTGGCTTCTGGAATATCATATTCTAAACCCTCTGATCCTTTAATATAGAAGCTGTTAAATCTTGTGTGAGCCTGACTATGACTTCATAATATTTGAATTGTTTCTTCCTTATTGTTTATAATATTTTGTCCTTGACTTAAAAGCTCTGGAATTTAATTTTAATATTTCTGGGAGTTTTCATGTTTGGATCTCTTTCAGGAGGTGATCAGTAGATTTTTTCAATGTCTTGTTTCTTTTATTTTGTTTTTTGCTTTTTGGAGGGAGGGAGGTAGTGCCATTGGGGGTAAGTGACTTGCCCAATGTCACACAGCTATTTTTTTGTGTTAAGTGTCTGAGGCCAAATTTGAACTCAGGTCCTCCTGATTTTAGGGCTGGTGCTCTATTCACTGCACCACCTAGCTGCCCTCAATGTCTTTTTAACCATTGGTTTTAGGGTATCAGGCAGATATCTAGAATATCTAGAGAAGTTCCCTTGATAACATCTTGAAAGATGATGTCTAGGTTCTTCTTCTTCTTCTTTCTTCTTTCTTCTTTCTTCTTCTTCTTCTTCTTCTTCTTCTTCTTCTTCTTCTTCTTCTTCTTCTTCTTTTTGTTTTTTTACTATTATTTGGCTGTCAGGTAGTCCAGTAATTCTTAAATGATCTCTCCTCAGTCTATTTTCCAGGTCAGTTGTTTTTTTCAATGAGATATTTGACATTTTTTCTATTTTTTTCATTCTTTTGATTTTGTTTGATTCTTGATGTATCATGAACTCATTAACTTCCACTTACCCCAATTCTAATTTTTAAGGACTAATTTTCTTCAGTGAGCTTTTGCACTTCCTTTTTCATTTGACCAAGTCTACTTCTTATGAATTTCTTTCTCCAGTGAATTTTTGCATCTCTTTTTCCATTTGGTCAATTCTGCTTTTTAAGGAGTCCTTGTCTTCAGTGGATTTTTGTGACTTTTTTTTTTTAACCATTTGGCCAATTCAATTTTTTAAGATGTTATTTTCTTTGGTGTTTTTTTGTGTGCCTCCTTTACCAACCTGTTGACTCTCTTTTCATAATTTTTTCGAATCATTGATTTCTTTTCTCATTTTTTTCTCTACATCTCTCATTTGATTTTAAAACTCCTTTTTGAGCTCTTCTAGAAATTATTGTTAAGCCTGTGACCAATTCACTTTTTTTTTTACTGAGGCTTTGCATATAGCTGCTCTGATATCATTGTCTTCTTCTGAGTTTGTATCTTGATCTCCCATCTCCATAGTAACTTTTCCAAAGCCACACAGTTTCTAGGTATTAGATCTAAGACTTCAACCCAGATGTCTTCCTTCGTAGGATACCATGCTTTCCTCTCTTACAAATATACTATGCTAGTTTATCCCTTAAGCCTGGGAAGAGCTAAGATGCCTTGACATACTATGTGAACTACAAACTAAATCCATCAACATATCCAAAGCATTGTTTCATTTAACATGTGGAAATTCATGGGAAAGAAATTCACAAACAGGATTTCCTCAAAAGGAAATTTTCTTCCTCTTTAATAGTCTACTCACCAGGAGGTTTCAGAGAAAACTAGAGAGGCCTTCAGAGAAGACTTTTGGGAACTCATGAAGTGTGAAGTGGATAGAACCAGGAGAACAATTTATACAATAAAAATAACATTGTAAAGAAAAGTAACTTTGAAAGATTGAAGAATTCTGAAAAGTAATGACAAACCATGATTCCAGAGAACTCATCATAAAAATGTCTAACCACCTCCTTACAAAGAGATGATAGACTTAGAATACAGATTGAGCAGATTGAGGTGTGTGTGTGTGTGTGTGTGTGTGTATGTGTAAAATGTTTGGACACAGAAAATTAGGGAAATTGCTTTGCATAACTATACATATTTTTCTTTTTACAAGGGTTATATTTTTTCATTGTTTTTTTCACCAGGAAAGGAGCAAAGTGGGAGGGAGAGAAGGAAGATTTTCATTAATTGAAAAAATAAAGATGATCCCCCCCCCCCCCGCCCCCAAGGCTCTTTGAAGGCTAATTAGTGTTTTTCTTAGCCTTAACTTTATAATCTTCCTGGTAGAAGGTCATTGGGGAAAGGAGATGTGACAGGGCCAAAATAGAAAGAGAATGTTACCTTTTAATATTTTTTCTCTTTTTGGTTTAAAGGGAATTCTGCCAGACCACATACAGTTTGCTCACTTTCTGTCTGAAGGGAAATTGCTTTTCTGAATGTTCAATTACTATTTGTCCTGTTTTGTTAAATTCTAATCATGTCAAGGTGTGCAAAAAGATTTTTTTAAAAAGGTTTAATTCTTTTAAGAAGCAAGTTTTCAGGAAAAGAATTACAGCTGGATAAATGTTAAATGAATAAATGAGCAAACAAATAAACAAATGTATTTGACCAGGGATGGATCAGAAGTCCTGAAAAGGTAAATGGTTGTGTTTACATCTCTCATAATACTTAGAATAGTAAGGAACCTGGGCTTTCTTTGTGGAAGAAATTATATTAATAACTCTCTTATACTGAAGTATATCCCTTGGTTCACACTGTTTCTAAAATGCCATTCTCTATATCCCCTCCTTCCCACCTATTATTTTCTACCTCAATCTAAATCCCATCTGCTCTAGGAACCACTGCCTTAACTTCTCCCTTCTTCTTTTTTTTTATGATTTTCTCCTATACAGGGTGTTCTAGAAGTCTTGGTGAATCTGTACATTTTAACAGTTCAATCTTTAATAGCTTAAAAATGCATGAATTTTTGAGATGCCCTGAACTTGTCATGATAGGCACATTGTAGTTTTCTGTGCTCATGTCTTATCCTATAAGAGCAAGTAAGTTCCACAGGGGCAGCGAACCTGTTTTATCTAAAATGTGATAGATGCTAGGGGATATGTAGGAACAACTATATGCCTCAGTAGATAAAGCACTGGGCATGGAGTCAGGAAGACCTGAATTCAAATTTGGCCTCAGATACTTCCTAGGTGTATGACCCTGGGCAAGTCACTTAACCTTTGTTTGCCTTAATCCAGTGGAGAAAGAAATTCCAAATCACGCCAATATCTTGCCAAGAAAATCCTATACAGTGTCAAGAAGAATTAAGACATGGTTGAACAACAAAAAAGGGATATATAAAGGATTCAACATAGAGCAGATAATCAATGAAGTTTTGATTAATATTTTTCAAAAGTTTAGCTGTTGATATTTTTGTTTTATTCATAAGAAATCAGTTGCTAGTCCACTAATGTCTTCTGGATTCTCAGAAGAGGAATCTTCATCAAGATATTATGTCATAAGGTGTTCTAGGAGAGAGGATTGTGGATCACTATTTGGGGGGTCACCTACTTGTGGTGTGTTAGAAATAGCACTTCTTTTTTTTTTTCATTTTAAATTAATTTATTTATTTTCTTGTTTACCTCACTCATTTCCATGAGATTTTGAGTTATAAATTTTCTCCCCCTCTTTCCCCAACACACCATCCCAAAGAGAAATAGCACCTCTAAGAAAAGTATTTGTTGACATCAAAAACTTGAGTTCAGTGCCTGGCTCTGGCATGTGCACTGGCTGTTTAACTCTGGTCATTTAATCTCTATGTGTCTCAATTTTCTTATCTATAAAAGGGGAATAATTTAGTTGCCTCTATCACATGGCTGTTATGAAGCATTTTGTAAACCTTAAAGTGCCCCATAAAGAGCAGTTATTAAGATAATTGCCTAAGCATGAATCCCATCTCCAACATGTAAAACAAATGATAACTCATACTACGCTTGAATATTTCTAGTGGGAGGTTACTATCTCATGAAACAATACATTACATTATATGTAAAACCTAAATCTATGTCCCTAAATCTTCATCTATTCTAATTCTAACTTTTGAGGGACTTAAACAGAACACCACATAAAAGTCCTTCGAATATTTGAACAGTCATCATACCATACCTTAAAGTGTGTGTTTTTGTGTTTGTTTTTTCTTGTGTAGGCTAAGGCTCCATAGTCTTTTCAAGTAATCTTATATGGAAGGCAGTGGGAGAAACATACAGTCAATCCCAGGCTTTCTCATCTAAGAGTATTTCTTGTAAGATATATTAATACCTAGCTTTTAAAAGCATTAAATGAACCAAAAACTCAGTTGGAGAGGAAGAAGCTCTGAATCAGCCATGTTACACAGAATGTTTAAAGTTAGCTGTAAAGAAGAAAAGAATCAGTGTATAGATTCTTCCCTTTCTAGAAAGGACATGAGCATTTTAGTTCATTACTGAGGTTCTTCTGCTTGATGAACACTCTCTAATTAGATATCCTGAATCAGATCTTTTAGGATAAGGTTAAAATAGGGATCCAAAGCATGGCACCTATCACAGAGGTCCCCAGAAAAATCCATCCTTCTAAGGACTGAATTATAGAAACACTGAATGATAGAGTTAGAAAGGATCATAAAGACCATCTAGTTCAATTCCTAATTCTACAGATTAGGCAGAGTGACTTGTCCTGAATCACATAGCAAATAAGTGGCAGAGTTCTTCCAATCTGATCTTCTGACTCCAATTGCACCGTTTTTCCTCGATAACCTATTACCTCACTGCTAGTAGCTATTTTATCAAGTTTGTGAGGGAATATCAGGAATCTTAATTGTTAGAAAAATCACATGGCAAAGTGTTTGAGCAGTAAGTCCTTTTGTTAATTTTCTATTCTCTGAATATGTAAAAATAACTTAATAAAATATTTTTAATTGCCTTGAGGGACTTGGAACTCTAAAGTATAAGATATAAAAATAAGATTTTAAAGCTGTCGAGAGGAGACAGTATAAGGAAGTGGAGAAAATGTTGGATCGTGAGTCAGGAATTTTCAGGGCATCTGTTACTTGGGTGACATTTTCCTCTTTTCCCAAGCTATTAATTCTCTTTTTAGGTCTCTCTTATTAGTTCTTGAGTTCTTTCTTTGTTATGAGCATTCTGTGGTTTTGAAACTTTGTTTTCCAGTGTTTTGGAGTGATTTTCTTCTCCTGAGTTAATAGCTTGGGCAACCCTAGCATCAGAATAGCTTTTTATCTCTTTTATTTACTTATTCTTCAAAAGACCTGCTAAAAGTAACTGAGTGTTGTTCACCTGATAGCTTTAGAAGTTGAATCTATGATCTGAGTTCCTTTTGGAGATCCCTGTGTTACTACTCTGAACAGGACAGTGAGGAAATTATAAGCTCTGGGCATCCCCAGACTTTTGGTCTAGCTTGGATATCTGATCATAGAGTCTGTGAATTTTAACCACCTCTATTACACAGTTCTTATCCTGGAGATTTAGCTATAGGTTGAACTTGTGATCATAAGCTAGAAAGATGTCATGCTATTATTTCCACTTCACTTTCCCAATCACTATTCAATCAAATGTTCTTTTTGGATCCTTGTAGGAACAATTTGGGGGTGAAAAGTGATGTCCTGCTTCCCCTAACTCCACCATCTTGGCTCAGTAATATTTTAATCTTTAAGATGTTTCTCTGGGCTGGGGGAGGGCAGGAAGGAAGCAGAATCAAAATGACAGAGAAAAGGCAGGAACTTACTGAGCTCTCCCAAATTCCCCTCCAAACAATTTAAAATAACACCTCAAATGAATCTAGAGTAGTAGAACCCACAAAAGGATGGAGTGAAACAATTTCTAACTCAAGACAACTGGACAACTGGAGACACCAGAGTAAGAGTGGAGTGTAATCCAGCAAAAGCAATGCTCCAGAAAGGTAGTTGTTGACTGGACCTTGGCAAGTCAACAGCAGGTCATGTAAGCAACTGAAACAGCAGCAGCAGCAGGTTCTAGAGCTCTCAGTCCAAGGAAGGAAAGAGAGTCAGACAACTGGTCAGAAGGCAATAGGTGCAGGACTCTGTTGCATTGCTGATACATCTATCTAGGTCACAGTCCTGGGTTGCAGTCCCAGGGCAAGGAGGAACCTTACCACAGTAGAACTTGTAGCCACATGGGAGGGGGAACTATGGTCACAGTGCCAGGGTGGAAAAAGTGCTTGTAGTCATTCAAAGAGCAGAGAACAGAGCAGGAGAGTAGTCAACACATGTCTCCTTAGATCATATCAGTTTGGAAGAATTGAAAACTTATAGACTCCCCAACCCTGATCAAAACAGCTACACAAAAAAATCTGAATCTTGGGACAGTGCTCCCTCCAAACTGGAATCAAAGCCCAACTTTAATGTATAAAGTTAAAAGTCAAGAAATAGGCTAGAAAAATGACCAAAGAACAACAAAAAAAGACCTGATGAAAGAAAGTTAACTATGGTGACAGAGATGATCAAAACACAAACTCAGAAGACAAGAAAGTTGAAAGAGTTACATCCAGAGTGTGAAAGAAAAAATGTGAATTGGTCTCAGACCGAACAAAATTCCTGGAAGACCTCTACAAGGAGTTTAAAAATCAAGTAAGAGAGGGAGAGAGAAAATTGGGGGGGAGGGCAGATGGAAGTGATGCTAGAAAATCATGAAAAAAAGCTTGGTTAAAAATATCTTGGTAAAGGAGGCAAAAAAGAGTACTGAAGACAAATAACACCTTATAAAAACAGAATAGGCCAAATAGTTAAAAAAAAAAAAGTTACAAAAATCCACTGAAGAGAAGAATGCCTTAAAATGCAGATTTGGCAACAAGTAGAAAAACAAATACAAAAATTCATTGAAGAAAAAAACTCCTTAAAAAATAAGATTGACCAAGTGGAAAAGGAGGTACAAAAGCTAACTGAAGAAAATAATTCCTTAAAAATTATGATTTGTCAAGTGAAGTTAATGACTCTGTGAGATATCAAGAAATAATAAAACAAAATCAAAAGAAGAAAAAGAGGAGAAAATGTGAAATATCTCATTGGAAAAACAACTGACCTGGAAAATAGATAAAGAGATAATTTAAGAATTATTGGAGGGGCAGCTAGGTGGTACAGT
Organism: Pseudochirops corinnae; assembly: GCA_028646515.1. NCBI lineage: Eukaryota > Metazoa > Chordata > Mammalia > Diprotodontia > Pseudocheiridae > Pseudochirops > Pseudochirops corinnae. The sequence goes on from CM053592.1 coordinate 135,905,563, forward strand.
AAATAGAGCACCTACCCTGGAGTCAGGAGGACCCAAGTTCAAATATGACCTCAGACACTTAACAAAAAAAACTAGCTGTGTGATTGTCGGCAAGTCACTTAACTCCAATTGCCCTCCAAAACCAAAAACAAATACAGAAACAAAACAAAGAATTATTGGATTACCTGAAAGCCATGATAAAAAAAGCCTAGATATTATATTTCAAGAAATTTTCAAGGAAAACTGCCTTGATATTCTAGAATCAGAGTGTAAAATAGAAATTTAAAGTTTCCATGGATCATCTCCTGAAATGAAAACTCCCAGGAATGTTACAGCCAAATTCAAGACCTCCCAGGTCAAGGAAAAAATAAAGAAGCAATTCATATATCACAGTCAATAACACAAGATTTAGTGGTTTCTACATTAAAGAACTGGAGGTCTTGGAATATGATATTCTTGAGTTGAAAGAAACTAGGATTGCAACCAAAAATCATCTACCCAGCAAAACTGCATATAATCCTTTGGAGGTACAAATGGATAATCAATGAAATAGAGGACTTTAAAGCATTTCTGATGAAAAGACCAGAGCTGAATAGAAAATCTGATTTTCAAATACAAGATCTGATTGAAGTGTAAAAAGAAAGAAAGGAAAGAGGAATCATAAAGGATTTAATAAGAAAATGGGGAGCTGATAATTACAACTCCTAAGAACTTTCTCATTATTCTCATTAAATATTTCTCATTATTAGGTCAGTTAAAAGGAACATTTTATATATACATATATATATATATATATATATATATATATATATATATACACATATATACATATTATGTGGGGGGGGGTATAGGCAGAGAGCACAGATGTGAGTTGAATATGATGGTATGATATCTAAAAAAATTAAGGGCCAAAAAGGAGGAATTCAGTGGGAGAAGGGGGAATGGAAAGGTAGAATGGTGTAAATTATCTCACATAAAAGAGGCATGAAGGAGGGGAGTATGGGAAAGGTAATGAGAGGTACTTGAACCTTACTCTCACTGGAATTAACTCAAAGAGGGAATGACACACACTCAGTTGAGTATAGAAATCTATCTTACCCTACTAGAAAGTAGGAGGGAAGGTTGAGAAGAGAAGGGGGACTGATAGAAAGGAGGGTAGATTGGGGGAGTCAGTCAGAAACAAAACTTTTTTTGAGGATGAATGGAAGGAGAAAGAAGAGGATGAATGGGAGGAAATAGGGTGGAAGAAAACACACAGTAAAAATCATAACTGAAAAAATTACAGTAAGTTTCTCTGATAAAGGCCTCATTTTAAAATATATAGATCACTGAGTCAAATTTATAAACATAAGAGCCATTTCCCAACTGATAAATGGTTAAAGGACATGAACAGAAAGTTTTCAAATAAAGTAATCAGAGTTATGTATATTTTGTAGTTCTATAATTTTTCAATCCTGTCTACCTCTTCATGACCCCACTTGGGGTTTTCTTGGCAAATATACTTGAATGGTTTGCTATTTCCTTCTTCAGTTCGTTTTACAAATGAAGAAACTGAGGCAAACAGGATTTAGTGACTTGCCTAAGGTAACACAACTATTAAGTGTCTATGCTAGATTTGAACTTAGATCATCCTGACTCCAGGCCCAGCCCTCTATCTAATGTGCCATCTAGCTGTGTTCCCTACCCCACCCCACCCCCCAAAAAGCTATCTATAGTCATATAAAAGTGTTGAAAATCACTATTGATTAGAGAAAGGCAAATTACAACAGCTCTGAGGTTTTATCCCCACGCTTATGAGATTGCCTAATATGACAGAAAAAGAAAATGACAAATGGACGTGATGTGGGAAAATTGAGACACTACTACAATGTCAGTGGAGTTGTGAACTGATTCAACTATTCTGGAGAGCAACTTGGAACTATGCCCAAAGGGCTATAAAACCATACTTGCCTTTTGACCCATCAATATCACTACTAGGTCTGTATCCCAAAGAGATGTAAAAACAAAAAGAGAAAGGACCTATATGTACAAATATATGTATAGCAGCTCTTTTTGTGATGGCAAGGAATTGGAAATTGACAGGATGCCCATCAACTGGGGAATGACTGAACAAGTTGTGGTATGTGATTATGATGGAATAATATTGTACTATAAGAAATGATGAGCAGAATGCTTTCAGAAAAAAACCTAGAAAGACCTTTATGAACTAATGCCAAGGGAAATGAGCAGAACCAGGGGAAGAGTGTATATAGTAATAGTAATATTGTATGATGATGAACTATGAATAATTTAGCTATTCTCTGCAATACAATGCTTCAAGAAAATTCCAAAGTACTTATGAAGAAAAATGCTCTTCATCCCTAGAGAAAGGATGGATGGAGTCTGAATGTGGATCAAAGTACATATTTTTTTTAAACTTTATTTTTCTGAGTTTTTTCTTTCTTCTTTGGTGCACTCTTCTTTCACAACATTACTAATAGGGAAATATGTTTTGTGAGACTGCACACGTATAACCTATATCAAATTGCTTTCCTTTTAATCATCAGAGAAGGAATGCAAGGGAGGAAGAGAATTGGAGCGAATTCAAAATAAAAAAATAAATATTAAAATTCTTTTTACATGTAATTAGGGAAAAGATAAAATATTAAGAAATAGTTCTAAATAATTGGAGAAAAAAGATCTTTCCCAGTGTTAATATTTTGTATTGTGGGTGATATAACTCCATCACTTTTACAGATAGGGTAGAGAAGATATGTGTGGTGACAAATACCTGTTATTCATAATATCATAAAATGATGGATTGAGAATTCTAAGGGATATCAGAGAACACTTAACCAAACAAATTTTGTGACTAAAGTAACCAAGATCCAGGGAAATTGTGCCTTGCCCCAGATCACACAAGTGATAAGTGACAAAGACAATATTTCAACTGAATCCTCTGATGCCACACTGGATTTTTTTTTTTTTAACACCATCCAGCATCAAAACAATAGGTTATTACAGACTAGGATTTTTTTTTTACTTTTACTTTTTCTATGTATTTATTCTACTTTAATTAGTTATGAACTCAATTAACAAAACCTATCAAACATGTTACAACTATTTCCATGTGAATAAAAGAATGTCAACATATAAAATACAATAACTATTCATATTTTGTATAGTTCTTTAGGGTTAGCAGTCCAATTCAAATTAATTATCTTATTCCCTTTGCATCAATCACAAATATTTATGATATTCTATGTATCAAGTACTGTGCTAGTTGCTGGGAATACAAAGAAATATTCTTTGTCCTCAAGCAACTCACTCTATATCTTATATTTTGTAGTAATTGCCTTTTTGAATTTTTCTCCAATCTAGTATACATATACACACACAGTGTGTGTGTGTGTGTGTGTGTGTGTGTGTGTGTGTTTCTTTAAAATAGTTGTAGTCAGTATGTGATCTCTTTGGGAGATATTTTCTTGGCTTCATATTACTTAATGTAGATCTTTCTAAATATATTTATTTTCCTCATACTTATTCAACTTATTTACATTCTAATCTTCTAGCACATTGATATGCCACAGTTGATCTTGCCATTCCCCAATTGTGAAACATCTCAGTTGTTTCTAATTATCTCAGTTATGTAGTTCATGTGTGATATACAGCTCAAATCTTGATGAAGCTTTGGTCTATTCGCATTCAGTTATTTTATAAGCGCTATACAAAAATCATATGAGATGTCAAAATAAATAGGGATCCTACTTTGATTTTTTATAATGTAAAATATTTTAAAAGAATGTTTCTTTATATAGAAAACAATTCCTCCAAGCAGACCAGATCAAGAATCTATTTGAAAAGCAACCAGTAGAAACCTTTTTGATAGTGAAGGCAGTAGCCAAATGTGATTCAGCTGTTTACAAATTCTATTCATGAATAATTAGGATTTTGTGCATTAATAGTAACAACCATATCCAGATGCAAAGAGGGCTAGCAAGGCGAAGAAGGGGTATCTTCAAAGTTCAGAAATGATTTTGCAGCTATGCCCTTGCAAAAAAAAAAAAAAAAGCACATCAATAGGAAATGCAATTTAAACAAAGAAGATTTCTAAGGGGAAAAAAATCTTATTTTAGAAGCTTTGCATAAAATATGTAGATATCCACACAAAGTGAAATCGCTTCCCTAGGAATCTATAAAACAAAAAAAAACCTGGGTAGTTTGATTTGCCGAAAGTGCCTAAATGAGATAAACATAGAATTAGAAATGCATGCACATTGTGATTTCAAGCTCTCCCCAGTACTTCATATGCTTATACTTATTTCATGTAAAAATAAGAAAATTGATTTTTCAAAAGATACAAACCTTCCTTCTAGTTTGGTGCCAAGGTGCTTAATATGTATTTTTGTTGTATTGTTTCTATGGAGTGTGGCAGAGTTGCCTAGTGGATAGAGTGTTGGATTTAAAGTATGTGAGTATGAATCTTGTTTCTGGCACCTACTACTTGTTGGACCTCAGGCAAGTCATTTATCCTCCATGGGACTCATTTCCATATCTATATAATGGGGAGATTTTGACTAGATGTTTTCTAAAAGTCCAGTCTAGCTCTCAATCTGTAAGGTACTGCAAGAACAAATAATGTCATAATAAGTATTTTCGAGGATCTAGGTTTTTTATAATTCTACTCTTTTAGCATCTATTCTCAATATATTTTTTGAATGAACCTTTGAATTTAGGTAAGATTTGTCTTTGATATTTCAGTGGAATTGTAATGTCATCTGTGTTTTGTACTCTCTTCATTAGTGCAGATTTCAATCCATCCCTGCTTGTGCATGCCATCTTATATATCCTACACAGAAATTCTAGTCAATGAGTTAGGGACCTCCCTCCATCTCTCTTTTTAAATTTTATGGTCCAATCCAATAAATATTTGGGGGTTTTTTCCCCAATAAACATTTGCTAAATACCAACTATGTGCCAAGCACTATAATAAGCATTGGGAATACAATTAATAAAGAGTCTTTACCTTTAAGGAGCTTACAATCTAAGGGGGAAGGACAGCACACATACATGGAGTGAGGAAAGAGGTGGGGAGACCAGGGGGTGCTGGGATGCTGTCTTGTTCCTTGGAGTTGAAACCAAGCAGGGCAGCAGATTCAGAGCAGAGTAAGCCCCAAAATTCAGTTTCTGCCCTCTCTAAAGGAAGACATTGGGAGAAATCTCCTCTTTAATTAGAGAGGAGAGGAGAATGAGGGAGGTGGTGTCTACAGCATGGTGATGACATTAGAGATGAGCCAAACCTGGGAGGGGCATCCTTGTACTGTGGAGTTGAAACCCAGCAGGGCAGCCTAGACTGACTGAAGTGGACTCCCATGGAACAGGTAGCTACCCACCCAATATTTATCCATTCTTCTCCCTGAGGGAATACCTGTCTGTCTTACCAGTTATATATCTCTCTGATGCCATCCTTTATAGCATTTCTTACCCACAATTCCTCCTTCTTAATGTATCACTAGATGCTAAAGTACACCATGTGCTTCACTATTGTTCTTTGGGTGACTATCACAAATAAGAGAGACCATAGACTACAGTCCTTCCTATAAGATGAGTCTTTAGGAATAACAACATGAAGCCTCTTCAAATCCTTAGGAGGATCTGGAGAATGAAGGAATACCTCATCTCATCTGCAGTGATAAAATGTTGATGATGCTTTTTCTTTTTAACATTTTTCATTTTGGGCGGCCAATATACTAAACTTTAAAGCGTGGATAAAAGGGGGCAGGGTTCTCTCAGTGGCAGTAGCTCTTTCCTCATTTCTCTTTTGTAACAGGTGCTTTTGACCTTGCTATCGACTAGGGTCTGAATGCTTCAGTGTAAATCACAGTACGAGACAGAGCTGTGGCGTCTCCAGATATCTCAAAGAATTGGAAGATTCTTCACCTCCCCAGTAGACATGGGGCAATACACTTTGTATTCTGATGGGAGCACCATTTGGATTTAGCTGAGAAGAACCTGAGTTAAAATCCCAGTTCTGGCACTTAATGTGGGTAACCTTAGTTTCTCCCGTCTGTAATATTAGGGGGTGGGCTAGATCATCTCCCCCATTCTCTTTCTTGTTGGAAAAAAAAATCACATTGCCTTCCTCTCTTACAAAGGTGAGGGATTATGGGTCTGGAATAACACAATACTGTGAGAAATTATGTATTATTTGGCTTTGCTGAACCACTATTTTTTTTCTTTTTTTCTTTTTTGGTATTGTTATATGGGATATTTGATTTTTTAAAAAGAAATATAAAGAAGTATCTTTATACCTTTTAGTTATATGACCTAGATTTCCCTCACTTTGCTGTGAGGTGCAGAAGAGGAGGATGGCCCCTGTAGAGCATCCATTCATTCTGCTTTTCTGAGGATCTCATTATGAGACAGCAGTATGACCTCAAGGAGACCTGAGTTTAAAAGCTGCTTAAGACACTCAGTGGCTGCATGACTCCAGGCAAGTCACTTGACCTCTGTGCCTCAGATTCCACATTTGTCAAATGGTAATAACAATACTTTTATTACCTAAATCATAGAGTTCTTATTAGTAGGTTTGGTGCAATGCTATACTTAAAAGTATTTACAAATTTCAAAGAATTATACAAACACCTGTTTTTACTGCTTATTATTAGCTTAATTTAGCACTTCACTGATCTATGTTTTCACTATTTTGGGCACTCCCACCAACATAGCTACCTACTGACACCTCCATATTTTAATACACTATTAAATGAATTTGTGAGTAAAAATCATCATCTGGTGTCCAATTCCCTGAGCTTTTTTACACTTAACTAGCTTGGTTATTGGGTAACAGACACAGTATCACCAGGCATTTTTCTGAAACATTCTGGGCTTGTGTTCCTGCTGCCATAGACTTCAAGAACCCACCTTTGCCCCTGTGCCACAATAACTTCATTTCAGATTAATAAACCACCTCCTAGAGGCTGAATAAGTATAGCAGATGGAGGACCAGGCTTGGAGTCATGACCTGGGTTCAAATCTTACCCTTGTCACATACTGGCTGTGTGGCTGTTGACAAGTCATTTAGCCCTTGGTGAACTAGGCAGCTGGTCTGCATCTGCAGAGGGAATTCCCTCACTGGGAATTACCCATATCAACAAAAGCATAAGTCTAGGGGAAAAAACCCAATAACAATTTAAAAGTAGATTTTTGTTGTACTATGCTTTATTCTATAAATTAAAAATGAAACAAAACAGTAGCTCACATTTATTTCAGTTTATAAAATGTCAATTTTTAAAAATCTCAAACCCTGTGCATCTTTCAGTGTCCCTGTTTCTGTCCACTGCACCATCATCCTTCTGGTTACCTAGGTTCTCAATTTTATATCATCATCAACTCTTCCTTCTTCCTCACCCACATATCCATTGAGCTGCTGAATCTTATCTATTGTACCTCCACAACTTCTTTCACTTCTAGTCTCTTCTCTCCATTCACAAGGTGTAGATAAGGAATTCATCTCTTTTCATCTAGACTTACTTTATACAGCCCCTTACAGGTCTCTTAGGCTAACTGCTAACTCCTTTATCAGAAAAGAACCTCTAAAATATTTTCAATTTAGTTACAAATTACTCCTATCATTTTACCTTATAATAAGAATATTGGTCTTGATATGTTCCATTTCTTCCAGTCATAAAATAACTTACAGATCTTTAGAAAACAATCTCATGTTTAGATTACCAAGAGTTAACGTTTATAGGTATATTAAAGATAATAGCATTCTCTGTCTCCTTTTGTACCACTCAATCCGGAAAGGATCAGGTTATGATTTTTCTTTGTTTCACAGGTTGCTACGGCCAAGAATTTATTGCCTATGGGTGTGACCTACTGATGACAAGTTTCTCAACATTTAGAGGGGCTGGCACCCAGACATCAGTTTCAGTTTCTGTACAGTTTGATATGAGAACTTGAAGCCTTTATGACATGGCTGAACCAGTCAGAGCTTATA
>CM053592.1:135914022-135939895 GCA_028646515.1 Pseudochirops corinnae
TCTCTTTCTCTTTCTCACACAGACACTCTCTCTCTTTCTCTCTCACACACACACTCTCTCACACACACACACTCTCTCACACACACACACTCTCTCTCACACACTCTCTTTCTCTCTTTCACACACACACTCTCTTTCTCTCACACACACACTCTTTCTCTCTCTCTTTCTCTCTCTCACACACCCTCTCTCTCTCTCTCTGTGTCTCTCTCTGTCTCTCTGTCTCTCTCTCTCTCACACACACACACACACACACACTCTCTCTCTCTCTCTCTCTTTCTCTCTCACACACACACTCTCTCTCTTTCTCACACACATACTCTCTCTCTCTTTCTCTTTCTCTCTCTCACACACACACTCTCTCTCACACATACTCTTTCTCACACATACTCTCACTCTCTCTCTCTCACACATACACACACACACACCCCACATGTAACTTAATCAGAAAAATATGTCCCTTTGACAATTTCTATTATTATCAATCACTCCTACTTCTTCTCTTTGCCTGTTACTGCCTAGACTAAACGAACCGAGTTTTAGTTTATAGCAAACAACAATCCAGTTAAAAGAATCAAAACTTGCAGAATTTACTTGATGTAAGGGAATATTTTTTATGTGAAAACAACTCACTTGAATACGTGAAAGATCTGTGTCTTCTCTGTGGTTTGGGTGCTGCTTTCATTACTATGTATCACCACTCCCCCTATTTCTTACTGAACTTTAACATAGAGGTGTCAGATACGGGCCTGCAGGCCATACACAGTTCACAATACTTCCCAGTGAAGCCCAAACCAGATTAAGATGAAACTGGGAAAAATTGTTTAACAAAATAAACAAAGATACAATAAGTTGCTAAATAATCTAGGTCCATTGTTGAACCACCAGGATTCTTGCGTATGGTTTAGTGACTTGCATTTCCATTTGCATTTGACACAATACTTTAGCAAACAGTTTTCATGATTCACTGGGAACAAAAAGAGCCTTTACCAATCCTCTGATCCCAAGCTTATCCACATATAGCTATGAGAGTTTCTTGACAAAAGAAGCTAGTTCATTGTTGGGTCTGTACTCAAAAAGTCTTAACCCATTATTGCTCAGAGTAGATTTCTGTGACTTTCAAGAACATAGAATCATTGCCAAGTTATTATGAGGCATCAAACCATGCAGTCAGAGCTATAAAAGATCTCAGAGGTCATCTAGTCCCTTCCCTTCATTTTGATGATGAAGAAACTGAGACCAAAAGAGGGGAAGTGACCTGTCTATAGTCACACAGTAAATAGAAGAAGTGGGCTTTAACTGAAGGCACCTCAAAATCCATTACTCAAAGGGTGAGTTTAGTTGAGATGAAAATAACTTAACAAATTAAAAATCTGAGGAAGACACCTGTGAAATCTACCTCATGGGATGCTGCAAAGATCAAAAGAGATAATATGTGAAAGAAAACTTTGGTAAAAATACGAGGCATTGCATTGTCTAAGGGGCCACCATTATGTCAAGAAGCAAGAAGCATGGGACAGTGGAAAGAGCTATGATGTAGGCCAGTGGTTCTCAACCTTCCTAATGCCACGACCTTTTAATACTCGTATGTGGGCGCATCTGCATGTGGGAGGACCCGCCCGGAGACAGATGGAGGAGCTGTGTCTCAGTTCCTAAGACCATTGGAAATATGTGTTTTCCAATGGCCTTAGGTGACCCCTGTGACCCTTGTGAAAGGGTCATTTGACCCCCAAAGGGGTCATGACCCACAGGTTGAGAACTGCTGCTTTAGGATGAAGGAGACTCTCTTGTCCTAAGTCTGCCACTCACACCTTCTGAAAGCTCATGCAAGCTTCATTTCTTCATCTGCAAAATGGACAGATTGATCTAAATGAATGAAGTTTTTCAGTTCTGACATTCTATAGTTATGTATTTATTTTGGGGAGGCAGCTAGCTAGACATTGTGGTAAGACAAAACAAATCCTTGCCTAGGTGTCAGAAAACCTGAGTTCAGGCCTCAACACCTACAACCTACTAATCACAAAGATAAAATCACACATCTCTTTAAGTCTCCACTTGGTCATCTGTAAAATGGGCCTAATAACACTCACACCACACAGGATCACAGGATTTGGAGCTCGAAGGATCCCTAGACATCATTTAGCTCAACCATCTTGTGTGACATAGGAAATAATTGAGGCCCAGAGACTGTAACTTGTTCAAGGTCAGGTGGGTAATTAATGGAGACAGGATTCAAACATAGTGAGTTCAGGGCTCTGTACACTATGCTCCTTCACAGGATTGTTGGGTGATACTGAATTTAGAAGTGCTTTGTAAACTGTAAAGCATTACAAGTTAGTAATTATTATTATCAAATGAAGGTATAGATATGAAGTACCTTCTAACCATAAAGCAACACATAAATATAAGTTACTTTAAATATAATAAATAGACAATCCTGCTTTAGGGGAGCACAGAATGCAAAGTCTGTTTCAGGAAGATGAAGCTGGCTGTGATGTAGAGACTGGGGGCAGGATACAGAGAAAACAGACTGGGGGCAGGAGAATAGTCCTATCACAGTTATAGCTCTCAATGGGGAGAGAGAGAGAGAGAGAGAGAGAGAGAGAGAGAGAGAGAGAGAGAGAGAGAGAGAAAGAGAGAGAGAGAATATAAAACCAAAATGTCCAATTCCACTAAAACAAACTACATAGATTTCTCATATTTGGCCAAAATTCAATAATTATTGATTAATGCATTCCTATTCTGAACAGACTGGGGACCAATTAACATGACAATCCTGAAATGAAGAGTTTTCTGAACCATATTTGGTCTTGGATCAGTTTGTTTTTTTTTATCAGATGTGAAAATAACTTTAAATTACATATTTGGGGGAATCAAGGTTTTCATGCTCCCAATCACCATTAGAAAGTTAATTTGAGAATCAATGGAAAAAAAGGGAGAAGACAATGAAGGAAAAGGAATCAGATTTGAGTCCCCTCATAACAAAAATCCATATGTGTAACTATGATTCATGGGTCTCACTCAGCAGGTTTCTATAATGAGTCAGCAAGGTAGGGGTGAGAAGGGAAGGCATTCCTGGAATGGGGGAGAACCCATTCAAAGATATGAAAATAGGAAGAGGAATGCCAAATTTAGGGGTTACCTAAAAGACCAATTTGAATGAATGTAGAATGTGCACAAAATGGTAATGGGTGCATAGTACCATGCTCCCAGTGCTATATTTGGAGCTATCAAGGATGCAGTAGAACTTTTAAGTCAGGAAGTTACAATATTTCATGCACTTAAAGTTAGAAGGAATGGCAGAGGACATTTGCTCCCAGACCCCATCTCTCTATAACATCCTTAACACATGAAGTCATTCAGCCTCTGTTCTATCACCTGCAGGGAGAGAGAAGTCACTCCCCTTAGAGGCAGGTCATTCCGTATCTGAACAGTATTTTTCTTAGGTTGAGTTGAAATTGGTATCCATCCTTATAATTTCCAGAAGGGATATGAGCAATCCGAAATGCACTGAGAAGCAAGACACCAGAGTTACATGCTTATGTGCCCTGTGACCTTGAGCAAGTCACTCTCCCTCAATAAGCATCAGTTTTTTAAAAATTTGTAACAGGAGGATAATCACACTTCTATAACCTATATCACAGAGTTATCAAGAAGATCAAGTGAAATCATGTGGGAATGATGTCAAGACCATAAATTCCTTCAGCAATATTAAAGATGCTGTGTATATAGGCCAAAAAAATGAAATGATGCCTATCATAAAAGGGTTTATAATTTCCTGGTAATTTTTAACACATTCACAGATAAGGAAATATAAAGTAATTTCAAGAAGGAAAGACTTTGTAACCGGGTAGTGCAGAAAAAAAAAGGCTCCATGTAGGAGACAGCACATCATTATAGTCTTGAATGAAGTTAGGCATTCTTAGAGGCAGAGGGGAGGAGAGAAGGCATTCCAGGAACAGAGGAAAGTCTGTTCAAAGACAGAAAGATGGGGGATGGGATGCCAAATTTAGGCACTAGCTAATAGGTCAGTTTGGATGTAGAGTGTGCACAAAATAGTAATATGAAATAAATCTGGAAATGGAAATGGGAGTCAGGTTGTAGATGGCTTAAATGTCAGGATGAGGATATTGAATTTTATCATAGGGAAAATAGAGAGCTACTGATGATTTGGGGGTAGGTGAGTCAGTCAACCAACTAGTATTTATTAAGGGCTTATTATGTGCCAGTCATAGTGCTAAGAACTATAAGGAAAGGCAGATGGTCCCTGTTCTCCAAGAGCTTATAGTCTAATCTGAGTCACATGGTCAGACCTGTATCATGGGAATATGAGAATATTAATATGGCAGATGTGGTTGATGGGTTAGAGAGGAGAGAGACCTGAAGCACAAGTTAAACCACTCTGATAATGATCTAGGTTAAGGGAAATAAGGATCTGAAATGGGATGACAGTCTATGTGAATGGAGAAAAGGAAATGGATGAGAGATGTGATTGAGTTAAAACTGACAAGACTTAGCAAATAATGTATAGAAGAGTATAATTGTGTGTGTGTGTGTGTGTGTGTGTGTGTGTGTGTGTGTGAGAAAAGGGAAGGAAAAAGGAGATGATTCGAGGTTGTGAACTGGGTGACTAAAAGAATGACGTAGCTCGGAGGGGAATTGTATTGTAGAAAATGTAGAGAGTTCCTTCACGGAAATGTTGAATTAGAGATATTAAATTGGAGATGCCTCAAGGACAACTAGGCAGCAATATCAAGCACTCAGGAAAAGGGAGTGATAAAAGCTGAATACATTTCTTTGAGATTTACTTACACAGAGATAGTAATTGAACTACTGGGGGATAATGACAGTACTAACAGTCTTGAGAATGCAGAGTAAAAATTAAAAGGGTCCAGAAGGAAGTTGAGGGGGATACCCATGGTTACGGGGCAGAAAAATAGGAACGTAATAAGTGTTCATTGCATAGAATTGATTTAAATCCAGCAAAGGGAATTGAGAAAGAACATTAGACGGATAGAGTAAGAAGGAGGAAAGCCAAGATCCATTCTTAGATTCACAAGGAGAAGGTGGTTGACCAAGTTGAAGGTAAGGACTATGCATATGTAAGCTATCATTGTCATTATTATAGTTAACATTTGAAATACCAGTTATCATTACATAGTTATTGTGAATGTAAAATATTGAGCTGTACCTGTACTTACATGAATGCAAATATTAAATGGAAGTTGGTTTTCTAAGTAAATTTCTAATAAAATTTTGAAAAAATGCAATGTATGGCATATAATTTAAGGTTATCATTCCAAAATCATTTATCTTATTTTTCTCTACCACTATTTGCCCAAATTATTTTCCCCTTCTGGGAGCTAATTTCCTCAGCCATACAATAAAGGTGTTAAATATTAGAGGGATTTTAGGAAAACAAGCATATGAATGCATTATTGGTGCAGCTGAACTGGTTTAGTCAATCTGGAAAGCAATTTGGAACTCTGCCCAAAAGGCTATTTCACCATGCATATTCTTTGACCTAGCAGTACTGATACTACTAGGCCTATACTGGCAAAGAAATTAAAGAAAGTGATCAAGGACCCACATGTGTGAAAAAATAGAGAGAGAGACTCTTTTTGTAATAGTTAAGAATTTGAAACTAAGATGGAGTCTATTGGGTCAGGAGTGAATGAACAAATTGTGGTATACAGATATAATAGAAAACTACTCTGCTCTAAGAAATGATGAAGAGGGCAGTGAAGCCTGGGAAGACTTGTATGACCTGATGCAGAAGGAAGGAAGCAGAACAAGGAAAACTATTTATACAAAACAAGGTAAAAGGAAAATACTTTAAAAGACCTAAGAACTCTGGTCAAAGCAAGGACCAACTATGACTTCAGGGGAGCTGGAATGAAGCATGCTACCCATCTCCTGAATGAGAGGGGATAAACTTAGGATGAAGAATGAAATGTATTTTTTTGGACTGTTTATTACAAGAGTTTTGCTTCTCTTTTATTTTTTCCCTAGTGCTGGGAAGTGGTGAGAGGGAAAGAAAATCAAATTTTTTTTTGTTAATTAAAAATAAAGCGGCAGTGCAAGACACAATGTTCTCAAAGGTAAATTTTAATTTTAATAATAGTACATGATACTCTCTCCATATTTCATAAAGTTACAATGATACAAAAAAGTTCTGATTATTTGAGTTTTCTCAAATTTACTTTTCTTGGAATTTATGTAACATTCCTCCCATTACAGGTACATAAGCAGCATTGCTTATTCTTCATATCATAAACCACCTGGGTAATATCAGATTCCATTATTTTAAGACAAGGAAGAATAAAAAGAAGAGAAAATACAGTGGGATCAAGAGAAAACATCATTTAAAATGCTATTTATTTTACAGAAATGAAATAGGAGAACTGGGTTCTAGTCCCATTTTTGCCACTAAATCATCATGCATTTTTCAGTCGGCATTTACTTTCCTGAGTTTTATTTTTATCATCCAAAAATGAAAGGATTACATTAGGCTTTTAGGGTCCTTTCCTGCTCTCAAGATAAAGATTCTAATAATCCCAGCTCAGATATTGATTGGTAGCTTCAGGGCTAGAGTGCTGGGCCTGGAGTTAGGAAGACCCAAGTTCAAACTTGACCTCAGACACTTGGTAGCTAGCTGTGTTACTCTGAGCAAGTCATCTCACATCCATCTCCCTCAGTTTCCTCATTGATGAAATGGGAATAACAAAAGTAATACCCTCTCAGGGGTAATTGGGAGGAGAAAATGTGATAATGTTTGTAAAATGTTCAACATGGTACCTATGACAGAGTCAACTCAATAAATGATGGTTTTGATCCCTTGCTTCCCCAATTACTAATGTATAATAATCATTTACATGATAAAACTTACCCAAAGATATAAATTTTAAAAGGATGAGACAAACATGAATTAATATTCTATTCTCAAGTCAAAGGGGAACCAGTGGACTTTAATGAACAGCGAAGTGCCATATTCTGAGACTGAGGCTTTAGGAGAAGCACTTTGGCAGCTGCGTGAAAAATAAATTGGACAGGGAATGAAACAAGGCAGCAAGACCAATTAAGAGGCTATTCCAATATTCCATGTGAGGGATAATGAGGGCCTGAACTGGAATGGTGGCTATATGAGAAAAGAAGAGACAGATGGGAGAGAAACAGAGGTGGAAATGATCAGATTTGGGAAGTGATTGGATATGGGAAGGGACATAGAGAAAGAATAAGGAGTCAAAGATGATGCCAAAGTCGTGAGCCCATGGAACTGGAGGGATATTAGTGCCCTTGGCAGGAATAGGAAGGTGTGTAAGTGGCGTGGGTTTAGGGGAAAGATGACATCTGAGATCTATCTCAGGACATCTGTACCTGTTCATGTTATGAGATTCAATATGGGTCAACCAAAATGAAAAAGCAGGGGAGGGGTAGTTCTCTTACCAGTCATTGCCCAAAGTACAGAGCTAGACTCCAAAGGGCATCTGCTGTAGCCATGAGGTAATGGGATGGGAGGAAGAGCAGGGGTGGTCATGCTAAAGGGGCATGGAATTCTACCAATGGTAACTGTGGAGCTGTTGCTGTGGGTGGCTGGTGACAAGCTTGGAAGGGGTAGTGGGTAGTTGGTAGCTTACCCTGGAAAGGGAAGGGTAGAGTGGAGAAATGTTGGGGGTAAGAGTAGATGTCATTGTATTGGAGACAAACCTCAGGACTGGCTGTCACTGGGAGGGTAAGATGTTTCCTACATCTTTGCATGCTCTGATCAGTTGATTGCACATCCCTTGGGGGGGGGGGTGTCAAGCTTTGGCCTCATATCACAGTCCCACTTTTAAGACTGCTGTGCTAAAGTCTTCTTGCTTTAATAGTCTACATTCTTAGATCCATCCCAGTCCAGCATTCTATCCTGATGTGCTTTGTAGCCCTAACATTCTATATTCTACATCATAAAGACCATCTCAGTTCTAACATTCTATGTTCTGTGTTCTAAAACCTTTGGAACAAATGTCAGATCATACTTTTTTCCTCCCAGTCGAGAGAGGGTGAACTTCGGTTATGGACTGTTATATACTCAGTATTGGTTGCTTGACTGGATGATTGTTTCACATTGCAGACCCCCATGCACAATACACACATACAGAGTATAAGACTGAAAGTTATTGAGAGACAATTGAAATGTAAAAAACCAAAGGCAACAATAAAATATTTTTAAAATAAGGGTAAAGGTAAAGAGACTTTTATAAAAGTAAAACACTAAAATTTTGTCACTTTATATTTTATTTTGTCAGTTTGAATGAATTGGAATGCCAATGAAAGGTCAGAATACCCCTAATTAAATTAATCATTTAACATAATGTAAGTCTACTATAATGTATAAAGAGAAATAACTAGGCCTTTCAAATTGGAATAGGATTCGGTCTCAAAAATGTATTCTCTTCAGCAACTGTAAGAAAGCATTTGTTTCCAGAAAAGAACTGACCTGATCTCTTAAGTTCCCTAATCTTTCAAAGCACAAATCAAAGGTCATTTCCCAAGAGACCTTTTCTAATGACTGAAGTTGTAATGTCCTCTTAGTTCCTGAAATTACTCAGTTTTACTTCATGGGCACTTTTCCCTGTCCATGTTGTAACCCCCAAATAGAATATGAGCCTCTCCTTGAAGACAGGGGCTTTCTTTTGTCTTTGAATCCTCAGTACCCGCGACAGCAACTGGCACATTGTAGTTGCTTAGTAAATAAATGTTTGATGAAATGAAAGTGAAATGCCTGGAACCAAGTAGCAGTTTTTCTTGGTCTTGGGTTCTAGAATGGGAATTCTGAGGAACATTAATTTTCATACTTTTTTTTCAATTTATTTTTCAATTTTGTCCCACCTCTTTTTTTATACCATTTATACCACATAAGGATCATTTGTGAACTTTCCATTCTAAAAGGAAGATGTGTATTTACCTGGTTATAAAGGGTCAAAAATGTGTCCATCTCAATGTTCTCTAGCAGGTCTTCAAGAACAACATTATTCTGCTGCTCCTCCCTTAAACTGAAGTGAAAACAAACTTACGTTAAATACAGAGCTTATCTCAAGATCAAGAGGAAAATGTTAAAACTCTAATTGACATCATCTTTTGGATATATGTCCATGGAAAGACAAAAGGAAAAGGGACTTCATGAAGTAATCTTGAAAAGTGGATTTTGTTTATGATTTTGGATCCCCAAGTGCCTCAAATATAGTAGATATTTAATAAATGTTCATTTAGTCAAATTGACTAAATTCAAAGTACTGTTTTCTATCATGGATCCAGACTGGTAAGGAATGGAAATATCCAGCTTTTCTGTCAGGTCTATAGCTTATTAACAAAACTTAAAAACATTCTGTAGCAGGGCAGCTAGGTGGCGTAGTGAATAGAGTACCAGCCCTGGAGTCAGGAGGACCTGAGTTCAAATCTGGCCTCAGATACTTGACACTTAACGTGCTGTGTGACCTTGGGCAAGTCACTTAACCCCAATTGCCTTGCCTTTCCCCCTCCAAAAAAACAACAACAAAAAATTCTGCAGAATTTCAATGACTTATAATTAAAAAGGGTCTCATAGGAAAACTAGCCCACCCTCTTATTCAAAACAAGACATCTTCCTAGATCTTTGCTATCTAGCATCCACTTGCAGATCTCACAGAACAGGGAAATCACTACCCCAAGAGACAAATGCTTGTTTTAGTGCACCTCTAATGGCACCTTCCAGTATCTCTCAAACATGCCTTGCCACAGTCTTACCTTTGATTATGAAGCTCTAGTACTTTCTGAGACTTTGTCAGGGCCTGCCACAGCACTACAGAAATCTGCCTTTCTGAATTCATTTCTCCAGTTTGACTCAAAAGGCCAAGTCCTTCAGAAATCCACTGCTGTCTATCCATGTTGGCCCGCTGCTGGAGTGCAGTCTCTCTGTGTACCAGCTCATATTCCAGCTTCCTATCGAGCTCTTCAATCTCCTGCAGCAAGCCATATGAAGGAGAAAAGCAGTGAATCAGCCTGCGGGATGCGATTTTATGTTGTGAGGGAGTATAGTGCTTGTACCATTTGGTTACTGGACAGGAGGGGCAGATGAACAATCTATCCCAAGCACAAACAGATCCTTATTTACTCACTGGGATGAGTAATTGGTCTGGTTATTTGGATAGAGATGAGAATATTTATTGGTTTGCTATTTCTAAAAACCTATGGCTTTGCATTCTCATTATAGCTAATGACAACAGGTCCTAAGATTCTTAATAGATCCATAAAAGGGGCTGCTAGGTGTTGTCATAGTGCAAGGAACATCAGGGCTGGAGTCAGGAAGCCTCATCTTTCTGAGTTCAAATCTAGCCTCAGATACTTACTTGCTGTGTGATCCTGGGTAAGTCATTTAACTGTCTGTCTCAGTTTCCTTATCTGTAAAGTGAGCTGGAGAAGGAAATAGCAAAACATGCTAGCATTTTTTTTTTGGAGGGGGGAAGGCAAGGCAATTGGGGTTAGGTGACTTGCCCAAGGTCACACATTTAGTAAGTGTGTCAAGTGTCTAAGCCTGGGATTGAACTCAGCTCCTCTTGACTCCAGGGCCAGTACTCTATTCTCTGCACCACCTAGCTGCGCCCACACTAGTATCTACAACAAGAAAACTCCAAATGGGGTCATGAAGAATCAGACATGACTGAACGACAATAATTCATAGAGGTATAAGAAATCTTAGAGATCACTAAGTTATTTTACAGATAGGGAAATTAAGACCCAGACAGTGGCAGTAACTTGCTCAAGGTCACAAAGTTAGCAGCAGAAAAAGGACTAAAATCTGGGCTTCTAGGCTTCTAACCTTTCAGAGAGGCATAAACTGATGGAAATGTTATTCAGATTTGAGTCGTATTTTTGTCATTTACTAGCTATGGAACCTTTGTAAGACATTTCCTGGAATTCAGGGTCTAACATTTGGCTCTAACCTGTATTTAAAGTATTATCTCACATTCCCCTTGATATTATTTATTTTAATCAAATTAGTCTGCTCACCAGCGCTCCCATTTTTGTCTTTTCCTTTCCCATCCCTGCCTTTGCCTACCATACCTAAACCTTAAAAATGCCAACTTCTAATTACTGAATTGTTCCTCTCAAGGCTTACCTCCAATGCCACACGATCTAGAAAGCCAAGTGGCTTTTTTATTATCTTATACATATGTCATATTTATTTTTTTGTGTATATAGCATGCCCCATCAATAAAATATAAGTTCCTTGAGGGTAGTACCATTTTTCATTCTGTTTTGTTTCTTTACTTTTACCTCTAGCATGATCCAAAGAACATGAGTAGGTGCTTGCTAATTGTTGAATTATGAGTTAGTTGAAAAGCATTTTTCAGGTACTTACTCTGTTCCAGGCACTGTGCTAAGTACTAGGGATACAAAAAAAGGCATGCAACATTTGTCATGCTCAAGGAGCACACAGTCTAACTGAATTGATTCTTTCTACATCCTGAAATTAGCCATGCCACTCTGGATCCCTTGTTTGTGCTTTTCACAGTCTGCCTTCTGATAAATATTGGTGTGTGTGTCTAATCACTCTGTCCTATTGTAAGCTCTTTGAAGATGGCACTTAATTAATGCTTATGGAATTGAAATTCTCTGAGCTCCTGGTTTCTTCAGATACAAAATGGGAATCATGAGACCTAAGCTACCTATCTCACTCTGCAAGTTGTTATGAGGATCAAATGAAACACTGACAAGAAAGCAGTTTGTAACTACAAAAGCACTATTGAAAGATTCATCAACCTTAGCACTATCAAGAGCAATATCAAGGAATGATACCTAGAAATTTCCCATGAGTCATGATTCAAATGGGACTTTTCAATAACTCATGTTCATTGTTCAATCATTTTTCAGTCATGTCCAACTCTCTATGACTCCATTTAGGGTTTTCTTGGCAAAGACACTGGAGAGGTTTGCCATTTTCTTCTCCAGATAATTTTACAGATGAGAAAACTGAGGCAAACAGGGTGAAGTGATTTGCCCAGGGTCACTGAACTAGTAAGTTTTTGAGGCCAGATTTGAACTCAGAAAGATGAATCTTCCTGTCTCTGGAGCTGGCACTCTATCCACTGCACCACCTAGTTGCCTGAATAATAACTCACTATTCAATAACTTATAACTAAGGCCAGATTTTTGATCATCCTAAAATAGTGCAAGAATGTTTCCTATCACAAGATTCATGCTACATGGGAGAGAAAAAGATATGGTGCCTGATCTCCAGTAACGTAATCTCAGTTTAGTTGAGACTGCTGAGGCCAGATTTACTATACAGAATTAAGTGGGGTTTTTGAAATTTGTATCATAATTAAATTCCTTTTCTTGGGTAATCTCTTGTGAGGGACCAGATGGTTGTAAAGAGAACTCTTCACTTCCATTTATAATAGAAGCCAACCTGAAGGAACTCTAAAATATTCAGTATTTCAGATACAATGAACAGTCACTTGCCAGATGTCATATCCCCTCCCTAACCTCTTGGAGATATAAATAATGGTTGTTGTGTTGTTCTGAGTGCCTCCCAAGGTTCCCTGATACCAATATCCATTCCTGAAATATACCCTCGTCAAATGTCAAGCTCTCCTCAAGTGGAATGTTCAGAGATCGATTCGGTGATGCAAGAAGATGAGACATTAGTGTTGGAATCAGAAGATGGAGGATAAAGTCCCAGGTCTGCTGTTTCCTAGTTTGTTTCTGGTCAAGTTGCTTGATCTTGGCAAAGACACTGGATGGGTTTGCCATTTCCTTCTCCAGCTCATTTTACAGATGAGGAAACTGAGATGATCTCTCTGAGCCTCAGTTTCCCCATTAGTAAATACTAATATTGATACTTAGCACCTAACAGATGTGAAAAATGGTTTGTAAATCTTAAATTCGTATATAAAAGAGAAAAGTGACAAAGTGCCATGGATAGAGTGTGGGACTTGAGTTAGGAAGACACAAGAACAGACCCCCATCCCAGGCACTTGTTAGCTGTGTGACTCTGACCAAGTTGTCTGAATGATTGTGCTGAATGAATCAGCAGATTCATCTGTTAAATATGGGGGTTGGACTTGATGGCCTTTAAGGTCCCTTCCAGCTATGCATTTATAATCCTATAGCCTGAGCCTCAAAGTCCTCATCTGTAAAATGAGGAGGATAATATTACCCACTTCACAGGGCAACTGTAGGAAATAATTTAGGCTGGAAAGAAAACCAGGTTTTAATCCTAACTCTGCTACCTATTACTCATGTAATAAATAACTGCTCATGTAGCAAATAACTCCTCTGAGACTTGGTTTCCTCATCTGAAAAATAAGGCAATTGGACTAAGCGAACTACAAAATCCCTTATAGCTCTAAATCCTATGAATCCTGAGAATCCCTAAGTCCCTGACTTTATAGGACGGTGGTGAGCAAAAATGTCTTACAAACTCCAGAGCTAGTCCGCTAGGTTCAATCGCCAATGAGACTTCATGGGGAAAACTCTCTCAAGAACAGATCCTTGAACAGCACCTGAGTAGACTGTTCCAAATTAAAGTTTTGTCAGCATATGCTGTTGTGAAATGTCAGTACCACCAGCTGTGTTGGTCAGAGCCCATTTTTAAATTTAAATATTGGCCAAAAACCATTTTTATGATGTAGGAAAGGGAAGAAGAGTGTTACTTGTCCCTGTTATACGTACAGGTGGATCCAGAGAAAGGCCCTAAAATGAAAGGGATGATTTGTTGCTTCCTTGAATTTTGGATTTGCATATCTTCTCTATGAGAGGCAGTAAGGTGAACATTAGCAACAATACTATATTCATAGTCAAAGGTCCTGGGAGATGAAATCTGATCTCTGGTGCTTGCTAGTTCAGTGATCTTAGATGAGTCAATCTCTGGCTTCATTTTCCTTGTCTGTCAAATAGAGGTTTGGATTAGATAACTTCTTATGTCCCTTCCAATTTTAAAGCCTGTGATCTCATGCAGATAGCAAAATTGATGATGAAGATTCATAAAGTTCTCTATGATTTCCTTAAGCACGGTACCTGCCTTAGCAAAGGTATTAAACTTGCCACCCCTCCAAAAAACACCTGAGTGCTGCCCCAACCAAATTAAAAGGCATTTACGATATGTTTAACAAAGTCAACAAAAATACGTCACATGGATAATGTTAATCTAGTTTTCTCAGTTAATATGCAGCGATAAGGATCCATTTCCATTTGAGTCTGATATCTCGGCCTCCTAGTATTTAATCACTTCAGTAATCCTGTGAGGTAGATGATGAAAGTATTACTAATCTTCTTTTATACGTGAAGAAATTGAGATTCAAAAAGCTTTAAGTAATTTTTCTAAGGTCACACTGTTAATGACAGAAACAAGGTCCAAACCTATGTCTCCTGGTAAGATGTTTTTTCCCTACTTTTCAGTAAATATGAAAAAATTAAAAAAATGGTGGAAAGAAACACAATAAAGAATACTTTTCCATGAGAAAAAAATTAAATAAAATTATTTTTCTACAGAAAAATGAAGAGAAAAAAAATGTACTGCAGGTCTTTGCCTACTGTAGCCAGATTAGCAAATGAAAAAAAAAAAGACATTGTTTCCCAGAATATGAGAGTAATTGACTTACACAGGTAGGAACAGGCCTAATCTGGCAGCTACTTTCCTTTCCATCATGAATTCCTATTATTCCTCTTCACTGAATTTGTGCTCCAGCACCAAATGGCTCTCCTAATCTTTTTTTTTTTGCTTTTTTTTTTTTGGAGGGCAATTGGGGTTAAGTGACTTGCCCAAAGTCACATGGCTAGTAAATGTGTCAAGTGTCTGAGGCTGGATTTGAACTCAGGGCCTCCTGACACCAGGGCCGGTGCTCTATTCACTGCACCACCTAGCCAACCCAGGCTCTCCTAATCTTGTCTTGGTCTCATACACTGCCAGGCATTTGTGTAGACTCTTCCACATGTGTGCTTGGAACATATGCTGCCCTCTTCTCTGCCTTTGGGAATCCTCTTCCTTCCAGGTCCAGCTCATGTGCCACATCCCCCATTAAATCTTCCCTGATCTGCCCAGCTAAAATTTCTCTGTGTCTCCTGAATTTTCCCTAGATCATTTATCTAGGGGAAACTAGGTGGCATAGTAGAGAGAGCATTGTGCCTAAAGTCAATAAGATCTGAAGTGAAATTCAGCCTCAGACACTTACTACCTGTATGACCCTGTACAAGTTACTTAACCTCTCTTTTTCCCAGTTTCTTCATCTGTAAAATGGGGATGAAAATAGAACCTTCTTCTGAGAGTTACTTAATGTGAGGATCAATTAAGATAATGTTTGTAAAGTGTTTAGTACAGTGTGTAACATATATTAGGTGCTATTTAAGTGTTAATTATTGTTATTATTATAAAATATTTCTTCTATGCTGCAATAACATTACTTATCTAAGTACTAAGAAATGACTTCAAAACTCTATTTCCTGTAGTGCTTCTTGTGTTTATACCTCCTCTATTAGATAGCATGATCTGCTCCTTCTTTTCAGATATTCCTGTGAGAACATGGCCCCAAGTGGTACAGGATGAATAGTCAGAGATTGGCTGCAAGCAGAATCACTGGAGGGAACATCCTTATTGATGAGATCACATTTGAATATTTGAGCATGATCAACAGATGCAGTGGAGCACTGAATTTGGATTCTTAAAACCTGGCTTCCAATCCTGGCTCAGCTCCTTGCAATCTGTGTGATCTTTGACAAATCATTTGACCCTTTCTCAATTTCAACTTCCTTATGTTTAAAATGGTAGGACTGAACTGAAAATGAGAGATCAGTCATTTTCAGCTTTGTATCCTCAGCATCTAGGAAGGTGCTTCATACTTTCATCAAGAATCTGTGCTTATATTGGTGGGAGAACTTTCTCCCATGCAGATGGGAATGACTTTGTGTCTTTGAGTGTTTCCTTAAAACTGTTTTCTCTATGAAAGAACATTCAAGCATAGGAGAATGTCTCTCCTCACATGCTGGACTGTTTAAAATGCTCTTATTTCCTCATACTTAAATATATACAATATACTAAAGAGTAAAATCTGTATTAAAGTGAACACACTTTTATTGTTAAAATTAAAACTCAGGGAGACTTTTCCATGATCACACAGATGGCTAAGTATGAGAGACAGGACTAGAACTCAGGTCTTCTTGAATCCAAGATCAATATTCTATCCACTATGGCATGCCCCCTCGCTTTGTTACACATAGTAGGTGCTTAATAAAGTTCTAGTTTTGTTTTTTAATTGGGAAAAACCCCACAACAACAGAGGCCACATAGTCAAGCAGTACACTAGCTATGTGTCCAAGGAATTTAAATCTTGTATGCAGCCAATACAGATACTCAAGAAAAGAAAAAAAGCAAGACTTTCAACACCTGATTAATAATAATAGCATCTCTACAATTGAAATCCACTTTGTGATTTCCATCTGGTCACAGTTATCTAAATTCTTTTAAGAACATATTTTGCCTAAGTAAAATTATCTTAATGTCTCCCCAAATATTAAGTACTTAATACCCCTTTTCTTATAATAATAAAAGGTTATTATGCCTAATAAAAGTTAAAATACACTTTTTTTCTCCAAAAGCATTAATTCTGAAGGGGCATAAATTTTAGGAAGGGTAGACTCAGAGCCAAGAATAATCTCAGGGACAATTTATTCTAGTAGATCCCAACCTGTGGGAGTCCACGAGCCCATATATCACCAGATCTTATTATTATGTATTTCCTCAACCATTGTACGCTAGAGGAGCAGTCACCAGCATGCACGAGGTGTTAGGGTATGTGAAATATTGAGATCATAAAAACGAGTCCTTGCATTCAAAAAGGCTGAGAACAACTTATCTCTCATTAGTTCTGTCCTTGCATTTTAAATGTAAGGAAGCTGAAACAAAGAAAGGGTCAAGGGATTTGTCTGAGGTCACAAAGATAGCAAAAGAGCTGAGCCAGGATTTGAACCTGACTCTTAAGACTCCAAATTCAGCGGCCCATTCCATCTTCTGATCATTCTCAAATACTCAAATGAGTCTGTGGTCCCATCAATATAAATGTTCTCTCCAGTGATTCTACTCACAACCAATCCATGACTATTCGTCCTGTACAGCTTGGGTCTGTGTTCTTACATGAGTTTGCCACAGGGAATCCAACCAACCCGCTAGAGGTCTTCCCTGATTTGTCTAGAAAATTCAGGCTACCAGTGGGATACCCAGCTACCTAAAGGTTGTCCTCTTGTTATTGCCACATAGCTAGAGCATTTTTTAAAATATCCTTTACTCCAGGCCTTCCTCATAGTTCCTCATTTGTTATGGGTCATAGTCTGGTCCTATCTACCATACACTTCTCCATACTCCAACATTCAATTTTAATGTTCTTGAGATTGTAGTCTTCCATGATTCGCTTAATTATAAAAATAACAACAGAATAATAACAGTGAATATTTATATAGCAGTTTATGGTTTACTTACTGCTTCAGGCATTTAATCCCTTGAGCACTATGGTAAAATAGTCCCATGAGGTTGCTATCAGAAATATTCATATCCCCATTTTCAAGATGAGAAGAGAGGGAAGTAAATTGAATAAAGTTCCACAGCTTGGCTGTGATATGGCTGGAATTCAAATCCAAGGCTCCAGACTTCAAATTAAGTATTCTTCTTGGGGCAGCTAGGTGGTGCAGTGAATAAAGCACTGGCCTTGGGATCAGGAGGACCTGAGTTCAAAGACGGCCTCAGACACTTAACACTTACTAGCTGTATGACACTTAACCCCAATTGCCTCACCTTCCACCCTCCAAAAAAAAACAAAAAACAAAACTAAACTAAAGCATTCTTCTCACTATGCCATAGTTAGCTTCCTAAAGAAATAGTACAAGTTAACAAGAATCAATTAAGCACCATACCAGGCTCTGTCCAAAGCCTACAAGTTGAATAATCATAGTCTTTTAGGATCAGGAGCTGGAAGAGAACTCAAGAAATCCCCTTCACTTTATATACTTGAGGCTAAGGAAGCTGAAGGGATTTTTCCCAAAGTCATGCAGCTGGTATACCAAATTCATCTTTTCTGACACCAATTTCAGTGTTCTTTCCAAAAGTCAGATTAAATTCTAATGTTGGGTACAAAAAAAATGACATTCCTGGGAGCTGCAAACTGATTGTAAAATTAAATAAAACCCAGTACTTTAGGTTTGCTTTAATAGTAAATTACTGTTTGATGAGTATCAGCTGCATCTAATTCAGGGCTTATTAAGTGTTATCTGCTGTGCATATACTGTAAATATGACATTTAAAATATTTCTTAAATAAGGTTTCAAACAAATTTGAAAACGCATGTGTTATGCTAACAAATTACTTCAAAAAATCCAAGCAACTCAAAGATTAGCTGTAAGTCCAAGGCTGGTTATCAGCCCTCAAGGTCTTCTTAAAGCATTTAATGCACTACAATTAGATTGTAAGCTCCTTGAAGGCAGGGATTCTCTCTTTCTATTTGTATTTATATCCCCATAGTTAATATGTGTTTACTAGAAGTTTACTAAATATTTGTTAACTACTGGCAATTGACACAGAACTTTAGTGTTCTATAAAGAGTAGTAACTGGGAATCAGAAGACCTGGTTTGAAGCCCTCGCCAAGAATGAAAGCAATAAGCCTTCATCTTGGCTTTGTGATTTGCAGAGCACTTTAATAATTCTTTCTTAAACAATTTTAACTTTTACAAAGCTCTTTCCTCATAAAAACCCTATACCATAGTTAATGCAAATCTGTGTCCAGAGTGCCTAGCACAGGTCATGGCACATGATTATATGTTTTTTAGATGAGATCTTTTATGCTACTCCTTGAAAATAAAGCATCAGAGGTAATATGCATCACCCTCCTCATAATCACCTTATAGCTCTTCATTTCCTTTTGTATTCACTCTACCACCTAGAGTTTAATTTAATAGATCTCTATTATAACCCTATGTCTTTTATTTTGTACACTTAAAAATATTATTCTGAGAAGGGACCCATAAGTTTCACCAGACTGCTAAAAGAGTCCATGGCACCTGAGTTCAAATCCAGCCTCAGACACCAACTGTGTGATACTGGGAAAGTCACTTAACCCTGTCTCCATATATACATATACATACACATATATGTATATATACCTACACACATACCTATGCATATGTGTGTAGGTATATGTCCATATGTATGTACATGCATATGCACCAGAAGCATATTGAAAATATGGGGGGGGGGGTGATTTACTGCAAGGAGCAGTTTTTAATCATTGGAAGTGCTATTCATATCTTTCCAAATCATCCCACCCACCGTCTTTTTCCTATTTAATATTAGTTCTACTTCATTTATACACCGCACTGCCTGACTAAAATGTACTGACCAATTACTAGTCATTACATCCCTTCTCATACCTGGGGATGCAGTCAACTGTTGCTCTTCTCTCTTCCTCATGACCCTCCATAATCTCATCTTTGTGCCTTTGCACTGACTGTTGCTCATGCCCAGAATGTACTGCTTTGCCTTTACATCATAAAGTCTCTCTCTTTCATTAAGAAACTTATCTTTCCCTTAAGAAAATTCCATCTTCTGCAAAAAGCCTTTCCTGATCTACTCAACTGCTAGTGTCTTCCCTCCCACAGAACCTTGTATTTAATTACTTTGTATATATGTATCTGTACATATGATTATGTTTGTATTTATTAATTTATATCATTCCATATTAAATATTTGTTATATATATTTACTGATACACACCGACATATATGAACACTTATTTTTGTACTTGTCAAGACTTTGTACTTGTCAAGACAATATTTTTGTCAAGACTATCCATAATTATATGAAAGGATCATTCCCATAAAGATATTATAAATTTAAGAAAGTAGTCATGTTGATAAAAATTTACTGGTATCTTCAATCATCTTTTTTGAAGAGGTTAGTAATATCATCTTTGATTTTTCCCAATCATTCAGCATCTTCTTCTTTTTTGAATATATTATAACTCAATTCTCCAATGCTTTCAAAATTATGTTGTCTATAGCACATTTCTCTTCTTTGGATACTTAGTCTGGTTAACTTACTCTTCCAAATTTCACTTTCTTCAAGGCCATTTCCACTTTCTCATATGGTACATAGGTGACTGAGGTGTGGAGATTATATGTATTAATTTCACTTTCAGTTGTTAAGAATAGGCATGTCAATCAATTAACAAACATTTATTAACTACTCTAGGTCAGGTACTATGTTCAGTGCTAGGGATAAAAAGACAGAAATGAAACAGTCCCTGGCTGTTTCTCATATTCTATTTAGAGGTTCTCATTTTCTATTAGGGGAGTCAATGTGTGTGTGTGTGTGTGTGTGTGTGTGTGTGTGTGTGTGTGTGTTTAAGAAATGATAAGTTAATTATGTGAGAAAAGGGCAGTGATAACGGGAAGAGAGGTCAAGAAAGGTTTCAAATAGAAGATGCTACTTGAGTTAAGCTTGGAGGGAAACTAAGGATTCTAAGAGGAAGAGGTGAGAAGAGAATTCACTCCAGTCATGAGCAACAAAGAGCCTGTGCAAAGGGATGGACATAGGTAATGGAGAAGAGAGTGGGAGGAAGAACAAGAAGACAGTTTGACTGGATTGGAGAGAGACTCGAGGGAAGTAGTGTGTAATAAGCCTGAAAAAGTAGATTTTATTCACATTGCTTTGAAGGGCTTTAAATGCCAAACAAAGGAGTTTTTAGAAATAGCATGGCCAGATGTGTACTTTAGGAAAAATCACACTGGCACCTCTGTGGGGATGGGTTGGAAAGGAGGAAATCTATCTTACAGCTCTTATTATGAAAATGCTAAAAGATTTGTTCCTTAGGCTTCATCTCTAAATTCTTCTAACATGATTGAGTTTATTTGGGTTATATGTCAAACTCATTTTCCTCTCTACTGTCTTTCTTTGGTGAGGTAATATTGACTGTAATCTTCCACCAACTTCTTCCACAATGATTGGCAAGTTAGTTTATATTTCAAAAGGATGGTGCCCTTGATTGCCACGTTTCTCAGCTTGGCTAAGACATCAAATATCTGCTTGCTAATCCAGTTTCTGGGCTCTTTTCACCACCTCATTTTGTCAACTGCTTTAGATACAGTCAGTTAAACTTCTCTAGGAAATGGTGATATCCTGTTTCATTGCCGTTTTTTTGTTACTTTTGCTATTTTTCAGCATCAATAGTTGATTAGATTAGATCACTTTTTTTATTAGATCATGTTAGAGATGCTGCAATGTCTTTAAGTGAAGTTAGTTTCCTCTTTATCATTTTCTTACAGGTTTTATGGTGAATTTGACATTTGTTCTACAAATCAATGATTTGACACATAAAGTCAGCTGACTCAAAAATGACTTCTGCATTGGCAATCAATTACTTTTCTTTCCAATAAGACAGCATCAATTTCACTTTTTTGTGAGGTTGCTGAATATTTGCCACATTAAGCTGGTAATTTCCAACTTGCTTCTGAAACAAAATATTCTTCATGTAAAGGCATAAGACTTCTGAGTGTTCCACACGCCTTTGGTCCTTTCATTTCTTCTTATCCATATTTCGCAACATTTTTTCTATTATCACCTATACCTACATTCCCATCAAAGTCATTAACTATAAATGTATGTTTTGATTTGCTTTGGAGGATTTTTTTCAGTTTTTCTTAGTGTAACAGCAATTGGTGTTGGCCACTTTTACTTTTTCTAGTAATTGTTTTGTAAAAATTTTAAAAGGTCACTGTTGTTGTTTCTTATTATCATTATTGAGATAATATAGCAACTACCTTTGGAAAAGGTGCTCTCTTGCTCTTTTATATTTAACATTTTGTTGACTCTTGAAAGGGATAAAATTTCTACATTTTGTAATTGAATAAAAGTGTTGGAATGTAAGCTCTTAGAGACTCACTGAAAGCATCCTTAGGATGCCTTCAGTAGCAAACAGGATGAGATTCTATTTGTACACAGTTTTCATCTGAAAGTTTTTCATTGCATATAGTTTGAAGATTACTATGGACATTCGAAGTGGCAGCATCAGTTATAGTAACTACTGATGAATCAACGTTGTTGTTGTTGTTCAGTTGTTTCAGGCATGTCCGACTCTTCATGACCCCTTTTGGGGTTTTCTTGGCAAAGATACTGGAGTGGTTTGCCATTTCCTTCTCCATCTAATTTAAAGATGAGGAAACTGAGGCAAACAGGGTTAAGTGACTTGCCCAGGGTCAGAGAGCTAGTAAATGTCTGAGATTTGAACTCAGATCTTTCTAACTCCAGATCAGGTGCTTTATCGGCTGTGCCACTCAGCTCCAATAAATGTTATATCTAGAAAATTAAGGGCAGTACATTTGTAATAATACTCTGTTTCCAGTGTAGTTTATTTTTATTAGAATTTTCAAAGATATTTTAGGTTCTCTATCTGAAATGCAATGATTTGTTTTCAGTTTATGAAAGAGAGTAAGCTTCTGATATGAAATTCTAGATCATCTTTCTAGATATTTAACACGTATTGTTTAAAAAAATAATGCTAATTCTCATAAAGTCTGACTTATTATCTATCTGGATTGGGAATAATGGCAAAGTGAAAGGATTCCATATTGCCAGGGTGATGAATAATGGAGACTTGGTGTTCCCTGAAACCACACTGTGAATGTCTGAAACCTTGCTGAATAAGGGTTGGGCAGTGACATAGATTGGTTTAGCACCTGCCCAGCATGATATAATCACTTCAAAGAAGTATTGAAAATCTGAAAAATCCACTAATAATAGCCAGAGGGGTTTAGACAGTGACTGCTCTCCCCAATCTCACTACTTACAGGGCTGTGTGACTCCAGGATCTGAGTACAGGCTGACTTTGTCATGGTTTCTGATGTGCTCAGCTCTTCCAACAGCAAGCCCTGGACAGTGCTAAGAGTGGTGTAAACCTCCCGTGTTTTCCATTTCTTTGTCACCTTGTGAAGCTGTACAGACGTTACATACTCCCCAAATTTGTCCTCCAGAGCCTTCAGTTGGTAAACTCTTTCCAGTAGCAACTCCCTGTGGACCTGAGGAAGCCCAAAAGAAAAGAATAATCAAGAAGAAGGATGAGGCTAAGTTTTATCAATTTTTACAAAGTTCCAGGCATTGATTCAAAAGAATTTTGGACATAATACAAGACTTAAAAAAAAAAAATCAAGTCTCCTAAGACGGCAGGATGATACCTCATGATAAATAAACGCCCAGGCTCTGCAGCCTAGTTTCATAAGGTTATATTTATCTCTTTGAATTAAACAAAGTTGCTAAGTTTCAGGGCTTATATTTTTCTCTTTTTACTGACAGTACCTATTAGGTCTCTTCTGATAAGTCAAGATAGCTGGAACATGATCCATAGGTCTCAGGCTTATTGGAGAAAAAGCTTTAACTATTTCACTGGCTAAACCCACAAGGTAGAGTGGTACACAGCACTCTTGCCTTATGCAGTGTTCTAGACTTGTGAATCAGAATCATAAGGATCATACATTTTGAGCTTGAAGGGGACTTGGAAGTCTTCTAGTCCAAATCTCTTACAGACAAGAACACTGAGGTCCTGAGAAAAGTTCACAGAGGTAGTTTGTGGCAGAGCCAAGAGTCAGACCCAGGTTCTAGATATCCATTACATCATCTTATCTCTGTTTAAATCCCAGCCTTGCTTCCAAATAGCTTCATGTGACCTTGGGCCAAACATTGAATATCTAAGATTGAGTTCCCTCCTCTCTGTAAAATGATGAAAATCCTACTTGCCATCTTTCAAAGACTGTTATGAGAAAAATGCTTTGTAGTCTAAAGAGCTATAGCAATCTTAGCTCCTGATGCCTGTTGTGAATGGGAACCCAGATCATCCCTTTGAAAGCTCTGCTATGGAAATAGCATCCAGACATACCTCATTTTATTGTGCTTAGCTTTACTGTACTTCACAGATATTGTGAGTTTCTTTTACCCATTGAAGGTCTGGGGCACCCCTGTGTTAAGCAAGTCTACTGGTGCCATTTCTCCATCAGCCTGTGATCACACTGTATTTCTATGTCACATTTTGATAATTTGCATAATATTTCAAACTTTATTATTCTTATTTCTATTATGGTAGCCTGTGATCTTTGATGTTACTATTGTAATTGTTTTGGGGTGCCACAAATCACTCTCATACAAGATGGCGAACTTAATTGATAAATATTGTGTGTGTTCTGACCGCTCCACTGACTGGCCGCTCCCTGTCTGTCTCACTCTTCTTCTCCTCTGGCCTCCCTAT
Source organism: Pseudochirops corinnae (assembly GCA_028646515.1). NCBI lineage: Eukaryota > Metazoa > Chordata > Mammalia > Diprotodontia > Pseudocheiridae > Pseudochirops > Pseudochirops corinnae. Next base: position 135,938,317 of record CM053592.1, read on the forward strand.
TCCCTGAGACACAAAAAATATTAAAGAATATTACATAAACTTGATTGATAAAGCTGTAACAGGGTTTGAAATGATGGACTCCAATTTTGAAAGAATTACTGGAGGTAAAATGCTACCAAACAGCATCACATCTACAGAGAAATCTTTTGTGAAAGGAAGAGACAATCGACTCGACAAACTCCATTGTCGTTTTATTTTAAGAAATTGTCATAGCCACCGGATCTTCAGCAATCACCACCCTTATCAGTCAGAAACATCAACATCAAAGCAAGACTCTCCCACCAGCAAAAAAAACCCAAAAAATTAGGAGGTATGTTGCTGCCTACTTGCAGCACCCCGAGACTACTTGATTGCTACCTCCCTGCAGCAACCCTTGTTGCTGTTTCCGTCGGGGAACCGGCCGTCTCCCCACAGCAACTGGACCACCTTGCTTACCTCGCCAGGCTTCGGACGTCTCCGGCCACAGTCACTGCGTCTTACCCTACACAGAGCACCCACACAGACTCTGGATCACTTCACGCAGCAAGCCTTTATTGTAGCGGATTACATCTTGCGTGTACTGTTCTCTCCCCTGCTCTCTCTGCTGCTCTCCCTCTGCTCTTCCCCCACCTGCCCCCGACCTTAGCCTTTTATAGGGGTAGCTATCACATGCCCCAGCAACAAGCCTCGTCCTCTCAGAGAGGAGACACGTCCCGTTGGATGGTGCATACTCGATACAAGCCAACTTATCATGGGGAATGTTCCGTATCCAGATAAGAGACTGCAGAATACACTCCCAGGAGCCTCAGAGCCGGACGCCTCAAGGCCAGGGGCCCTTTTTACCCTCTTGGGACTTGGCAGTCTCTGTAAGGCAGTAACAACTCCCTTTTCTTGTTTAGCGGGAACTGCTATCATCAATGAATTTGGAGTTACAAATTGCCAATGGGATGTACTAGGTCGGCTTTCAGGGCAGTCAGGGCCCGCTTCAGTAGGAGGAGAACAGCACGGAACAAGCAGGGCAGGCAAAATAGCAATAATAACAACACAGCACAAGCCGCCAACATATGAATGAGCCAAAGGGGAAGGGGAAGGGAGGCTCCTTAACCCAGGCAATAAACGTATCAGAGACATCAGAAGGCAAGGTAACATTTGTCGCTATCACAGTGATTTCTGGCGCCAAGCGCGCTAACTGTGCTATTTGGTCGGTAACATGCGAGGCCAGTAGGGCACCCCGTAAATGGTCCTGTACTAGCGCCCACAAAGCGATGAAGGAGCTGTTGGTATCATTCAGGGGCAATGGGGTAACACAAACAGGTCTATAGGCATAATGGCAAGGAAGAGCAGTAAACATACTTTGTATAGCTAATTCGTCTCCTACAAATTCTATGGCATGTTCTAGCTCTATGATCTCGGCTTGGAGGTTCATGTCTACAGCTATTTGCTGGGACCAAGCTTGTGCAGATTTAATCATAAAGGTTTGCAGCTCGGATGCAAGGAAGCCTAGTTGTTCCCGAAGGTGTATAATTTGGAATTCTTGGAAGGCAGAGATGTCTAAGTTAGCTAGTCCAAACAGCATACCTGCGACGTCCCTTTTGGACCG
>CM053592.1:135940395-135963161 GCA_028646515.1 Pseudochirops corinnae
ACCAGGGTATAGCATGCAATCCCCCTCTTTGAACTAAAGACCCTTCCCCACACACCCATCTACACACATCCACATGTGGCTCTCTAGGTCCTCAAGTGCAGCCCTCTGACTAAATCCAAACTTCAAAAAACAAATCCCTTTAATCAAAGGATTTGTTTTGTAAAACTTGAACTCAGTCAAAAGGCTGCACCCAAGGACCTAGAAAGCCAAAGGTTCACCATCCCTGCCCTAGGTAAATCATTTAACTTCCCTGAGCTTCAGTTTCCACCATTTAACAGGAGTTCAGACTAGACGACCTTTAAGGTCCCTTCTTCTAAGACTGTAATCCTATGATGAGGGTGAGGGTACTGCACTTTGAAAAGTAGCATAGGACAGAGGAAATATCTCTAGAGAAACCTTGTGAATTCAGGTCTTCTAATCATTAGTTCAGTTCTCTTTACTCTGGAATTCAGATACAAAAGGATATTTTAGGAACAATAGAGCTCCCTCTTACTGGAGGTATTCTGGTAAACCCTAGAAGACCTGAACAGTTATCAGGGAAAATGCTGATATAATTTCTTCATGGATCAAAGGTTGGACTTTTGTTCAGCCATTTCTCAGTTGTGTTAAACTCTTCATGACCTCATAGGTTTTCTTGGCAAAGACATAGGAGTAGTTTGACATTTCCTTCTCTAGATTATTTTACAGATGAAGAAACTGAGGCAAACAAGATTAAGTGACTTGCCCAGGGTCACACAGCTAGTCTGTGTCTGAGGTCAGATTTATACTCAGGAAGATGAATCTTCCTGGCTTTAGGCTCTATCCACTGTACCACTCAGCTGCCCCAACAGTTGGACTAGGTTACCTTTAAGCTCTTTTCCCATTCTTCATTTCTGTGATTCTAAAACATTCTTTGTTTCTATGATTCTAAGAAGTAGGGAAGAGAGGAGACACCATTTTTCTTCTTTTTAATACTCTCCAGTTATGACAGAGATAAGCTCTCTAGTTTTATGTAGTAGCTGATTAACTCAGTTAATTTGAATGCCATTTTAATAATACAGCCATGGGTTCAATTAGCATATCAGTTACTTTATTATCTTATGACCGAAAACTACTCCCCTAATCATAAGAAATAATCTTGCAGATGTGCTCCATAAGTCTTTTTTTATCCGAAATAATGTGAATTTTATGAATATCAACAAACATGAACACTGACCCATAAAAAGAAAAGGAGGACTGGATATGAAACTGTAAATCCACACTATTTGTAGCTTAGTTTTTTTAAAGGGGTATTTCAAAAATTAACATCATAGATCCAATACTTTTCTGGTTATATTTCCCTTTCTGAATTTCCTTCTGATTTATTTTAAGTATTTTTAAATGATTTATTAATTCTCTTCTCTTTTTCTTGGTATCATTGTTACTATCCTCCCATTCTCCATCACTCTCCCTCTTCCCCTAAATAAGTTAACTTTTCAAATATTTAAGTATAGTTAAGCAAAATAAATGTACCCATTGCCCATGATTGAAAGTGTATGTCTCTTTCTGCACATCTAATCCATTCCCTCTCTTTTAAAAAGTAGGAAACACGGACTTTTCATCAGCCCTCTGGAGTCAGAATTGATCATTGCATTGTTTAGTTTTCTTAAGCTGTTTACAGTTGTTTTTCTTTAAAAATGTTGTTTTTCAATACATATGTTACTCTCCTAGTTTTGCTTACTTCACTCAGCATTACTTTATGTGAATCTTCCTAGGGTTCTCTGACTCGGTTCCTTTAATCATTTCTCATGGCACAATAATATTGCATTATTATATTCATACACAATCATTTGTTCAGACATCCCCTAATTGATGAATGAATTCTCCAGTTCTTTGCTACAGCTGTTCGCCCTTCATTTTTGAAGAGGACCAATAACATAATGGGGTGATATCTTGACTTGCATGTGAATTGGATTTAAGTAAGGTAGAATTGTATGAGTCCTTTCTCTCTTTGCTCAGTTTCCTTGGGTATATATACATGGTAGTGTATACATAGTGGCATTACTGGATCAAAGGATATGCACAATTTAGTATCTTTCTGGTTATACTTTCAAACTGAATTCCAGACAGGTTAGATCAATTCAAAGCTCCCTCATCAATACACTGATTTTCCTTTTACAAAAATTTTTCAACTTTATATAATGAAAATTGTCCATTTAAAACATTTGGTCAAAACCTTTTCCCCCCAATACATAATAGTGAGAAGTGTTTCTTTCCTTGCTTTTCTAATTCATTTGTTATATGACATTTTGTATCTAGGCCATTCAACCATTTGAAACTTATTGCAGTATATGGTATGACATGTTGATCTAATTTCTGTCAGACTCCTTTCCTGTTTTTCCTGGAGTATTTTCCCCAATAATAAGTTATTGCCCCAGTAGTTAGACTCTATTATATGTAGTCCTAATCCCATGACTTTTAAGAGATAGATTAGAACTACATCTGTAGAATAGATAGAGATCATAATTGTGTCGATGGGAGATGATGAGATCACCAAAAAAGAGAGTGCAGAGAAAGGAGAAAAAAGGCCCCAGATATAGTTCTTGGAGGCAGCCACCTAAAAGCATCATGACCCAGCAAAAGTGGTGGTCAAAGAACCAAGAAGTGGACCAGGAGCGCATATTGTCAGAAAAGGCAAGAAAGGGGAGTGTAGATCAAGGAATATGAACTAGAAAAATAGGTCATGTTAGACTTTTATACTCTTTACCCACCTGAAAAGCCAGGACATGATTCTTTAATGTGAAAGACAATAATCCCTAAAGTACCAAGAACAGTAACTTCTGCATAACTGCTATGCCAGGGAAAGGGATGATAGAAAACTAAGTCTCTTGCTTTGAACGAGTTGAACTTTCGGAATTTTTAATGAGCCCCACACATATTACAGATTATGAAATCTAGAAGTGAGGAATGAATAATAGATGGCTGAGTGACTAAATGAGCAATTTCTGCCACCACCAATTGAGAAAAATTAACGTCACCAGAAATAATGCAGAGGTGGGAAAACATAGTTGATTCAATTTAACAATCCAATAAGCACTTATTAAGTGCCTACCACATATACAACATGATAGTAAATGCCAAGGATATAAAAATATACATCTGCCTGTTCCCTACTTTCAAATATTATGACAGGAATACAACATATACACAGAAAAGTACAATAATGGGTAGAGGATAATTGGGACAAAGGAGAGATCCAGACAGGGCTCTGGGAAAATATGGAAAGAAAAGAATACTGTCAACTTAGGGGATCCAGAATGTCTTCTTTTTAAAATAAATGACTTGTAAGCTGGGCCTTAAAGGAAGAAAAAGAAAGTTTTCATCAGGCAAGAAGAGGAAAGAGTATACTCTCAGAATGGAGCAGGCTTGAAATGCTGAATAAGGACAGAAAATGCCAAGAACATATAGCATATAAAAAGAAATAAGGTAGAATGAGGTAATATAGGTAAAGTTCTTTACCAGTCTTAAAACACTATATAAATGCTAGCTAGCAAGCTAGTAGTAGTAAGAGAAGTAGTAGTAGGAGTAGGAGTAGTTGTAGCCATTGTAGAAACTAAACCTAGAAAGATAGTTGGAAGTCACGTTGTAATGAGTATTGATTGCCTAACTAAGGAATTTGTATTTTTCCCCCATAACTGCAGATCATTTCACATTTGTGTTAGGCTATGGAAAAATAGTTCAAAGGCTCTATTGACTATTCACATGAATTTCATCTTTCCTACCCATCACCTCCCTAAAAAACATACTGGAAAAAAAATAATAAACTATAATTTTCTTGTAGCACAGGTCATGGAAGCTGATCCTTTATGCCCTCTCTAAAGGGCGAGGCTGCACAAAAATAACCAACTATATGTCCTTGAGCAACCCAAAGATATGGGTTCAAGTTCTGTCTTTGGCACATACTAGCTGTGTGACTTTGGGAAATTTTTATTAATAAAGTTTTAAATTCATAAATATAGGAAAGAGTAAAATATCAAAATTTTGATACTTTAGGGCAGCTAGATAGTACAGTGGATATAGTGCTGGGCCTGAAGTCAGGAAGATTCATCTTCCTGAGTTCAAATCTGGCCTCAAACATTTAATAGCTAGGTGACCCTGGGTAAGTCACTTAACCCTGTTTGCTGCAGTTTTCTCATCTGTAAAATGAGCTGGAAGAGGAAATAGCAAACCACTCCAGTATCATTGCCAAGAAAAACCCCAGAATGGGGTCACAAAGAGTTAGACATGACTGAGAAATGACTGAACAAAAAATGGCTAAAATTCTCTCTCAAGACTTCATAGTCCAGATTACCTTGGCTTTATTAAGGTGGTTATTTTTCCCCCTCAAAGACTATGTTGCTCCCACAAGGAAAAAAAAAATTACTAAAGAGACAAAGTAAAGGAACACAGGGAAAAGGAGAGGCCTACTGGTGGCTGCCCAACACTGTCATCTGAGAAGTCATCCTGGGCACAAAGTAACTGAAGTCAGCATAAATGAGGAGCTTCCTTCCTCCTCTGTGCACTGGCAATCCAGACTTCTTGATGGATCTTAATCTTCAGTCTCTGAATAGCCAATGGACAAGCCATGCTCAGCCAGGGAAAATAATAACAGTAATTAAAATAATAAGAAGAATAACTAACATTTATATAGTGTTTTAAGGTTTGGAAAGTGCTTCACAAATTTAATCTTATTAGATCCTCACAACAACCCTGCCATTTCACAGATGAGAAAACTGAGGCAGGTGATGTTAAGTGACTTTCCTAGGGTTACCAAACCAGTATGAATCTGAGCTTAAATCTGACCTCAAGTCTTCCTGATTCCAAGTCCAGTACTCTGTCCAGCACATCACCAAACTGCCCCGACATACGTACCTTTTGCTGCCACAGCCCTCTCTCCTTCTATCTCCCTCCATTAGAATGTAAATTTCCTTCTTCCAGGCAAGGACTGTTTTTTTTGCTTGAATTTGTATTCTCAGTGCCTAGTACAGTGCCTGGCCTACAGTAAATACGCAATCAACTCATGTTCCTTTGTATTGTCAACCCCAAATTCAGAGCGGGTTCACTGGCAGCTTCACAAAAATTAACAATCTTCATCAGCTTGAAATGGACAACTCACTCCACTCTTTCTGAGTAGCAAATGTCCAGTTCTCCAATTACCATTTTTAAAACATTACAACATGCAAATCTTGGTCCTTCAACAACAAAAATAGCCTTTATGTAGAATTGTAAGATTTGTGAATTACTTTACCAATATTATTGTGGGGGCTAAACTCTCGTGTCTAAGTAAAATTGACATCATATGGTCAGGCTCTCCATTTTCAACCCCTGAGTGTCCTCAAGCAACATTTGTACAAGGCATGCAAGGCTTATCCTAAGGCATCGTTCAATACTCTTCCCCAAACATGCAATACAAACCCCCCCACAATCCCATGCCTGGTCCTCAAACCTGTTCTTTGCTCCTCTTGCTGACTGATTGATGGGTTTACTGCTGAACCCCGCGCCCCTCCATATTCTTTTCAGTAACTATAACCTCATAGAAAGTCACACACCCAATGTGTGGTGCTCTTCTTCAAGTGGGCACCTTGTATTCTGTCTCTGGGATGCTGAGGGAACTGGGAGTTGCATATCTCCCCAAATCCTAATAAATGCATCATGTACTCTGATTCCAACAGCATCTATCACTTCTTCTATAACCCATCATGCTCTTTGCCGCCTATCAATTACCTCATTTGATCCTCACAATAACTCTAGGAGGGAGGTGCTATTATTATTCCCATTTTACAGATGAGGAAACTGAGGCAGACAGCGGTCAGTTGAGTGCTTTGCCTAGGGCCATACAGCTATTAAGTGTCTGAGGTAGGATTCAAATATCAGGTCTTTCTGATGCCAGGTTCGGTTCTCTATGACTGGGTCACCTTCGTGGATTTAACGGTTGTTAGAGATCAGATAGTGTGTTCTCAGCTTTTCCCCAGCTCATTCTTTTTTTACATAAGCTGGATTTCAGCCAAACTGTACTGTTAGCTCTCCTCCAAATGTGACATTTTTCTCCCCAACTTTGTCCCTTTGTACAAGCCAAGTGCCATGGTGGGTAAATACTCCCTCTTCAAATGCACCTCTGTGAACCTTTCCATTCTTTTAAAGCTCAACTCAGAAATCGCTTCCTCCCAAAACCTTCCCTGATCCTCCTTCCTGTCTTCTCTACCACCTCAAATTGTCCCATGTTTACTTATCTGTGTATTATATTTGGTGTTACTCCCAAGGAATGTAAGCTCCATGAGGGCAGGAGGTATTTCATTTTTGTCTTTGTGTTCCCCCAGCACCACATATACATAGTAGTAGCTTAAGAAATATTTGTTGATGATAAGTTGTATAACAGTCTATCTTTTGTTAAGGTCCTGTTTTTATCCCTCAAGGCATGGAAGTGGATGTGGGCTCTTTAAACTGAACTCTGTTGGGACCCAAGGTCTGGCAAGGTTCTAGTTATCTGGAAATCATTCGAGCATGGGCCTTTTGATACATGGTATATCATGGTATCAAGAACTTGCCACAGTTCATCATCAGAAAGTTAGACACTAGGTCATGAGTTATTTTGCCACAGAAAATCAAGACACCTTCTAGCTACTAAGGAAAGCATGTGGAGAAACTAATTTGCATCAGTGGGAGAAATGTCGCCACCAATGAATCTTTTGAATTATTAAAGAAACCTAACAACAAACTAATTACTAAAATGACAACATCACAATTTTGCAGTTGCACATAATGTCTCATTTAAGTATCACCATCCAATGATGTAGGTAGGTCTGATGTTATTATACCCATTTTTCATATGAAGGAAAAGAGGCATAGAGGGGTTGTGTCCCATCCAAAAGGACACAGCAAGTCAGAAGCACATTTAAAGCTAGAAAGATAGGTCTTCCTGACTCCTACTCCTAAATTAGTATTATTTCTGTTACTGCATAGTATAGACTATGCCTCTCTACTCTTTTGTCACCATTGACCCAGTAATCTGCATTGTTGAAATGCTCTGTACATCAGTCTGGATGCCTTCAGTGGCTCAGCACTGGATACTACCAAATAAAACATAACCTCCTGATTCTGGCATTTAAGGTCATACACCATCTTGCTTCCACCTATATTCCTGTCTACTCTCCTTTGAATAGTAGTCACGTTGGATTATTCTTTTCCTTCTGTTCTTATCTTTCTCTCTCATAGTCTCCAGCCTTTGCCAATTCAATTAAAAACAAATATTAAGTTCCCCCTGTGCTCAAGGTATCTGTACTGCTTCCTTTGCCAAGAATGGACTTCCACTGATTCCCGACATGTACATCTACTGAAGCATCTTCCTTCCTTCAAGGCTGAACCCATTCGGTGAAAGCCAACTCACTGTCCTCAAACTTCCCATCACACTTTTGCCTTTATCTCTATTTCATATTGCTCTCTCTTCCTTATGTCAAAGTTATTTTAGTTTGTGCCTTTTATTCCAGGGATTATTCTGTTCTCAGTTCTGTATCTCAACTGGCAAACTCAGTCCCTTGGACATAGTAGGTGTTTTATGAATATTCTTCAAATGAAGTTTGATCACACACTTGCCACCCTGGCTCCCATCCAAGCACCAACCTACCAATTACACTTTAATGTAGATGACAGCAAGTTTTTTCTTTGCTTGCATTATACAATCTCATGGTCCTCCAATGTCTCTGCTGGATATTAAGACTTGGATTTTTTGGCACGCAGTATAGAGCTTTGAGATTTAATTTTATATAACCATATTAAAAATGAAAAATCTAAATGAACACTGCACAGACACTAAAAGATTCAATCAATCAATTTTAGAAGAACATGAAAGTTATTAAATTAGGAAGTTCTACTCCATTGGCATTTATCAATGTGAAAGGATACTCTTTCAAAGATGGCCTGTCATTAAAGGTCACTGACAAGTAAAGCTTTCATTGCATACCACTTCATACTTGGCTGCTTTCATGACTTCTACATTATGCACAGAGTAAAGGAAGCATGCAGTTGATCACATTAGTTTTTCTTCATTTAAAAAATGTTTCCTTTTTTGGTTGTTGCCCTTTGTTTATATATATATATATATGTCATTTCTTGAAATGCTATCCTACTTATTATCTGCCATTCTTCACCCTGCTTCTTAAACCTGAACTCTTACTTCTTTTAAGAAAAAATATTTATTTTTAGTTTACAACAGTCAGTTCTACAAGCTTTTGAGATCCAAATTTTCCCTCCTCCCCAAGATGGTGTGCAATTTTATATAGGCTCTACATATACATTCACATTTAACGTATTTTCACATTAGTCATATTGCAAAGACATAACCAATAAGCTATTCCTTTTAACAAAGAAAATCTGATAAATAAAATAACCCAATACAATGACCCAGTTGGACAACATATACAACATTCTGCCCCTAGTCATGCTGAGAGGAGAGAGGAATTCCAGAGGCTGAACCTAGAATTGGCAAGAGCTGAATGTAAATCCAGTTCCAGATACTATGGACTCCAAGCAGTCATTTAACCTGTCTGCCTCAGCTTCCTAATCTGCAAAATGGCTATAATAATATCTATTATGAGACTGTTTTATCATAAATATTATTACATACAATAACAGAATAGAATATGTAATATTATTATGATAGCAACTCATAGGGTGGTTGTGACAATAAAATAAGATAACATTTCTAAGGTGTTTTGTAAACCTCAGAGTACTATATAAATGAAAGTCATTATCATCATAATCCTTTCTCAACATCATGATTGTCTTTTATCTGAGATTAATGTTGATTTTTCTATTTCTCAGAATTTCTTTAGAATCACCTCATTTATAATGCTGTGGTTCTTCTGTACATTTTTCTTTTTAGTCCTATTTCTTTCACTCTGCATCAGTTCACACATATCATCCAAAACCATGAATTTAACTATCATCTCTTTGCAGATGACTCCTAAATCTACGCATACAGTTTTCATCTCTCTCATGATTTTCAGATGAGTATCAGAAAGTGCCTTCTGGACATTTCTACCCAGATGTCCCATCAGTATTCAAAAGTGAACATGTCCAAAAGAGAAATCATCTTTCCCCCAAACCCACTTCAATTTTTGATCTCCCTATTTCCATTAAAGAGATCACCATTCTTCTAATCACACAGGTTTGCTACCTAAAAGCATCCTCAACTCTTTCTTCTCATTCATCTCTACTCCAAAGAGTTGGCATCATTTGTCAATTCCGCTTCCTCAATATCTCTCACATGCATACCCTTCTGACTACCGGTACCACATCTAGTCTATTCCAGGCACTCATCACTACCTAATCTACTACAATAACCTCCTCATTCATCTTTCTACATCCAATTTATCCCCCTTCTAATCTGTCCTCCACAGAACTGTCAAAGTGATATTCCTACAGTATTGGTCTGACCATGTCTGTCATTGTTCTGTTAGATAAGCTTTAGTGGTCCCCAAATGCCTTTAGGATAAAATAGAAACTCTTCGGTCCATCCTTGAGCATTTCATAATGTGCTTTAGGCTAACTCTCTGGACTGATAATAGCTCACTTGAGTTCACACTTTATGTGCTCCAGCCAACTGCCCATTTGCTCTTTTCTATACATAAGACTCCATCTCTCTCCTCCATACTTTTGGAAAAGGTATCTGTCAGGTATGAAATGCTTTCCCTCTACCTCTTGGCTGCTTTAACTTCCTTTGATGCTCCTACTTTCTGCTGTTTTAGTAATCCTTGCCATCTTCCCACACCCCATTACTACATATTTTGTTTTATATGTAGCCTATATTTACTTATTTCTGAACCTGTTGTATCCTTTCAATAGAATTTTATCTCTTTGAGGTCAGGAACTATCTTTTTTCAAAAATTTCCCCAAGTACCCTGCCCAGGGTCTGGTACACAGTAGGTGCTTCATAAATGTTTCTGATTTGTTAATTTCTCTGAATTCCTCATATTATCATGTATTGTTGCATACTAATAGTCCATTCCATTTATATACCAAAGTTTCTTCTGCCATTCTCTAATTGATGCAACCACTTTGTTCCCAGACCTCTGTAACCATAAAGAGAGACAATTTCTTAAAAAATTGTATTCTGTCTGTGAATAATTTTGTTAATGTAATAGTGATAAATTTGAAGTTCCTTTCATGTAGGGAAAACACACACAGAAGGAGAATTAGGTAGCAGAAAGAATAGCAGATTTTGAGTCAGTAGATCTTAGTTTAAGTCCTGACTCTGACACTTTCCTGGCTATGTGACCTTGGGCAAGTAACTTCTCTCTTAGTCTCAATTTTCTCATCTGTAAAATGAATGGGTTAGCCAGGGGTCTAGAACTAGATCAAAATGTAATAAAACAAATAAAAATGCAACAGAACATAGATAAGGTTAATGTGTGGTTTTCTAAATCAATATACCACTTATGTAATCCCACTGGATTGAACTATCTTTAAGATACCTTCCAACTTGACATCCTTTCTCTTCCTGAAATGGATTTGCCATTAAACACACCCCTTTCCCCAAGCTCAAACATTCTATGATGTTATGATTTTGAGTGGGATTAAGGTCCAAAAGAGTACAGGAGGTTTTCAGTCCTGTCTGATTTGGGATTTTCTTGGAAAAGATACTAGAATGATTTTCCATTTTCTTCTCCAGCTCATTTTACAGATGAGGAAACTGAGGCAAACAGGGTTAAGTGACTTGCCCAGGGTCACACAGCTAGTAAGTATCTGAGGCCAGATTTGAACTCAGAAAGATGAGTCTTCCTGACTCCAGGCTAGCACTAGGTTTCAAAGTTTGATTTCAAAGTCAGATTTTGGTCTGCTATTCAATATATTCTTGCCAGGTAATCACCTGCCTCTCTATTCCTAAGTTTTCTCACCTGTATAAAGTAAAAAAAAAAAAAAATCACCATCTATTTTAATTGTCTAAGAGTTCATCCCTAAAAATAGTGGGGGGTTATAGTCAGAAGCCAAACAGCCATAGTGGTATCCATGGGATTAACAGTCTTTTCAATTCTACAGTACAGTCCCTAATAGGAGCTTCATCTTTTAAAACTGAGTCCGAAGATCAAAGAGGTAAGGAGACACTCACTAACAAAATTGTCTTCAAGTTGCTCCCTGATTATAAAATGTCATAATAAAAGCCAGACAACACCCTGATTAGAACAAGAAAGATTCCTTCATGTGCTGTTAGAAACGTTCCCCTTCATAGAATAACAAAGAGATCTTGAGGAAAAAAAAAAAAAGCAGTCAACCAAATCAAACCAATTACAGCAGGGAATGCCCACAAGTGTGGCCACGGATGAGCTTCGTTCTGCAATTTAATTTACATGAACTTGAACAATCACAAGATGTGAGACACATGCTTGGGGTTTGTTTTGCAGTTTGTCACAATCGGCTCAGGCAGAGGAGATTAAGTATCATATTCTGGAGAATGTTCAATGACTGATTGACTCCACCCGAACCACAAGACAGACCCTGAAAATACAAAATCTAAGAGTGGAAAAGGAATTTGGTTTTCTGAGCGACTGCAGAGATTTTGGGAACTTGATCTTGTATTATGCTGTAGAGGTCGTGTTACATGGTCTGTGAGAGAATTCTTTCTTAGTTCTAATTCTATTTTTTCATTTTAAAATTTTAATAAGCATTTATTACATACTTTTTAGGCGCCAGGCACTATGCTAAGTATTTTTCAGTTATTATCTAATTTTATCCTCCCAACAATCCCCAAAAGATTGGAGCTATTATTCTTCCCATTTTACAGATGAAGAAATTGAGAGAGAAAGGTTAAATGACTTGCTCAGGGCCACACAGCTAAGTAAATGTCTAAGGGCCAAATTTGAACTCAGGTATTTCTGACTCCAAGTCCAGTGCTCTCTTCACTAGCTGCCCCTTTTGGTGGAAAACATTATGAAATAAAAGAAGCCACACTGAGGAAGGTCTTGGATGTCATGACATCATTTGGAGGCAATTCACTGGATCAATTATTAAAGGTTGGCACTGAAGGAGTCTTTATAGGGTAGTGTTTCTTGACTCAAACTGTCCAGCTGCCATGTCATTTATCTGACTGCTCCCTTATGTACTTTGTGCATTAGAGACTCAGTACTCCTGCTTGTGGCAGAGATTAAGAGCCAGAGAGAAGGCAAAACATATATGCAAAAAGAGTAGGAGTAAGGCAGAAGGAAAAAGAGAAGTAGCGTGTTTGTTTCATTTATCATCTCTAAGGAGAAAGATCTTTGTTGTAAAAGTTTTATGCACCTTTACATTCTTTTCTCTCTATACCAGTAGTAAAATATCATTAAAGACCATCTAATCCAGTGGTTCTCAACCTTCCTAATGCTGCAACCTTTTAATACTCGTATGTGGGCCCATCTGTATGTGGGTGGACCCCCCTGGAGACAGATAGAAGAGCAGTGTCTCAGTTCCTAAGACCATTGGAAATATGTGTTTTCCAATGGTCTTGGGTGACCCAACCCACAGGTTGAGAACCACTGATCTAGTTCTATCTGAGGAGTAGGAGATAAAACACAGGATTTGAAATCAGGAGACAGGAGTTTAAAATCTTGGCATTGACATATATCAGTAGCACAAACTTTGGGAAATCTTTTCACTTCTTTTGCCTTCAGTTTCCTCATCTATATAATAGAAAAAATGCTTATCATTCTGTAAACATAAGCTGTTAATATTATAATCATCATCACCCATGAAGAAAATGAACCTCAGAGCAGGAGAAATGACTTTCCCAGAGTCACAAAGCTAATTAGTTGTATATATGACTAGAACCTAACTTTCAAGGTTTCAGGTCCAAAGGTTTTTCCACTTTAATATAATCTACTTCACGTTTTGAAAATGTATAAGGAGAGAAATGTAAAATCAACGTAAAACCTGAGTTGAAAATGAAAAGAGCAAAGGAGATAAAACAGATGCTTTGATTTTTTTGAGCTTTTTAATATTGGTCATCTTTTATATGAGAAGAGTATGTCTGGGGGAGATTTCTACTTACCTTCTCGAGGAGGTCATCACTCGCCTGTTCTGCAAAGATGTGAATTTTGTCTTCCACACATTTCTTCAAGATGTCTACCTTCCTTTTGTTCTTGGCACGTTGCTTTTTGACTTTTGATTGTTGCTACAAGATATTCATTAAGAAAAAATATTTAACAATAAAGAACCACCGACAGAAAGTTCACCAATCTCATATCTTTGGAATCTCCCGTTCCACTCAGTGAAAAGATCTGGATTTGGACCTTGGATGACAGACATCGAATAGAGTCCCCAACCCAGAGTCAAAGCCCTTGTAGGTCTTTAGGTACTGCTCAAATTTCCATTCATTGGCATAGCCTTTGCTAGTCCTGGATCATCTTCATACCATCAGGCAAGGGAAGAGGTGGTTCAATGGATTAACTACTGGACTTGAAGCTGGCAAGATTTGAATTCAAAGCCTGCCTCAGCTACCTATTAGCTATGTGAAACCAAGCATGTCTTCAACTTCTTTCAACTTCAGTTTCTTCATCAGAAACATAGATAATAATAGCAACTGCTTCTAAGGGTTATTGTGAGGATCAAGTGAGATATTTGTGAACTGCTATGCAAACCTTAAAGTGACATATAAACGCTAGCTATTTCAATAAAAAATAATGATGTTAGTGTTACTTCTGCTGCTGCTGCTCCTACCACTAATACCACTTCCTCCTCCTCTTCCTTCCCCTCCTCTTCCTCCTCCTCCTCCTCCTCTTCTTCTTCTTCCTCTTCTTCTTCTTCTTCTACTACTACTACTACTACTACTACTACTACTACTACTACTACTACTACTACTACTACTATTACTACTGCTAATACGACTACTGGCTAAAACCTACATAATTCCTATCATCCATTCACCTCAAACCTACTCTCAATTTGTTAAATGAAACTATGATGACTGGATCCATCTCAAATTTACACTGGTATCATCACTACTAGAAGTAACTTTTTTCATTCAACTCTTTTTTTTTGGTTTGTTTTTTGGAGGGGGAAGGCAGGGCAATTGGGGTTAAGTGACTTGCCCAAGGTCACATGCCTAGTAAGTGTTAAATGTCTGAGGTTGGATTTGAACTCGGGTCCTCCTGACTCTAGGGTCAATGCTCTATTCACTGTGCCACCTAGGCACCCCCATGCAACTCTTTTAAAACTCATTATCACCTTCCCTGAAGTATCTCAGCAGTTATTCCATACCTTCTCTTTCCTGGGACCCCATTTTACCCCTTACTACCTCATTCCTATAAAATGACTTTGCCTCCTACTTTACTGAGAAGATTGAGGTTTTCTGACATGAAATATTTCAACTTCTGTCTTCCACTCTCCTAAACTTTCTTCCGGCCTTATTCATCATCTCTTCCTTTCTTTGGGTCTCAGAGGAAGAAGTGGCCTTCCTCCTTGCCAAGGATAGTTTTTCTATCTATGCCTTTGATTCTATTTGTTCTCATCTCTTACAGGTAACTGACCCAACAATAATCACCTCTCTCAGAATCAAGATTATAGAATATCGGAGGAGGATGGGATCTCAGACATCATTTTGACGAACCCATCTGTACAAGAATCACACAACCTTTCCATCAAGTGACCCATTTTTTTTGGAGAGCAATTGGGGTTAAATGACTTGCCCAAGGTCACATGGCTAGTTTTGTGTTACATCTCTGAGGCTGGATTTGAACTCAGGTCCTCCTGACTCCAGGGCTGATGCTCTTTTCACTGTGCCACCTAGCCGCCCCCATCAAGTGACCCATTAACCTCCACTTGACAACCTTTAGTGATGGGGAAATCACTACCTTCCAAAGCAATCTGTTCTTTTGAATATATTTTCGATATCTCCTCCTTTAATCCCTTTATATTCTAAAGCACTGGCTCCTTGGGCCATTGTCTTGGCTCATGACATGGTCAATTAGTCTTCTATACTAACCATACCATCACCAAAAACAAACATAAAACTTCATCACTGTCCTTTCTCCCTCTCCTCTCTTTCACAGCTGAAATTATAGAAAGAGTAGATTGCAATCCTTGTCTCCACTCTATATCATCAAGTCACCTACTTAACCTCTTGCAATATGGTTTCTGTCCCCACTCCTCTTCCAAAATAGCTTTTTCAAGGCAAAAACCTATTAAATGTCAAATCTATTGATAGTTTTTATTCTTCATTATCTTTAACCTTTCTACAACATTTCACAATGTTGAGCAAACCCTTGTTCTTGATACTCTCTTCTCCTTAGTTTTCCATGATGTTGCTCTGTCCTAGTTCTCTTAAGTGCTTGACTCTACCTTTTCAATCTCTTTCACTCTTTCATTTTTCCCTCCCCCTTCTCAAGTGTTTTAGCAGGAGAATGGGGGATTTTTTTTTATAAGACTCCCTTTTTAGTCTATCTCGGTCATCTCATCTTCTCATTCATTCTCAGATGAATCCCCAAACTATATGCCTAGTGATAATTTCTCTCAAAATGCCAATCTGGATTTTTGGTAAGGCTCTCATATTCAAGATATTGAAAAAATTAGTTCCTCATTTCCTATCCATCCCCTTAGGTTTGGCCTTCCTCCTAATTTATTTGCTCCAGATGCTAGTTACAGCCAGCAAGGCAGGATCAAAATATTGAAGTAGACCTAGACTTTTACCTCTACTTGACTGTACATCAGTTTTCAAGTACTATTGATTCTATCTCCCAAATATCTCTGCCATCTGTTCCCTTCTTTCCACTCACAGGCTATTACTCTGGTTAAGGATCTCATCACCTTTCACCTATTGTAATAGCCTCCTAATTGCTCCTTCAGTCTCCGATCTCTTCCCTCTTCTTTAAATAATACACCACTCTGATTATAATGCTCCTCTACTTAAAAAGGCTGGGGGGGGGAGCTTCAGTGGCTTCCCATTGCCTAAATATTAATTCCTCTTCCTGACATTCTGTCTCCAGTGTTTCCATACTTATCTCACACTGTTTTTTCATCACATCTCTATGTTGCCGCCAAAGTGCAATTTGTCATCTCTAATTATAGTCCAGCTATCATGTCCTAGCTTTTGCTCATAACATCTCCCAAACCAGAAATGGACTTTTCCCTGTTCCCCATTCTGCCTGCTGAAGGTTCACTCAAGTTCCCCTTCCTTTTACGATCCCTCAGCAAACAATCTCCTTGTATTTTGAGCACCTTAACTGGGTCTTGCAGCTGTACTTCTCACTTCCTATCCTCCCATAATAGTTATTTGTACATATTCCTTATCAATCCTATTTAACTGTAAGTCTCAGAGCACCTCTATTTGATTTCATCTTTGTGTCCCCAGTACCAAGCAGAGTGCTTTCTACAAAGGAGGTACCTCAGGTAATCATTTTAGAAATAGAAGGAATCGGGGTGGCTAGTTGGCACAGTGAATAAAGCACTGGCCCCTGGGGTCAGCAGAACCCGAGTTCAAATCCATCCTCAGACACTTATTACACACTAGCCATGTGACCTTGAGTAAATCACATAACCCCAACTGCCCTGCCATCCCCCCTCTAAAAATAAAAAAGGAAATAGAAATAGAAGGAATCTTGGAGATGATCTAATTAAACCATCCTGTTTTACAGAGAAAACTAAAGCTCAATGAAATTAAAATGAGGGACTCAAGGTCATATAGGTACTAAGTAATGGCCAGAATTCAAATCCACACCTGACTGGAGATCCAGCACTCTCTCAATTCCACTGTACTTCCTTCCTTAATAAAACGATTACTAAATTAAGTAAAATCCTTTGGAGTCAAAATTCATTTAATGCTTTTTTTCCCATCTAATTGCAAAATACTATTTGTAGAAAGAATAGGAAAGGATTATGCATTTCAAAAAGATCCTAACCGGGCTAAACTTTTTTAAAATATGAAAATTAATAGGATAAATGTAAAGTCTTATCATTGGATTCTACAATCTGACTCCACAAATATAAGATGGAAGAGCTATGGTTAATAGACAGATCAGGAAAAAAAAATCATGGCATCTTAGATTTGGAATTGGAAGGGATTTCAAAAGCCATCCAGTCCAATCCCCTCAGTTTATAGACAAGAAAACTGCAGCTCAGATATGTTAAGTAACTTTCCCAGGGTCACACATTTAGTAAGTTGCAGGGGGCATAATAAGAACACAGTGTTTGTCCTGACTCCATATTCAACCCTCTATCCACAATGGCACATTGTCTTCAATCGGAACACCATGCTCTCACATGAATCGAAGACAGTTGACTCAAAGAATAAAATGGTAAACTGAGGGGACTTTAAGAATAATAAGTTAATAGTATGGTGTAGCAGTTGGGCTGCATTGAGGAGCAGAGCATCCCAGAATAAGAACATCATAGTTCTCCTGCTGTACTCTATTTGGTCAGAGACCATACCTGGAGCATCTATGTGCTTTTAAGCACTATGTTAGGGATGACACTGAAAAGCTGAAGAGTATCCAGAGGAGGGCAATGAGATGGTGAAAGGACCTAAATTCATGCCATATGAAGGAACTGGGGATGTTGAACCTAGAGAAGACTTAGAGGAGTTCATACGTATGAATTGGCCAGTATGACTGGCTCAGTCTTTCAGAAATGTCAGAGAATCATTTTAATGGAGGTTAGTGTCAATTTTGGCTGCTTTGCTTAGAAAAGTCAACTCATTTCTGACCTTCATCTCATATTCTCTTATTAGAAGATATATTAGAAGATGAAATATTCCTAGATTCTGCATTTCTTTTTTGAAAGTAATTCTCAATGCCCATAAATTGTTTACAAGGTATAATTCTGAATTTAAAATGACCCTTGTTTTACATGTTCTTGAGAAAGTCTGTGAATCATAAATGAGCTATGATAACATCATGTACAATATCCACCTGGACAACCAAACCACAACTTACTTTTGTATTTTTGCCCTGAGAATACAAAGGAAGAAGAATGTATTTCCAGGGAAAAGACAACATCTGTTCCATCATAAGAGCCAGTAAATAATTTTTCACTGGAAACAAGGTCACTTTAAGAATATTTAAAATTTCGAACTTTGAAAACTTCTGATATGATTAGGTTATTGCAAAAGCTGAGAAAACAGAAGGGAACTAAGTACAGACATTTCTATCACCTTCAAACGACTTTTTACAATTCCTCAAAATTAAATGGCACTTTGGTCCATCTAGTTCAGGGGGCTATTAACCTGGGGACCTGAGAGGTTTTTTTTTTTTTTTTTTTTTTATCAGTTGATCAAATATACAGAGATAATATGGACTTATGTACAATTTTTTTCTTCTTCCCTGTTCCCCTCAAATATAAGCTAGAATAGAAGTTTCTTAAGAGTAGGAAATCTTCCATTTTTATCATTTTTTTTCTCCAGCTCCCAGTACAATGCATGGTTCATAAAAGGAACTTAAAATGCTTTTTGATCAATTAAATTGAATTAAAAAAAAAACAGCCCCTCTGCAACTACTTCACCACAGGTATGTAGTTAGGATTTAGGGACAAGATGATTGCGTTCCTAACAGTCTCTAAAATCCCAATTCTTTAACAGTACAAAAGTATTCTTCATATAATAGGTGTTTTGCAATTGATTTCTGTATAAAAAAATGAAACTCATCCAATTCCATATTTATCTCACACTATTTTTTTTTATCGCATTCTCTATGTTGCAGCCAAAATGGAGTTTGTTATCTCTAATTATAGTCCAGCTATCATATTCTAGCTTTTGTTCCTGACATCTCCCAAACCAGGAATGGACTTCTCCCTGTTCCCCCTTCTGCCAACTGAAGAAGGCCCCACGCAAGATCCACCTCCCCCACTCAAACTTTGATGGTCCTTCAGCAAAGAGTCTCTCTCCTTGTATTTTGGGCATTTTAATTGGGCCTTACTCTTTTCCTAATCTTTCCACAAATACAGTATTTTCCAATTAAATGCAAAAAAAGCATTCTTGTTAATTGAGGTTCAGAGAAATTAATAATTATGCTAGAACACTCACATAGAGATTTAAGGTTTATGAAGCAATATATGTATATATATACATACATACATGCATATACACACATGTATAGTGAGTATATATGTGCATTTGTATATTTGCATGTGTATATATAGTATATGCACGTGTATATATGTATGCATATGCACATGCATATACATACATGTACACATACACACATATATGTGTGTACACACATATAGATGAACCTAGTTTTCCTGACTCCTAATCTTTTGCTTCATCACTAACCCCTGTTCTATCACATAAACTATTGTTATATTTTCACGTTCAACCTTTGTCAAGTCATTGAAAAATAATCCAATTTGTAGGATTTTTTTTTTTAATATGAGGGTATCTAAATGTTGTCCTGTTATATTTGTTAATATCATTTCGGAGACTTTGTTCACTGTTTTCACCTCCCTAAAAGTCAGTCTGCTCTTGCATTCTTGTGTTCTGTCCATTTAACCTTCAATGACAGACTACGAGAACATTTTACATACCAGTCAATGGTAGTCCTATATTACAACAGGCTGCACTTGACTGTTTAATCAGAAGGCCTAACTTCTATTTTGAATTCTGTCTTTAGCTTGGGGAAATCTGTTTCCTCTCCTACTCTAAATTTTCTCCCCTATAAAGTAAAGGAGTTGGACTAAGTAATTCCTAAGGCCCATTCCAACTTCCAACAATCTATGCTCTATCGTCTTTCCCACTTCCAACATTCCACAGTCCATATACTAATGTCCTTTCTAGTTCCAACCTTCTGTTTTCTGACACCTCTGTAACTCTACAGATCAAACTTTAGGAGCATCCTACCTGAATATCTGGAGCTGTGAAGGCTTGGTCTACTTTCAGGAACTCAGCTTCTCTCCAATCTGACTGGAAATCTTGCAGCAATACTTGGGCCCGAATCCTAGGTAAGGCTAAGCTGTTGTCCATCTGAGCAAAGCAGCTGTGAAATTCCTGCCTCATTTTAAGTAATTCTTCTTCAGATAAGGAAAGGGGCAAACACATAATCTTCCTGTTGAAATAAAGAAAAGTATTTTAAAATCCTCCTTATTCTTCATGTGCTCTTCTAGGCAGCCTTCCTAGGTATCCCCAGGAGGCAATGATACAAGTGATGCCATTCCATCCTGTCTCTTGTGGCTGAGTGCTCTATTATTCCTACTATCTCTCCTATCTTCAATCTTCTCCTGTTTACTGGCTACTCCCCTACTGCCCTTAAATACATCCTTTCCTCCAAAAACTCTGACTTAATCCATCCAAATTTCATCTAATTTCTCTCTTGTCTTTTGTCATTAAACTTAAGAAGACCATCTGTGATAGGTGCATCCATTTCCTCTCCTCTCACTCTCTTCTGTACTCCTTAGGGTCTGGCTTCAGACTGCATCATTCAATCAAAACTGCTCTCTTCAAAATCACCAATGAACTCCTGATTGCCAAATACAATGACCTTTTCTCAGTCCTCATGCTTCTTACTCTTGTTGGAACCTCTGACACTGTGGATCATCTTCTATTCCTTGAAACTCTCTTGACTCTAGGTTTTTGGGACACTGCTCCTTCCTGGTTTTCCTCCTACCTACTTGACTGCTCCTTCTGAGTCCCTTTTGCTGTATCTTCATCCAGGTCATGTCCATGTGTGTATATAGGTACACAATGCAGACCTGGGTAGGTATACATGTAGATATGCAATGTGCTCTACACAGATGTACATATACACACATATGTATGTATATATAAATTACATTTATATGTACATGTGTATGTATGTAGACTAGATGGCTTCCAACTCTGAAACTGTGTTGCATCATTCATTTCACACTGCGTGTCTCTCTCTATATATATGTGTATATATGTATGTATGTATACATGTATACAGGTACATGATGTCTGTTTACATGTGGGTCCTTTTCCTCTTTCTTTTATCAATTTGAGTACAAGCCTAGAAGTGGCACTGTTGGGTCAAAAGGTATACACAGTTTAGTAATTTTGTGGGCACAGTTCCAAATTGCTCTCCAGAGTGGGTGGACCAATTCATAGATCCATCAATCCATTTATCTGAAAGATGAGGCAACTGAGTTCAAGACATGAGAAGTGAGTACTCAAGCACATACAGCTAGTATATAAAAAAGTAGAATTTGAACTTTTCTGACTTCAGATTCGGTATTATTTCCAACAGTAATCTCTGCATGCAGGTTGCTCAGATGGTTCCCAACTGAATATTGTACAAGGAAGAATTCACTTCACAACATGTGGAATTCCTTTTCCTGATGACATTTATCTCATTTGCAAAGAGGAATATTACTGGCTGCATGACAGAAAAAAAAACAAACCCAAAACTTCCTAATACTTAGAGCTACCTGAATAGGTAGTAGACTGCTTCAAGAAGTGGTGCCTCCCATTTCCTTGGAAGACATCAAAAGAAGCTGGATAACTGTTCGACCACATGACCTTGGTTCCTATGCTTGTGTTGGATGGCAGAAGGGAGGGTGTCAGGGGATGGGGGAGGCACTGTCTTTAAATCCAACTTTAAAATTCTATGATTTATCTTTCCATTGCACAGTCATGCCTTTGCTATGTATCAAGGCTTCATGGAACCAGTAACTCTTGCAAATTGTAATTTCCACCCCCCCACCCCCAAAAGAAAATGTTTTAGTCTGTAATGAATCCTTGTTATTGTCTCACCAATTTGCTGACCCAAAGGGAAATTCAAAGTATACACTGAGTGTTATCTTGTACATGAATCTGTTGCCTAAAACATTAAATTGTATAGGGTTTTCACCAAGGCTTTAGGTGATTTTTACATTTTAATGACTTGGGTGGTAGCTATGACAGAAATAATCTGCAAGTGGTATTTAAAACAAATGAATAGATACTGGGACAACTATGTGACATCGCTCAACTTAGAGCACTCCTATTTCAGATCCAATGACAAATAAAAAATGATCACTCTGAGAAAGGAAGGTAAATTACATCCTGTGGCTTTTAAAATTGAAGTCCTTCTCCGCCAAGAGAAGAAAAATTCACCACTTTTTATCAAAAAGATACTGTTTCTGGAATACCAATAACCAACATTTTAAAAGTCTTTTTTTTTTTCTTCTTTTTGGAGGGGGAAGGCAGGGCAGTTGGGATTAAGTGACTTGCCCAAGGTCACAAAGCTTGTTTTTGTTTGTGTGTGTGTGTGTGTGTGTGTGTGTGTGTGTGTGTGTGTGTGTGTGTGTAGTATCTGAGGCCATATTTGAACTCAGGTCCTCCTGACTCTAGGGCTGGTGCTCTATTCACTGTGCTACCTGGGCACCCCCATTTTTAAAGTCTTAAATGTAAAATTTTAGCATTTCAAACCTACAGAAGTCTTCTATGAAGTCCTGGAATTTCATACTCCCAGCTTTTTTATTTGCAGAAAGTCTCCTTGCTTTTAGAAATGACTTATTTTATTTTATTTTTTATTACATTATTAAGAATGAAAGATCTGGTCAATCAATATGAAAAAAGAATAGAATTAGACCACTTTTTATTAATAAGTTTTTATTGACATTTTCTGTTTCTTCCATTATCCTGCTTGTCCTATGTCCTTCCCTTTCTCCTAACCTCTCCTACAAAGCCACCTCATATAACATAGTATTTTTGAAAGGAAAAAAAGATCGGCATAACTGATCAATATATTGAAAAAGTCTGAAAACATGTGTAACAATACTGGGATTTGAAGACCTTCCACTCCCCTTGAGCTTGCTGACGTAGCAGGAAGGGGTGGAGCAAGAGAACGCCGGAACCAAGCTAGTCTCCGTGTGGTGCTGAC
>CM053592.1:135969610-135995617 GCA_028646515.1 Pseudochirops corinnae
CAAGAAATTCTCAAGGAAAACTGCCCTGTTATTTTAGAACCAAAGGGCAAAATTGAAAGAATTCACCAATCACCTCTTGAAAAAAGATCCCAAAAAGAAAATTCCTAAGAATGTTATAGCCAGGTTCCAGAGTTCCCAGTCAAGGAGAAAATATTAAAAGCTGCCAGGAAGAAACAATTTGAATACCGTGGAAACACAATCAGGATAACCCAGGATCTAGCAGCTTCTACATTAAGGGATCGAAGGGCCTAGAATATGATATTCTGGACGTCAAAGGAGCTAGAATCATCTACCTAGCAAAACTGAGTATAATGTTTCGGGGGAAAATATGGTCATTCAATGAGGTGGAGGACTTTCAAGCATTCTTGAGGAAAAAACCAGAATTGAACAGAAATTTTGACATTCAAACACAAGAAGCATGAGAAAGTAAATATGGAAAAGAATTTTAGAATTGAAAAAGACTTTAGCTACATCTAGTCTAAACTGTATTGGAAGAAAGAAAAATTTCATCTATTTTGGCTGACCTAAGTGGTCAGGCAACATTTACTTAAAAGATTATAGGATAAACCATGCTACTTTTGGACAGCTCTGGATTATAGAAAATTTTCTTGATATCAAGCCAAAAAAGCAACTTAGACCCAATGCTCCCAGTTTGAGGTCAAATAGGATAATCTAATATCTTTCCCACAAATTATCTCTGTGGTTTATTGAAAACAGCTATTATACCCCACTTAGTTCTTTTGTACTCCCAGCTAAGGAATCCCATTCCCCCCATATGATCTTTGTGTTACATGACCTCTAGGCCCTTCATCATCCTGTCTACTCTCTTATAAAGCACTCCAATTCATCAGAGTCTTTCCTAAAACTTAATGTAAACAAATCTGATGTCAACTGACCATTGTGGTAGAGAAACAAGAGTTACTACAACGATGATAATGACATTATGACTCCTCTTCCTCTTTTTTCTCCTCCTCACATTTATATGGGACTTTACTTGGAAAGTATTTTCATAAAAATAACACTTCATAGGGCAGCTAGGTGGTGCAGTGAATAGAGCACTGGCCCTGGAGTCAGGAGGACTGGAGTTCAAATCTGGCCTCAGACTTGACATGCTTACTAGCTGTGTGACCTTGGGCAAGTCACTTAACCCCAATTGCCTTGCCTTCCCCTCTCCAAAAAAAAAAAAAAACAACTATTTAGTAGAGCAGTGGTTCTCAACCTTCCCAATGCCACGACCCTTTAATACTTGTCTGTGGGCGTATCTTCATGCGGGCAGACGCACCTGGATAGAGGAGCGTGTCTTGGTTCCTAAGACCATTGGAAATATATGTTGTGAAAGGGTCGTTCGACCCCCAAAGGGGTCGTGACCCAAAGGTTGAGAACTGCTGTACTCGAGTGAAATATCATTTCATTTTTAAAATAAGGAAATGGAGGCTCAGAGATATAAAATAATTTGTCGTGGGTCACACAAGTAACAGATACTAGAGCTATGAATCAAGCCAAAGCCCTCTGATGTTGAGTTCACTGCTACGTTCACTTCTTCCTCTCAATTTTAACATTAATCTTTGTATCCTCTCCCAAATCTAGCACAATTGTGCTAACTACTTAGTTAGGAACTTAAAATGTTGGCTAGACCGAGTCTCTGCAATAAAGGAGGAAACTAGAGATTGATGAGACCAATCTGGGATGGTGGAATGGGGGAAATGCCTTTTAATTAAAAAAAAACAACCAAAAGATTTGGGTTTCATGAAGTTAGCCTGTTGGTCAGAAAGATGATGTCATCTCAGATGAGAAAAACAACCTGTCTATGATGTAGAGGAAGAAAGAGGAAAATTTATAAATAAGTGCATGAATAAGAAGTTTTGTTTTTGGTGTACTTTAGTATGAGCTGAGCAGGGACAGGAGGAAACAGCAATTTGGTCAGATGTGAAACGTATTATCAAGCACTGTAATTTGATACACAGAGTCTCCAGGAACAACTGCCACGTTCTGAGAAAGGCAAGGTCACAAGAAAAACAATGCTGAAGACTGTGATTTCCTGCTAAAATCTGTAAAATGCTAAGTGTAGATGAAGTGGCTTAGAGACAGAGACTAGTAAGGGGTAATTATAAGAGTGCAGAAGTGGGGTAGCCATGACTTAGACTAGAATTGAAGAAATGAAGGATATTGTGGTATATAAATTTTATTATTATGTAAAGAAAGAAAGTACTTATAAAGTAACAGAATGAAGTCTAAGGCAAACTCCTCAAGGGGGAGGCTCACTTCATATCTATTTTCAGTGTCAATTACGGACTTTGATGGGACCATGATGTCATCAATGGGGGCACTTCCTTCCTTGGTGCCGATTACAGCCTTTCCATGCCTTTTTATCCTGTATAATTCTTGTCCGTGTCATTTCATAAATCCTCCATGGTACATCTGTTCAATATCATAGAGACCGTCCTCTCTGATTTTAGTAATTTTTTTCATCCTCTGGCAGTAATTAGACCTTCTATCTACCACTTCTTACTTTCAGACAAAAAGTTTAGTAATTGACTAATTATATATATGTATTACATATATATGTGTATGTATATGTAGATATATACACACACAAATATACATATATTTAGTATTAGGAGTTGATAATTTCACTATCACCTTATCTGATAATTTCACTATCACCTTATCTGAAATGTGGTATAAAGTTCTAGGTGCCACACTTTACGAAGGACCTTCAGAAGCTGAAGTCTGTCCAGAGGAGGGTAAGCAGGTTTAGTGAGATGAACAGAAAACACAGAATGGGAGAATGTATTGGAGGAACCAGAAATATATAGTCTGGAAAAAGAAGACTTAGAAGCAGGATAGGAACATGATTTCTATCTTCTTCAATATCCCTATCCTTAAAATGAGAATAATTCTTTTTCCTACTTTTCTCAGAAAGGTGTTATAAAGAGCATGCTTTGGAAACACTAAAAGGCTATGCAAGTATAAACTAAAATTATTCAAATGTTTAGGAATTATATTTCTACTTGGTGTCAGGAGGGAAAACTTGAGCAAATGGATGGACATTACAAGAAAGTTGTCTTTGATTCAATGTAATTGTGGGAGGTGTTGGGTGGGAGGGATAGAAAGGGAGGGGAAGAATCTTTCTCACAATTAGAGACATCCAGTACTGGAATGGACTGTTTTGAATGATCATGAATTCCTTGTCTCTGAAAGTGTTCAAGAAAAGATTGGACAACTGCTTCCCACCAATGCTGTAGACGAATCTACAACAGATGGGTACAAACTGGACAAAGTTGACCTCTGAAGTCCATGACGACTGATATTTTATGATTCCTTGAGAAAGGAAAAATTCCTACCAAAGATGAAGAAAGAATGATAATTCTTTAGTATTCATGATGATTCTTCTAGGTTGAAAAAAGGCCCCTCATGGTACTGTAATGAAGGCCTCTGAAAGGAATTTTATCCTTTCTCTCAAAGCTGTCTGAGTATGATTGATGTAACCAAAAGGCTTTTGCCTTCTATGAAAAGCTTTAATAATTTTCACTTGTATAGACAGCTAGTTTGATCTGTCAATTTACACAGCAGGGCCGGTTCATTTCACAGAAATCTGCATGCAAGAATCTAAATTGCTTAATTGGGCATTTTTGCATAAAGTAAAGTAATTGCTGTGAATACATTACTCCCTTTTCTATGCTCCAGATTTGTGGAACCATAGATCAGCAACATGGCTCAAATTTCAGACGACCCAAGGAAGCTCACTTTGTGTGGGAACAAGTTGCCTGAAATTCTCAGTGGAAACTTTCTCTAGTACCACATTAATGAAAACAGCCCCCTTCTAATCAGCATCCCACACCTCAATCAATCATTCTAATGATGCATTTAACTTTTAAAACATTCAATATCTGGACTGGTGTCTTATCCCCCTCTTAGACTAGGAGCTGCAGGGAGACGCGGATTGAGTTTTTGCTAAATTCCAGGAACTAGTACAAGATTCTGCATCCAGTAGGCACTTAATAAATGTTTGCTGAATTCAACTTCATTAGCTCCATCTTATTCACACTTTATACAGGGGTGTCCCAAAAGTGTTAATGCAGTTCTAAACTGATAAAGCTTAAACAGGCATTTTAATAAGATTTGGCATTATTAATGTCATTATTAATAAATAAAATAAATAAAATGGCATTATTAATAAGATTTTTGGGATACCCTGTATCTCAGTGGTCTGTGTACAATAGATAACAAATTAATAATATGTTAGCTGAATTTAATTAGATGACTTTTTTTTTTTGGTTCAGATCTATAGTTTCATCTCATAATGAAACTCCTGATGTAGAAATTCCCTTCTCAGATGCAGATCAGAAATTCATTTCTAACTTATAGCCTTAGAGTTTTGCTTTGCACAGTGAGTGATTAAGTGGGTTTTGCAGGGTCACAGACGTAGTATAAACCAGAGGTGGTATTTGGACCTTGGTCTTCCAGACTCCCAGCCTGACTTTCTATGTATGCCTTCCACAACTCTATATACTATATGAAATAAATTTTATGAAAAGTTTGTATTTCCCTCAGAACTTAAGTGCTGAACATAACAGAAACGCTTAATAAATTTTGTTTAAATTAAGTTAATCATGTCTAATCCAAACTTTCTCTCTCCCTCAGTACTTAGTCATATAAACACAGTAGGCCGTACCTTACTGCTGAATAAACACTTATGGATACTAAGCCATATATCAGAGGAACTTTAATAATCTGTCATAATTTATATACTAAACAAAACAATGCTCACCATCTCTGGGGCATGAAAGTCAAGCTGTCCCTTCCAGAATCTGTGCTATTGACCTAGGTCAGTCAGTCAACAAAAATTTGGGCAGCTAGGTGGCACAGTGGATAGACAGAGTGCCAACACTGAAGTCAGGATGAGTCAAGTTCCAAACCAGCCTCAGACTAGAAATGAGACACTGGGCAAGCCATGTAACCCTGTTTGCCTCATTTCTTCATCTGTAAAAATGAGTTGGAGAAGGAAATGGAAAACCACATCAGCATCTTTGCCAAGGAAATACCAAATGAGATCATAGGGAATTGGACATGACTGAAAGTACTCCACAATGTTAAAAATTTATTAAATGCTTACTATATTTCAGATGCTATGCTAAGTACTGAAGATAAAAAGAAAGGAAACAAATAAAAAAGTCTTTGCTCAACAAGCAAACAACTATATACAAATAATATCTTTCTATCTTATTTGTCCATAGCTGTTTGCTTTGTAACTGGCAAATATATTATGTCTACATATACATGTGCATGATATGTAATATAGATAGATAGATGGATGGATAGATAGAAAGATAGTCAGATGGATAGAGAGAGAGAGATAGACAGACAGACAGAGAAATAGATAGATGGATAGATGGATACATGGATGGATGGATGGATGGATAGATGGATGGATGGATGGATGGATGGATGGATAGACAGACAGACAGATAGAGAGATAGAGAGATAGATGGATAGATGGATATATGGATGGATGGATGGATGGATGGATGGATGGATGGATGGATAGATGGATGGATAGACAGACAGACAGATAGATAGATGGATGGATGGATAGATGGATAGATGATCAATGAAGGGAAGGCATATAAACAACAAAGAGGATCAGGAAAGGCTTCTTGGAGAAGGTGAAATTTAAGCTGGAACTTGAAAGAAGTCAAGGTTCCCAGGAGACAGAGCTTAAGAAATTAAAAATTCCATGGAGGGGCAGAATTCCTGGCTTTGAAATGCCCAACTATTACCTTTGTTTAAGCCTTTGTTTAAGAGTTTGTCGGTTTTCTTTAGTGCTATTATTTGCACTGCTGATTACATATCAAAGGGAGCTACTCAGCATCCTGTCCACTCATTATATTACCTTTTGCATCATTTCACGCTTTCTCTTAATTGTTAGCTTTTGGTGAAGTTTTTTCTTTTCTTGCTTCAAATCATTTTCCAATTTGTGTTGAACAGAAAGAACTTCTGCCTGAGCTCGAGCCAACAGTGTTTCCATCTGGTCTTCATCCAAATACCCGGCTCTATATTAAAAATACATACAATTAGAACTATAGTTTCCAAATTAATATTTAAGACTGAAAACTTCAGTGCTACGTTATGTTTTATGAAAGTTAACAAGCTACAAATCACTGCCGACAGCAACTGCAGCCATGAAATTAAATTAAAATATGCTTGCTTCTTGCAAGAAAATCAGAGGCAAATCTGGATAGCATACTAAAAAGCAGAGATGTTGCCTTGTTGACAAAGGTCCGTATAGTCAAAGACAGGATTTTTCCAGTAGCAATGTATGGCTGTGAGAGTTAGACTCTAAGGAAAGCTAAGCTCTGCAGAACTGATGCTTTCAAACTATGATGCTAGAGAAGATTTTTGAGAGTCCCTTGGATAGCAAAGAAGGTCAAATCAGTCACTACTTAATGAAATTAATTCAGCTATTCACTGAAAGCTCAAATGATGAAGCTGAGGCTTAAATACTTTGGCCACATAATAAGAAGATGGGGTTCATTGGGAAAGATCCTGATGTGGGAAAAGATTTAAGGCAAAAGAAGGAGAAGGCAAGAGGATGAGATGGATAGATAGTGTCACTGAAACAATGAAGATGAACTTGGACAAACTTCAAGAGATAGTGGAAGACAGAAGGGCCTAGTGTGCTATGGTCGATGGGCTCACAATGAATTGGACATGACTGAGCGACTGAAAAACAAGAAGAAGCAGCTTTTTAAGGGGAGGCCATTTAAAAATAAATGGTAAATGACTTTTACTTGGCCTTTTCGAATACAGATGTCTTGTGATGACTCATTGAAGTATAGAAGTGGCCCTGGGTTCTCAAAATCTATGTTAGTGGAGACCAAGCTCTAATAGGCCTTATTGAATGACTTCTACTATAGGCCAAGGGAGAATCTGTATGTCTGTTATTATTTAAGGACCACAATTCAGAGAGATTCACACCCAGAAAGTTGCCCCTGAGGGGATAAATTTTATTTTACTGTTTTGGTAACAGAAACTAACTCATAATAAAATGATCCACTGTGTCATGGAGGCTCTGGGCTCACTGCTTATAGGGAAGATACAACATAAATGAACTTGCATATCCTAGAAGGACTAAATAAGAATTCTTGGCATATACTCAACTGAGGAGATACCTCAAGAACTCAAAAGTATTAGTGATCATTATCACTGTCTTCATGAAAGGTGAGAAAGAGGCACTAGGTTTCCTAATTACTGTTTTCTATATCTACTAGCATTTTTTTTTTTATCAGTGAACTTATTAACTGAATGGTAATAGAACCACAGACTGTTACCAGAGCTGATGAGTAATTTTAGGTCATCTAACCCAGTGACATTATCTCGCACTAAGGCTCAGAATGGTGAATTAACTTTTTTTTTCCTCCTAAGATCACATAGCTATAGTTAGTGACAGTTTAGACTAGAATTCCCAGCTTCAAGACCAAAGGACTCATGGTGTCTACTTTCAGAAACACAGTCCAGTATGGCTTTAGATTTCCATATGTCAGTAGTAGTAAAAGTAACAGCAATGGTGATTGCAACAGGTATATATAAAGAGTTTTGAGATTTACAAAGTGACTCTATCATCTCATTTTTTTCCTTACAATAACCCTGCAAAGTAAGTATTATGAGTAATAATATCCCCATTTCACAGATGAAGAAACAGGCTGAGACAGGGTCACACAACTAGGAGCAATGTCTGAGGAGCAATTTAAATGCCCCTCCTTAATTCTAAGCCTAGTGTTCTATCATTTATACCATAACCCATTTAGTCTTCATCCAGGGACCAGTGTAAAATATTCTACATTCTATCAAAAACAACAACAATAACTTGATTTCCATAGCCTTTTCAGTTCAGGAAACGCCTCACAAACCATTCTATGAGCTTAGTACTAGTTTATGTATAAAGACCAATTTACAAATAAGGAAACTATAGCTTATAATTTAAATGACTTGCCCAAATCACAGTCAGCAAATTATCATACAGAGACAGGACTAAGAAATTCCCTCTCTGAATTTTAAGCCCAGTATTCTTTCTGTGACCTTAAACTGCCATTATTAAAAGTAGATCCTGGTACTTAATAGATTCAGATTCCCTGAAGTCACCTTATCTCCAAGGATGCTCCATGATGATATGACTGGGTCACAGGAACCTAACAGATCTTAGGGTTCAAAGGAACTTTGTGACTTTATTACATCCAATTCCCTGCTACCAGGCAGGCACAATATTAGCATTGAAATCACAGAGCCCTTAGGTGATTTTTTCAAGATCATACAGCTAGTAGGGAGATAGGACCAGAATCCAGGTTTCTTGCTTCCTACTGAAGAGCTCTTGTCCCCCACTAGGATGTCTTTCTTCTTTGGGAGGATGATTATGTGATCCATTCCTGATCACTAAGATCATGAAGGGGCATCGAGGATTAGGGTCAATCATATTTATTCCTTTTGACAAACCCAACCTTGACTCCAGAAGATCTGAGTTTAAATCTCAACTCAGCTAACTTACTGTATGGCCCTGGGAAAATCTTTTAACCTCTATGGACCTAAATTTCCTCATCTGTAAATAGTTGAAGTTAGATTAGATGGCCTTTTAACTTGCTTCCAGTTCTAAATCTCTATGGTTCTATGACACAAAAAGCCACCAGGAATTTGTCATTAGAACACTGACTGAATATGTATGTAGATTTAAATAGAGTTTAGGTAAATTCATGCATGATAGTATAACCTAGCTCCAATTTTTAGGAAGTCCTTACTACACTCAAATCTTCCCCCCTGTTATCTTCTAACTATTGCTCCAAGATCTGTGTTCCATAACTATTAAAATCAATGTGAATAGCCTCCTTGCAATGCATTTTAATTTGTTAATGTTCATTTCAAAATATGAAATGAAAATGTGAAATATGAAATGAATAATGAAATATGAAAACTGAAGGTAAAATCTAGACAATGCAGGGTACAGCAGGACAGTCCTCAGTCCTGATCTAGATGATATTTTTACTAATGTAGATTAGTGTACTCAAAGCATTTTTTAAATTAATTTTTAATATATCTAGCTGTTGACCCATATTGAGCTTATAAGTCAACTAAAGTCATCAGTAGTTTTTTTTTTTTCCTAGAAGGAATGTTGACAAATCATGTTTCCTCCATCCTATATTTCTACAAGTCACTGATTGACCTAAACTCAGTATTTGTATTTATCCCTGTAAAATGTTACCTTATTGGTTTGCGATCATTGTTTCAATTTGTCAAAACAATTTGGAATTTTACTGTTATCTATCACATTAGCTTTTCTTTTTAGTTCTGGATCATTTACAAAATTAATAAGCATGTCTTCATCTAAGACACTGGTAATAACATTAAACAGTTCAGATCCAAGGAGAGAGCCTGACACACTACTGGAAACCCCGCCCCCCCCCCCCGGATGATATTTATCTATTAATCAAGAAGACTCTATCCAACTATATTATCTAGGCAAGAAGTTAAATTGAGGCATAGAAGAGCTTGCTCAAGATCATGAAGCTAGTGTCAAAGATGGGACCTGAACCTAGCTCCTCTGACTTGGTGAAAAGATAATGTGTGGCTGTACTGCATATAATATCCATAGGAGGCTGAGAACTTTGCTGTACTCTGTCTTGGCTACATCAGAAATGCTGTACTAGCTTCTTTGCTCCTTGTTTAGGGAGGAAAGGTCTTAATCTCATGCTACATGAGGACCAACTGAAGAAAATGAGGATGGAGAAGAGAAGACTTGGGGGGAGATACGACACTTATTTTCATGGATTGTCACATGCAAGTGGAAATAGACTTGATCAGCTTTGTCACAGAACAACAATGGTTGATCAAGTTACTGAATGTGCCAGTTTATTTTGGGATAATGATGAACTGAATTGAACTGGAATTAAGAGTCCAATTAAACCTTACTGACCTGCTCTGAGAATGATTTTTAAATGCATAAAAAATACATAATGTACAAAGAAAACTAATTCTATTGAAATACAGCTCTCAAAATAGCAACAGCAGTTGCTGTTTTTTTAAAGGCCCATGAACTGCAGTTTAAAACCCTTGGGCTACTCCAATTCCTTCGTTTTACAAATTAAAGAAATTGAAACTCAGCAAGTAATCTGCCTTAAATCACATGGCCAGTAAGATTTGATTCCAAATTTAGTGGTATTTCCACTATGCCATGCCTGACATTCCCTTGACCTAATGGGTCAGTAATTGTATTGATGAATATAATTAGCCCATTCTCATCAAAGAATTAGTCTCACTAGCAACTACTCCAAAAATTACCTGGGGATTAGAGACTCTTAAATAGGGAAGGGTCTCCAGGAATTATCTATCCCAAATACAATTTTAAGCATTAATTTCATCTATGGACTATTGACAAAGAACTACCCAAACTTTGTTTGAGTGCCTCCAATGCCATTACCTCAGAAGGCAACCCATTCCAATGTTAGACAGCTCAATCAACCTTCTTGTAGCTTCTTTCTGATCATCTTACTTTTTTCCCCTGTTGGGAGTCCTTATTCAAAGAAGTATGACAAATACGAATCAGGAGAAAAAACACTACTGAGGAGTCAGAAGGCTTGGGCTATTATTTCTCTGGAAATCATCTATAAAACTACAAGGTTACACCAGATAATATCTGAGGTTCTTCCTTCCAGTTCTAAATTCTATGATGCTACAATGTTGGTTTTTCTAGTTCAAATCAATTGAAATGTCCCTTAATGTGAAATAAATTAATTGGAAATTTTCAATTAATTTTAAGTGACAAATTGATTGCTATTTGGAGAAAAACTGAACTGGAAAGAAAATTGATGTCCTTTTGGAAAAGGATAAACAAATTGTGGTGCATGAACATAATGGAATATTGCAAGTCAATATATAGCAGTGAACATAAGGAATACAGAGAATCGTGAGAAGACTTTATATGAACCAATGCAAAGTGAAATAAAAAGAGCCAGAGAAAGAAAAAGAACAACAAAAAAATCAACTACGAATCCTTCAAAATTATAAT
Organism: Pseudochirops corinnae; assembly: GCA_028646515.1. Lineage (NCBI taxonomy): Eukaryota > Metazoa > Chordata > Mammalia > Diprotodontia > Pseudocheiridae > Pseudochirops > Pseudochirops corinnae. The sequence continues at coordinate 135,980,664 of CM053592.1, forward strand.
GGCCAGGCTTGACCACAAAGAAAAATTTTTGTAACTTAGCAATTTTAGAGTTGCCTAGAGCATTAAGAGCTAAGAAATTTGACCAGAGTCATACAGCCAATCTGGGTCAGTAATGGGACTAGAAACCAGGTCTTCCTGGCTTAATGGTCAGTTCTTTATCTAAACTGCTTTTTTTTTCAATATAATAATAAGGATAACCAACTTTTTGTGATACTCTAAAGTTTACAAAGCCCGGTCTTCATGGCAGTCCTATGAGATAAGTAATGAAATATGAGCATCATCATTAACCAGAAAAAGTAACTGAGACTCCCAGATGTGATATGACTTCCTAATACATATCAGAGCCAGGAATTGGAGCTGGGTTTTCTAACCCCAAGAACAGTCAGTGTTCATTCCCCTATGGCATGCTGCCTCTCTAGAGAAGCAAATGAATATTAATTGACATCGGGATGCAATGAAAACACAACAACATTGTTAAGTCTAAAAAAAAAAGTTTAAAAATAAACCACATCTGCTCATAACATGGATGAGACAAACAGCTCTTTGAGAGCTGCTATGAAGTGCCAAAGACGACATGAATGTGTAACCAAAGACATCAAATTAAACAAATAGAAAACCCCAAATTCCCCTCTCTCTTTTTATCTCTCCCAGCTGCTAAGGAGGGGAGAGGGGGAAGCCCATCTCAAAAGAATGTCAAAACAGTAGAAAGATAATGTCTGAACAGTTTCTTGGGAATGGAAAAATTATGTCTTCAGGGACAAGAATGATGGGGATTCAGTGGATTTGATGCGAAAAATGACAGGAATTCCATGAATTTAATGCCCAGAATAATGAACTGAAGCAGAGCATCCTTTAGGTAGACTAAGCCTTAGAACACAGAATAGAAAAAGTCAGAGTTGGCTAGAACCTTGGAACATAGAATGGTAGATCTGGAAGGGGCCTTATAGCATAATATAGAATGTTGGATTCAAAGATATTAATTCCCAACTTAATTTCATAGACTAGGAAACTGAGGTATGAGAAAAGGAAATAATTTCCCTAGAACATGTTGCTATTTAGTGACAGACACAGGGCTTGAAGTCGAGTATCCTTACTCTGTCACTAGGGCTCCCCATGACCAGCTATGCTCAGCTTCCCATATGGAATTAACTGGTATTTCCTGAAAAGGATCAGAGTAGTCCTCAGACAGTATCAAGCATTCAAGTGTTACTTACCCATGTATCCGGTTTTATTACCTAGTTTCTACCTCTGGCTCCACCACTAACATTCTACACGACCTCTGGCTAGTTATTTCCTTTTCCTGGGCCTCAATTTCCTACTCTGTAAAATGAAGAAATTGAATTGGCTATTGCTCAGGCAGCGTGCCATAGTGAATACACCACTGGTTTTAGCATCAGGAAGATCTGGTTTTAAATCCTGCCTCTAAGAGTACCACATGACCTTGGGCAAGCACTTAGCACTGTGTCTGACACATAGTAGGTGCTTAAAAATATGTATTGACTGACCATTGTATTTATTCTCTGTGAATCTCATTTTCTTTGTCTCTTAAAACAATGGAGATGCACGAGATCACCTCTGTGGAACCCTTTAGCTCTAAATTTATGAACCTATAATACACATGTGATTAAATGATTGATATTCACCCAATACTTTAGCACAGAATTTGTAGCATGACTTAACAGCTAATGTCTTTGGCCATTAATAGCCCTATCATTGCTTCATGAGCCTCTTAGAATTCTCTATTTAAGGACCTCTGACAGAAGGATGAATCGCCAAAAGAGCATCTTCTTTCCTGGTAACGACTTTTTATTATTTGGAAGTTTCAATGTATAATTACCTCTCATTTTTGTGGATAAGGCTTGTTATCTGAGCTGTAGCTGTGTTCAGAAGACTTTGGTCCCGGGTTTCTAATGACTGTAAGCTTTGTATTAGGTATTTTCTGTAGCCAAATCGCTTACTCAGATGGTATTTCTTATTAGCTTGTAAAAAATCCATTAATTCTTCGATATTCTCCTATTTGAAAACAGGAGAAAGATACAGATAATTTACTTTTAGTCTATTTTCTCATTTATATTAGCAGATTACAATATGTATCAAAGAGCATTTTTTAAGTGCATATTATGTGCCAGATGCCATGCTAAGCTCTGTGGATACAGAGAAAAATTAAAAACTGTCACTACTCTCAAGAAAATGTACACTCTAATGGGGAAAACAACATGAATAAACATAGATATGTACTAAGGAACATGCAAAGGATGTGGAAGGTAGCCTTGGAGAAGAAGAGTAGCTGGGAGACTAGGGAGGTCTCCCTGTAGGATGGAACAACTGAGCTGAGTCTTGAGGAGAATCAGAGATCCTGAAACAAAGAGGAGAGGAGAGAATATTCTGGATGTAGGGAATGGCCATTATAAGACGCAGCATCATGCACAAGGATGAGCCAGAAGGTCTTAATGGTAGTGTCATAGGGTGTGTGGAATCAGTTGATCTAAATGTTCAAGACTGTGCCAAGAAGTAAAGATACAAAGAAAGACTCCACACTGTCCATGTGCTCAAGGAACTCACATTCTAATAAGGTAGTCAACTAGTGAAAAACTAGATAGATAGAAGATCCTACAGAATAGTTGGAAAGCAATCTCAGGGGGAAGGTACTGGGGTAGAGCAGAGACCTGGGAAGACTTCCTGCAAAAAAGTGAGATTTGGGCAAACCAGGGAAGGCAGATAGCAAGGGCATTCCAGGTATAGGGAACAGTCAGTAAAAAGATACAGAGTTAGATGGAACATAGAATTCCTTCTGCAAGAAACAGTAAATAAATCAGTACAGCAGGACCAAAAAGTGGGAGGGGCGTAAAGGGGAAGCAATACGTAAGATGACTATGAAGATAGGGACTTGTGAAAGACTTTATATACTAAACAAGGGACTTCTTTACTTTTGATCCTAGAGGCAACAGGGAGCCAATGGAATTTATTGAGTAAGGGAGTAACATGGTCCAGCTTGTGCTTGAGGAATATCATTTTGGAATAGAAGATGAAGTGAAGTAGAAAGGGGCCTGTTAGACCAATTAGAAGACTATTGCAGTGGCCGAGGCCAGAGGTGATGAGGTCCAGCACTAGAACCTTAGCTGTTGTGTGAGTGGAAAGAAGGGCATAAATATATATATATATATGTATATGTACATATATACACATATATATGTGTGTATATATATATATGTATATATGTGTGTATATATATATATATGAATATACACACACACACACACACACATACACACATATGAGAGATGTTGTGAATGTAAAAATAGGAATACTGGAAAGACAAGAAGAGGCCAAGTTCTGAAGAGCCTTAATTTATCAAAGAGTTTATATTTCACCCTAGAGCTAATAGGAAATCATTCTTTGGATTTGAATGAGTAAGGATTGGGGGAATGACATGGTTAGACCAATAACCTAGAAAAATCATATTTATATTGAATTTCATCAAAAATTTATTTCTTATTTCTAAATATTATTTTAATAATCCACATTTATTTATTGTTTTCACTCTGACAGAACATTTTCCTATGATACTCCTAGAAGGTATTCATTTTGGCAAAAATAATGACAGCTGTCATTTCCACAGAACTTTATGACTTACAGAGTACATAACATATTTTCTCTTCTTTGATCCTTATGACACACCCAGGAAGCAGAAAGTGTAGGCACTATCCCCTTCAGTTTACAAATGAAGAAGCCAAGCATTCAGAGGTTACATTGCCAGTAAATGGCAGATCTGAAACTCCTGACTGCTAAGTCCTCAACAATCACACTTCAGTAAATTGTCCACGTTAAAAAAAAGATGGGGAAAAATATCTGTATAGCTTATGTATCTGTGCTATACAGAGAATGGGTCAAGAAACAGCAAAACCAACAGGGAACTGAGGGTCTCAGTGTCAGAAGGTGGGTGAGGAGACTGTCTCAGTGACTTGTAGGGTTATGACTAGGAATTTTGATACCTTTGGCAAATCCACTTGTTTTTGTGTTTGTATTTGGACTGTGATTCTACCGGCAGAACTAAGAAGAGAACTCAGGGCCCTATGTGGAAGGGGTTAAGAGACTTCAGGAGGTTTATTGTGATCAGAGACCCCAGCTGGAGAGGATACTATGGGAAAGAGCAGGGCAGAGATGAACTGAGGAAAGTTTACTGTGCAGTAAAACCTTGAGATTCTATCAGCTGATGTTCATTAACAATATGACCAACACTGAGTGCAGCAATAGGGGAAGTTAGGCCATGAGATATGGGTGGTATGGCAATGGAACCCTGGGAGTGGTGGCCCAGGATAAGGTGAGGCAGGAGAAGCAATGATAGTTACATGGTATGGAACTGACAGAAGTCCATGGGTCTGGGACTGACTGACCAGAGAACCACCCTGGGGAAGAAATGTACCCTTCCTCCAGAGTTCAACACCAAAGATCAAAGCCCCAGACTCTTCACCCTAGTTAAGCTCTTCAGGTTTTGATATATTAGTGTCTCATCCAGAGCCATCATCATATGCATATAAAATACAAAATTTTTTCCCTGTTGGAAAACAAAGTAAAAAGGCTTTTTGTTCACTGGCTTTTTTTTAAAATGAAGAATAACGTATTACATCCTCAGATGGAAGTATTATTTCAAGAGGATAACTAAGAGAAAGCAGAGAATTTTAATCAGCCCACTGAAGAGTAGAAGAAAAGAGGATGGAAGAAAGGCTAATTTCTTCTGAAACTTCCAGATTATATAAAAGCTCAAGGATATTTTCATAGAGGTCAGAGTTGGATTGTCTGGCACTTCTTATTCTCTGTCTTGGGTATGTTGACATACTTGAGAGACTTGGAGAGGTCCCGCTAAGCAATTGGAGATGTAGCTCTGGAACTTGGGATAGAGAGGAGGGTAAAATACATGAATTTAGGTGTTATTTTCATAGAAATGGAAGTTGAAGACAAGGAAACTGATCAGGTGACCATAACAGAAACTGCAAAGAGGGAAGAGAAGGAGCAAGAGAGAGAGAGAGGCCTGGAGTAGCCCATGGATAGCAAGATTTGGAAGGATCAGTAAGACAAGTAAGAGGAAAACCATGACAGAGAAAGTGGGGATCATATGGCAATGGTGTTATGAATTGTGTCAAGTGTTGCAAAGGGGTCAAGGAGGACAAGGACTGAAAAGAGACCATTCAATTTAGCAATAAAGAGATCATGAGCAACATCCGACATGTTTCAACTGAGTAAGAGGAAGGAAAGTTATATTGTAAGGCATTAGGAAGTAAGTTGCAGGTGTAAAAGTGATGGTAACAAAATAGGTAGTTTTTTCCCAGGAGCTTGGCTAAGAAGAGGAGGTGGCGAGAGTTCTAATTCAGTGGTGGGGTTGAGAAAGGGAATTCTACTGGCTCAGAAGGCAAAAGGAAATTATTCTGTCTCACTGCAATCTGGTCAGATCACATCTGGAGTGCTGTCTTAAATTTTGGTTATGAAGTTTTAGAGAAGAAGAAGAGGAGAGAGAACAAAAAGGGGGAAGAAAAGGGAAACTGTTGAAGGGAGAAAGAGAAGCTAAGAGGTTAGGGACAAGAAGAGGGGACAGTTCTACAACCACCACCACCACCAACAACAAAAGCCGTAAGTAAAAAAAACCGTCTCCCTGACCAGTGACATTTAATGAAACATTTTTGAAAACTGTTTTGCCATCAGGATAAAAAGTAACTTTTTTATGACATTACCTGTATTTTAGAATAATCTTGAAGGAGCATTTTAGCAGCCTCTAACTTTAGGTCTCCTTTCAGAACAGCACTTTTTATCTGTGTAAAAAAGATGTTGTGTAGTTCATTTCTTTGGAAAATTGCCAGCTCCCTGTATGCTTTTGCAAAATCTTCCTCTCGTTTGAGCAAAAGAGACTTCCTCAAATGCTCCTGTTCCCTTCGGTGTAGATTGTGCAGCAAATTTCTATACTCTAAAGCAGACTGTTGAAAGAAGGAAAAAAAATGTCTACTTCATGTCTGACATATTTAAAATACATTTTTTTCACCAATGGACAATGAGAAAACTGCTAATTACTGGGAAATATCGTCAAAACATGTCCTCCTGCGTTTTCACCATAAGAGAGGCTTTTGAAAAATATCAGTAGTGTGATATAGTGGCAGGAGTCCCAAATATATTATCTCAAGGAAAGAAGTGATTATGTGTTTTTATGCTTACTATGAACAAATCACCTTATATCTCTGGATATCTGTAAAATAAAAGGACTGGACCAGGTCAATGGGAAAATCCCTTTAAACTCTAAATCCTGAAGTCTCTCACAATTCTTTTTTCTAAATCATTTAGAACATCTTGTTGTGGTTCTATGCTTTCTTAGGAATCCACAGGGACCTCTGCTTTCTCAGGGGTTAATTAATTTTCCTTTGTTTTACATTATTCATGGATGCCTTACTTAGCTCCTCTGGAGGCCTTCTGTTGTTGATATATTCCTTGTTGGCTTATGTGTTTATGCTCAAGATTTTCTTCCTCCTGAGATCTTTAGTAATTTCAATCTTTTCCCCCTTTATGTCTCTTTTATATTGCTCATTTTTTGACTCCTTCCTCTTCAATAGCTGTTTCCCTAGGGGGAGGAATTCTTTTTCAAGTTTGTGAGTTGACTTATACAACCCTGTCAGGCCATGGAGGCTGGTAGAGAAGGAACTGCAGAGTGAGTGCATTAGGGATTGGGGATTAAACTTCTCTGATTTTAGTTCATCATATTTTTAACTCATTAAAGTTCTTGGTGTCTTAGATGATGGAAAGAGTTGAAATGCATTTATCTCTTATGCATAATTCCTATTTTGGAATTGTTTGAGTGGTTATGAGGATTAGAAAAAATGTGTAATGGTCCATCTTTTTAAACATGTATGTGCATATATAGTATATATTATACACATATTATATGTATATATAATATATATTACACACACACATGTATCTATATATATACATATATGTTCATAGTGGAGATTCACAGTTTCATATACAGTCCTTTTGGTCCCCTTTTCCTATTCTTCTTTGTCTGGGAGGGGGAGGGCATTTACATTTGCTGACTGTTGTCAAGTTCAGCAATATAAGACTTTTTTTTTTAAAGATGCCTGGAAACTTTGGAGGGAACAGTTGAGAAGAGTGGTGTTTTGGAAGTCATATTGCAAAGAGGTTGAAGGTGGTAAAGAAATGGCAGCCGTGAAGACAAAAGACTCTAGTTTAACAATCAAACGGAAGAAATCTATATGGGGATAACATTAAGAGAGGGCAGGGTCAAGGGAAGGTTGTTTTTTGTTGTTGTTTTGTTTTGTTTTGTTTTAAGGACACAGCAGAGCTGAGCATTTTTGTATGCAGAGTATGGCACAAACCTTGTCTTTGTGGGAATTAAGAGTTCATTATCTAATAGGAAAGTTAAAAGATGTTCACAAACCATTACACTACAAAGCAAAATGTGAAAATGCAGTGGAAATTCAAAGATAATTCCTGGAAGAGGGATGGGGAAAACTTAATGAAAGAGAGAGAAAGAGAGAAAGGGAGGGAGAGGGAGAGAGAGAGAGAGAGAGAGAGAGAGAGAGAGAGAGAGAGAGAGAGAGAGAGAGAGAGAACACAGTAGAGATGCATCTTCATTGTTGGATATGAATTCACCAAACACTAGGGGTCAACATGTCAGGTTGGATGCAGTTTAGAAGACACCACAGAGTCCATTTAGCCAGAGTTTTAAAAACACGAAGGGGAACCATGGGGGAGAATTAGAAAATGGGTTCTGAGGTCAAACTGCTGAATGACTAAATACACACTTTCCTAAATTCTCTTTCATAATACACGGTCTCTATGATCCCTGGCTTCTCATTCTGCACAAAACAGGGATGCAGCATCAACAGCGCATTCAGCAGACAGACCACTTATGAGCAAGGAGAAGGCAACTCAGGATTCAGTGATGATGGACACTAGTTATTCCATCAAAATCACCTCCTTAGCTGATGTGATCAAATGTGACAAGCATGAGCCATTCATTTTTAGGTTATTAAGGATGAAATGTGGGGGAAAACACACTATTGAGCTTCTCACCAATGAGGTAATATTGCAAGTTTAATTGATTCCAAAATAACCTTTTATATGCTTCTGTGGAACAATATTTATGCCAGAGACTAAGTAATGAAACAGTGTTTTAGCCAGCAGTGGGGAACCTGCAGCTTCAGGGTCACATGTGGCCCTCTAGGTCCTCAAGTGTGGCCCTTTGACTGAATCTAAACTTCACAGAACAAATCCCCTTAATAAAAATATTTGCTGTGTAGACTTAGTCAAAAGGCTGCATCCAAGGACATGTGGCTGCGAGACCGCAGGCTCCACACTCCTGGCTAAGCTTTACCACGTACTGTGATTTTGGACAAGCCTCTTATCCCACCCTCAGCTTCTGCATCTATGAAATGGGGATAATACTTCTGTCATTTACCTCACAAAACTGTGATGAGGAAAGCTCACTGTAAACTCTAAAGCACTACAGAAATATAAGCTATTAATGTTATGTTAGCTTTGATTATCATTATCCTTGTTGTGTTTGCACATTAGCGAGGTGTTCTGTAGTATAATGGGAAAAGCCCTGGACCTGATGTCTAAATGTCTCTGCTTCTTGCTACTTTCATCCTCTGTAAAATGAGTGGATTGAACTAGCTGAGATCCCTTCTGGCTTTAAATGCAAGAATCCTATCTTGCCCTGCAACCTCTCCAAAAACTCTCTTGTTGTTGTTGTTCAGTCATATCAGTTGTGTCTCTTTGTGACTCCATTTGGGGTTTTCTTGGCAAAGATACTGGAGTGGTTTGCCATTTCCTTCTCCAGCTCATTTTACAGATGAGGAAATTGAGGAAAACAAAGTTAAATGACTTGCCCAGGGTCACACAGCTAGGAAGCGTCTGAGACCAGATTTGAATTCAGGAAGAGGAGTCTCCCTGACTCCAGGCCTGGCGCTCCATCCTTTGCACCACCGAGCTGCCCTCAACCTGCCTTAGATAATTATTCACTGTGTGGCTCTGAGGAGGCAACTTGACCTCTCTCACCCTTGGTTCTCTCCTCTGTAAAATGAGGGAGCTGTCCTCAGCTTCACCCAAGGTCCCGTTCAGTTATAAATTTGTGATAGTATGTCTTATTCTTTCCAATTTAATTTAAAGCCATATCTCGTCCATGAAACTTTCAACTATTATCAGATTAATCACTCTACTTCCATTTTTTCCTTCAGGCTCTTACTATACTTGGAACATTAAATCTTTTAGTGTGCATCACTTAACTGAACTCTTCTGCATTAATATTTTCTCTTCAACTAGATGGTAACCTCCTTGAGGCAACTGACCCTACGTAATACTTCTTTTGTATCTCTCCACAGCATCTGTTCCATGTCTGGACACCAAATATATATTCAACAAATGCTTGGTAAATTAAGCAATTTCTGAGAATACTGAAATACAGTAATGGCTGCTCTCATGTCTATAGTGTGTTAAAGTTTCTAAAGCACATTCCTTGATAGGACTTTATGAGGTCTAGGTGCAGATATTATTAATCTCCTTTGTACAGAGAAGGAAACTGAGACTAGAGAGGTAAAGCAATTTGCCCATAATTATACAGAAAGTAAATGGCAAAGCATGATTTGATTCCAGGTCTCCAGACCATAAGTTCTGTGTTCTTTCATGCCCTATTCTCTGGCCCTCTCCTGGTCAAGGAGGCACCACATTGCCCTGAAGAAACTTTCTCCCAGGGACCCTATCATCCTGATGGGTGACTGCCTCTTCTTAAACACTATCCCAGGGCTTTGCTCCCTACTTTCTGGCCATCTTCTTGCCATCTTTGTCATTTCCTCCCCACAACCTTCAATTCTGGAACTATGAACTAGCATCAAAGGAGTTCTTCCATTTTCCCAGGATGGGGTATGTCAAGTTACTCCCTTATGGTTCCACTCACCATCTCCATATGTTTCTGGACCAAAATGTTTTTCCTTGTTCACCTCTCCCCTTTGTGATCTATCTCCTCTATCAGAATCTAAGTTCTAGAAGGGCAAAAGCTATTTGTGCTCTTCTTTTTATGTTTTCAGTGATTAATAAGTAATTTTCTTCTATTCATCCATTCATTCTATCACAAGAGACTGCATAACTGTCATAGTCAGGATATTAAAGTCTCCAACAAAAATGACTGTTCAGCTCAGACAATTATAGATCAGTACTGGCAAAGAGTAAAAAAATATACCCTTTATTTTTTCTGAAAGGTTGTCAGGTACAGGTGGAAACATCTATATGGCAAGATTACACTATTCCCTGAAAAATTTTGGGCCACAAAAATTCCATGTTTCCTTGTATAGTCAAAGAGGAAGAGATAAAAAGAGATGGAGAGAGAGAGAGAGAGAGAGAGACAGAGAGAGAGAGAGACAGAGAGAGAGAGAGAGACAGAGAGAGGGAGAGAGAGAGAGAGACAGAGAGAGGGAGGGAGGGAGAAGGAGCATTTCTTGTGAAGCTGTCACTTTCCAGACTGACTTACCCTCTCACTGACTCGCTTCAGCAGCTCCTCAGCTTCCTCCATGGTCGCCATCTCCCTCTGACACTGAGCCTCTGTCTTCTTCCTTATCTCCAGATTGCACTCTGCAGTCAGAGCAACCATCTTCCGATCATATTCTTCTTGTACTTCAGTCTCCATCATAAGAAACTGCTTTTTGAAAACTGAACTCATCCTTTTCTCCATGTGGGGTGAGAGGTTACCACTGAGAATCAAGTTTTTCAATAAGATGCCAATTATGTCTTTGCTAATCTGCATACGACAGGCCTGCAAGTCTGCATCTGCCCGGGTCAGGGTGGCTATCTCCATGCTGGGGAATGGAAAGAGAAGGGTTTAGATGCTGGGATTACATGTGATCTCCATTAGAGGTTGAAAATAGCTTTAAGCCTTACAGTTTGCATTACTAGGCAGCAAGGACTACCTTAAAACCCAACCTTAGGTCAACTATTTATTGAGTCCTTACCAGGTGCAAGGAACTTGGTCAGGTACATGGGGAAATATAAAGAAATGGAAGATATATATACTCTCTGCCCTTAAGATGCTTACTATGCATCAAGAAGGATAAAAAATACTTTCAAATGTACAATACAAATTTTAAATCACAGTTCAAGAGAACCCTTGAAGAAGTGTGGTATGGTAGAGTATTTATGTAGTACTTTTAAAGTTTGTAAAGATGTATATCATATATATGTATATATATACATATATATACACATACACACATTCACACACACATACACATACATATGTTTTCTCATTTGACCTTCACTCCCCTCCTCCGGTGAGATAGATGCCATTTTTATCCACATGTCACAGACAAGTAAAAATCGCTGATTCTTGAGTCAGAGAACATGGGCTCAAATCCCACCCTACTTACTACCTGTGTTATCTTGGTCAAATAAATTTCTGGAGCCTAAATTTGTTTATCTTTAAAATTAGGGCACTAGACTAAATGATTTCTGAGATCCTTTCCAGAATAAGAGTTACGATCATGTAATTCTAGGAGATGGGGTGGCAATTCAGTTCATTTTAGTACTTGATAAATGAGAGGAATAATCAATAATCACAGATATTAGGGGTGGAAAAGCCCTTAGAGATCACTTGCTCCAACCCTCTCATTTGGGATGTAAAGAAATGGAAGCCCAGGGAAGAGAAGGGCTTTGCCTAACATCACGCAGTGAGTTAGTAATCAATCATATTGGTAGGCAGATCTATGGGTTTGGTGCGTCTTATACTTTTAAGATTCAAATATTAAATGTGGCCAAAGGAGGAATCTCATCCAGGCATTTTCCCCTAGACCAGCAGTTCTCAACCTGGGGGTTATGTTCAATTTGTAACAATGAAAATACATCCTGCATATCAGATATTTATATTATGATTCGTAACAGTAGCAAAATTACAGTTATGAAGTAGCAATGAAAATAATTTTATGGTTGGGGGTCACCACAACATGAGGAACTGTATTAAAGGGTTGTGGCATTAGGAAGGTTGAAAATGACTGCCCTAGACCCACAGGATTAGCTAGGTGCTACTTCCAGGAGTTCACTTAGCTGACTAATTTGCCTTATCCTAACAGGAATATTCCAGTAAAATGTCATCAATTCTGTTATCATATTGGCAAGATATAATTTTCAAAAGGGTCTCTTGGATGCTAATTACTGGAGCCTTTGTGAAAGCTATTACAACTTCACTGTGGATGGACTGGGAAAACCAGCAATTATTGGTATGTTGAGCACCTGGCTTGCAACCAATCAATCCAAAGGGCAATGTGTCTCCAGAGACAAATGAACTTAAGACTGGAACGGGAATCACAATTGAAGAGCTTCTGAAAAAAATACATTGGCCTGAATGTAAACATGCTCAGGCTTACACAATAGCATGAGCAGTTTCCTTGTACTGATGGCTTCAACAGATGACTGAGACTATATGTATATTCTACACACACAATATCGCTTATGATATAAATAGTCAGTACTATATATGCTATATGCTTTGGGGCAGCTAGGTGGTGCAGCAGGTAGCATGCCAGGCCTGGAGTCTGGAAGACCTGAGTTCAAATGTGCCTTCAGACACTTACTAGCTGTGTGACCCTGAGCAAGTCACTTAACCCTGTTTGCCTCAATTTCTTCATCTGTAAAATGAGTTAGAGAAGGAAATGGAAAACCACTCCAGCATCTCTGTCAAGAAAACCCCAAATGCAATCACAAAGAGTCAGATACAACTGAAATGGCTGTACAACATTATATGCATTACATATATCAGTTTCTAAGATTATCAGTTAAAGATAAGCTGCTGAACAACATGATAGAGGGAATTTTCCCTGTTGATGAAATCACAGCTCTGAGCCAAATAAATGTGTACAATATGCATATGTGTATGTATATATGTGTAACTATATGTATATAGGTTTGTATATGTATATGTACCTGCATATATACACGTGTTCCCCACTTACTAATATAGGTTAGCAATGCCGTGTATATATCATATATGCATGCAAATGCCTATATATTTATATATGTACAGGTATATATACATAAAATTCTATGCATCATATGTACAAAAGTACTTTGTAAACCTTGACACACCCTAGAATTTGGAGCTACTTTTATCGATATTTCAAATTTTCCCCTAATTGCTTTATTATTAGTCAAGTATTTATTGAATATATCTACATATAATAGTCAGAGGAGGAATCAATTTTCCCAAGAAAGTACTTGTAGAATCTCACCCTGCACTGAAATTGCCTGAAGCACACTTATAGTTAAATGCAGGGCTCTGACCACAGGACTTTCATCAGTACCACCTAGGGCTGTTAGTATTTGAGCAGACTGGCTGCTATGCTCTTACAGACAAGGATGTCCTTACTGCTGCTACTTTAACTGCTGTTTTATACTGTGGAACACTCTGCTGGGAAAGAAGCAGCTTGACTTAACTCCCTCAAGGTCAATTGACCTGAAACTCAGGTGTGGACCCTTAGGAATAAGGACTGCCTCATGAATTAGGTTTGTGGCCTCCTTACACTACAATTCAGTAACTCTATGGAACTTGCTAGCAGGCTGCCTTTCCCTAAGGCAGGAGTGTATTAAGGAGCAGACCTTGCCAGGAGATGGAGAAGGGATGTAGGGGCCCCTTGTATCTCTGTTTGATAAAATAACTGTTTGCTAGGATCCTCAACCTCCAAACTGTCTAGTCATTGATTTACCAGAAAAAGGAATCACTCATCCCAGGACACTGTATGGACAGTTTCTTTTTTTTAGTTCTTATATGGATAAACCTACTACCATAGATCTTACTCCCTAACTACATAACTTTTTAATATTGTTCACTGCCATTTTCTCTGTTTGAATCTATTTCCTCCTCCCAAATAGATTTTTAGCCCTTCAAGGAAACAGATTGTATTTTATGTTATTTTTGTTTTTCCCAAAATGCCAACTAAGCACTAAGTATTTATTTAAGTAGAGATAAAATTTACTTTTAGAAGGAACAGCTATTAGCTCTAATGCTGCAGAAAGAAAGGAATTTCAAGAAGCCAACATAAATGTGACTGGATGTTAATGGTTCCAGGTGCCATTTGTTAATCTGCCTAATTGACTAAGGAAAGGAGTATAAAAGAACCAGTATATGTGTGTGTGTGTGTGTAGGCATGTACATGTGCATGTGCGTTACTGCTGGAAGGGACCAGAGGGGTAATCTAGTTTGAGTTTTTCATCCTGGAGATGAGAAAGTGAAGACAAGAGATGTGAAGTCTCTTGTTCAGCCACATAGACAATCTGTAAGAAAGCCACACCCCTTTCCCTGGTTGCCAGACTCCAAGTTAAGGGTCTCTGTGCTTTACCACACTTCCTCATGGTAATGAATCCAACTTTTTAAAATATGGGAATGTACTCAGTTCATGACAATGCAGCATGCTTAGTCAAACATAGAGCATTTGCATCAATATATTATGACAAGAGAATATTTCTTCACAAAAATAATTTTCACAAAACTACATTACACACTAATGACTATGTAAATAGACTACTTCAGATTTTTATAAGATAAGCCTGCTTGTAAAGTTCTCCGTTTCAGATCAACTGCCCTTTGTACTCTACCTTGTACCATAGTTATCTGGGAGCATACTTTGGACAACTACAAGTTTACTAGGGTCAACAGTGTGACCCAGTCTACAAAAAAGCTAATAGGATCCTGGGGATAGGAGATAGAATTTATACACTAATATGAGCACAGCATCTACAGAAAATTAGAAACTTGGAAAAGCAGCATGGTATAGTGGTGAGACTCCCCTAGATGTGGAATCAGTTGGACCTTGGGTCAAAGCCTTCCTCAGACACTTGCCAGTATGACTTAGGGCAAGTCTCACAACTGCTCTGTTCCTGAGTTTCCTCATCTGTGAAATGGTGGGGGGGGG
>CM053592.1:135996117-136049657 GCA_028646515.1 Pseudochirops corinnae
CTTTTTCCCCTGAACTAGGTAAATGATATGTTTGATTAAAGTAAGATTGTTAACCCATTTTGATTTGCTTTTCTTTAGAAAAGCAGATCTAAGAATCTGTGCTAGCAGCCACCCTGGGTATGCTAGGGTGCTTGCTGATATACTAACTCATTTTACAGGTGAGGAAACTGGGGCAAACAGAGGTTAAGTGACTTGCCTGGGGTCACACAACTAGTAAGCATCTAAGGTCACATTCAGACTCAGGTCTTCCAGACTCCAGGCCCAGTGTTCTATCTACTGTGGGGCCACCCAGCTGCCCCAATCCAAATCTGCCTCTTTATAACTTCTATGCGTCATTCCTAGTCATGGTCTCTGTGACCAAGCAAGACAAGTCTAGATCTTTTCCCACGTAAGAGCCCTTGAAATACTTAAGACAGCTATCTCATTACTTGTATGCTCCGGATGTTCTCTTTGTCAGGCTTCCCCAGATCCATCTGTCATCCTGGCTGACCTCCTATGGGTCTTTTCCAGTTTATCATTGCCTTTCCTAAAATGTGAATCCCTACACTAAACACTTCAGTTTTGATCTAATCAAGTCAGAGGTCAGTGGATCTTCACCTTCCCCAACTGAGATGCTCTCTCAAGGTAGACAAAAACCAAAACAACTTTTGGGGCTGCCATGTCATAGTTTATTCATTGAGCAAAACCCTATAGATCTTTTTTTTTTCAAGATGAACAATTTAGCCATGCCTCCCCTAGTCTGTATTTGTTCTCTTTGTTTTGTTTTTTTAAAAAAACCCAAAGGTAAGATTTTACATGTATCCCTATTAAATTTCACTTCATTAGATTCAGCACAACTTCATTGGGATCTTTTTAGAAGACTCTGGTTCTCTCATTCATTGTGTTAGTTACCTTCCTAATGCTGTGCCATCTGCAAATCTGATAAGCCTTTATCCAAGCCACTGACACATGATTTTTGATTTTATCAGGGTGGATAACTCCCAGTATGGGAATTCAGGTCTCCAACACAGATTTCAACCTATGAATGACTTAGTAGGAAATTCTTAGGGAATAGTTTTGAGACTGTGAGAGGTTAACTGACTTACTTATAGTCACAAGTCTAGAGTCAGAGGTAATATCTGAACCCAGGCCTTACTGACAGCAAGTCCAATACTTTAACTACTATACCACACTGCCTTCCAAATAGTTGATTAAAATATTAAATGATACAGGACCAAGCACAATTCCCTCGGACAGACCTGCTTCTATGATTACATTAACTATGAATCGCTACTCTTTGGAACTGGTCTTTCAATTGGTTCCAAATACATATAACTATCTTGTAGCCCTTATTTCTCCATTTTTCCTTTTTAAAAATATTTTATTTTTCCACCAACCACACATAAAAACAATTTTTAAAGTTTACTTTTTAAAAGTTTTAAGTTCCAAATTCTCTCCATTATTTCCTTCCCTAATGGCTCATTGAGAAGTCAAGCAATTTTATATGGGTTATATAAGTGTAGTGACGCAAAACATTCCATCTCTCCATTTTTTCTAAAGAGAAAGCTGTGAGAATCTTTGATAAAATGCTTTCCTAAAATCTGGACAAATTGTATGTGTGTGTATATGTATTTGTGTATATATTATATGTATGTATATAATTTGTATACATATGTGTGTATATATGTATGTGTGCATATATATGAGTATATATATGTATATGTGTGTATGCATGTATAATGTCGACTTCATTGCTTTACCAGAAAAATAATACTGTTCAAAAGAAAAATAATGGTTTGTCCTTGATGTGATCACTGATTCTTTTCCCAGATGTTCACTAAACAGTCCCTTTAAAACATAGTATAGGCTTTTGGCAGAAATCAAGATCATATTTTCTGTCCCAAAAATGACAGATCCATTATTTTCCCTTTTTAAAAAGGCAACATTTTCATTTCCATACTTCTTCTGTAGCTCTGTTTTCCTCAACCTTCCCAAGATCCCAGACAGAGACTCAGCTACCGTATATGACAGTTTAACATCAATTTTACAGCATATAGTTCCTCTTGATTTGGAGACTTGGCCTTTTCAGAAGCAGCTGATGCTGTCCTACTATCTCCCTAATTATCTTGGGTATCAACTTCCCATTAGCCTTTTTTGCCCTGTCATTCACCTTGACAGGGTAAACAGAAACAAAAAAGGGATTGACTATTTTGGACTTCTTTCCATCATCAATCTTCACTGTCTCATTTACCCCAAGGAGCTTTCCTATCACTTCTTTGATCCTCTTTCCCCCAAATATAGATATTTTATTTTATTTTATTTTATTTTTGCTTTTTTTTTTGGAGGGGGAAGCCAGGGCAAATGGGGGTAAGTGACTTTCCCAAGGTCACACAGCAAGTAAATGTTAAGTGTCTGAGTCCAGATTTGCACTCAGGTCCTCCTGACTCCAGGCCCAGTGTTCTATTCACTGAGCCACCTCACTGCCCCAAAATATAGATATTTTAAAAAACCAAAACCAAATCCTTAGATTTCCTTTCCGTTCTCACTCATTCAGAATTTACAACTACAAGTGTTTTTACAGGACCACTCTGTGTTTTCTTATTCATCATTTGCTATCTTTTTGCACTTCCATCCTCTGTAGTTTTCCCCATGAAAAAGTCTGTAAAGTTCCCCATTCAACTTTGATCTCTTTAGACAATGGCTCCTTTTCCTTCCTATGTGACTCTGGGCAAGCCTGTTTGCCTCAGTTTCCTCAACTGTAAAAAAGAGAAAATACTAACACCTGCCTCACGTAGTGGTTGTGAGGATCAGATGAGATAACCATAAAATGTACAGCACAATGTCTGACACACAGTAGTGTTTAATAAGTGTCTGCTTGCTTCCTTCCGCCTGTACTTCCTTGTTTTCAGAATTCATTCCCGAGAGCTTCCCATCCTTGTTGGGTTGACTTCCCTTATGGAACTTTAGATCATGAAGCCCTGCCTATGTTTTCTTCTGAAGCCTTTGAAATTTTGTTGTTCCAAAATCTAGGATGCATATTGGACTCTCCTTGGTTTTCCTATCTTTCTTTGTCACATATTCAACCCTAATTTTACCTTGTTGGTTAGGATCAGAAACTGAAGAAGTATTATCTTCATTGGTTCCCCACTTTTTGAAGACCAGATTTTCATCATGGCAAGTTAAGAAACTATTAGTTGTTCTGCTTTGGGAAGAGAAAGCACCCAACTAGAGGCCAGTAACCAAACTCCCTTATCGCTACTCTGTTTCCCACCCTCTTTGTCTATTTTCTCTTGTGTCTAGACATTCTGTACTATGTCCAAATGAATCCATGGCTTCATCAATTTGGAAGTTCCCTCCAGTGATGCAGAACACAACCCATCCATTTTGCCTATCCTGTTTCTCTTGTTCATGTTATCCCATCTGTTTGGCACAGTGTGGGTGGCTCAATGTCCTGGAGACCTTCCTTACTTTCTTTTGGTCTATAGTAAACTCCAACTAAAATATCACATCTTTGCCTGCCTCTGTTTATCTTCATCCAAATATTCTCTATCATGTAGTGATTCCTATATTTCCTGACATTCATATATCTTTTTATTATATAATGCTATTCCACCTCTTCTCCCAGTCCCCCAATGCACATATCCATGTATTTAACTTGTTCCTCTCAAAGTTTACCACTCTCACTCAGAATCACATTTCAGGGTAGCATCTCATGTTATCAAGTCTCAATGACACACACCTACGAGGTCAAATTAGCATCCTGTGACTCACCTTGTTTGATCCTAACACCTTGCGTATTACTGTTAACCACTTTCTTGAATTTTATTTCCTATGAAATTCTGATCATCTCCTGTGTTCCTACCTAAATTATAGTTCTTCATTATAACACTTATCTTGACATCATGGGCAGTTTTCTCCTTCCTAATTCTCTTTATTATTTTTAAAGCATTTTTGGTTTGATTTGCAAGATTCTAGGCAAATTCATTTTTATCAGCCCTTGTTAAGTTCCCTTTGTTATTGGTTAGAAGGGTGTAATTCTTGTCCTTTATTTAATTTAATTTATTTAATCCCTTCTTTTAATGTAAAATACAGAAATTATTCTCAGACAGACTCCTGTTTGAGACACTGATGGAGCAGTCAAGAGAAAGTGTCATTCCCTACTTACATTTAAAATTATTCCAAAATCTTCCCAGACCTCCTAACAAGTGAAACTGAAATATGAGATTGAGAAAACTTGATAATTTTTTTTTCATTTTCAGATTATCCATGTTCCCATAATTTGTTTGATGCTACTGTTTTGGCAAAAAAATAGTCAGGAAAGAAATCTTGTTTTGAAATCTTTGAAGGTTTGTCATGTATTTCAGATGGAAAAAAGTTGTTGCTCTGGAGGGGATGGATAACTAGGATCAGTGGAGAGAATTATGTGTATCATAGAATTAAAGTTGAAAAGAAAGTTCAAGGTTACCTAAGTCATAACTCCTACCTTTCTAACCAGTGAAAGAATCCATCCAATAACATACTTGACAAGATGGAGATCCCATCTCTGAATGCCTTTAGTGACAGAGAACTCTCTACTTTGAGTCAACTATTCCATTTTTGGACAATCTCACTCACTAGAAAATTATTTATTCCATTGTCCATTATTTTATCCTAAAATTTTAAAAGCTCACAGATGTTATCACGGAACCACTTCCAGCAACTTTGAACAATTGTGAAGAACGGAAAAGATTCTAAAGTATTAGAGACAGGTAAATGTACAAATTTTCCAAAAGGATCTTTAAAAAGTTAGATCCTAGGAAGTATGGACTAGATTGATTTCCCAACCTGCCAATTTGTAAGCTCCATGACCCTCAGTAAGCCTCATTACAACTCCTAGCCTTAGTTTCTTTATCTCTAAAATGAGGATAAGCATAATCTCATTACCTACCTCACACTGTTGTTATGAAGAAAGCATTTTTATAAACTTTAAGGCACTATAGAAACATCACCTATTATTAGTCTTATTTAGCAATATTGTCATTTCACTTGGTTGATCTTTTATCTTTTGAAATTCATGCAGAGGTAGAAGTAAAATGTTGCCTTTACCACATGTTAACCTTCACCACACTCATGTATATTTAACGCCACCTGCCAGCAAAGATTCTGATTTCACGCTCCAGTCACTTTCCAATGAATCACTTTAACAGTGTCCCACCTGCATCTCTCACGTTCAGAGTCAATGATCAAAATTCCAATCAGCAAACACCAATCACTTCATCAGCAATTCCTTTGTTATCCCTATACTGAGTCAGAAATTGCAAAATCTTAGTTTGTTTTATTCCTACCAACTTCAATTTATGCAAAGTTCCAAGTTTTCACCTTGAATTTTATATCTAGCATTACTCACAACATTGATTTTTGTCTCTGTCTAGAGACATCTCTCTCAGGGGACAGAGCAGAAAGATGTGTGGTCCATACATACTCATGTCTTCTAAATTCAGTTTTCTTTCTGTTGTCCTGTGCAAATGAACAAATCTATTTCTTACCATCTTCAGTAACAGGACTTATAAAAAAAAAAACAACTAAGCTCTTAGTATACACAAGGAAAAGACCAGCCATTTTACAAAACAGGCTAATTTCAGATGCTGCAAAATTGGCTCTTCATCTCAACTGTGTTTAAAATCTGTGCTATACATAGCAGGGATGCTTAGAGGGTAACACAGATTGGGCAGAGATACTGAGATAAGCCCGGGTCCAGGAAGCAAGATGAAGAGCTGGGAGAAGAGCAAGTCATTGGATTTATGAGTGTAGTTTTGTTGTCTATGGTATTGACACAAAATTCCTATGTGACTGGACAAGTTACTCCCTCTCTCTAGACCTAGAGTTGGTTTTTTTTTTTTTTCCCTCTCTTTGTTTCTGCTGCCCAGATCTGTGATATCATCAGCACAGGGAGCTATTAGTGAGCAAATCCATGCAGATCAGTGATTGTTCTGAAATCTATAGCCTTAGAGAGTTGCCTGCTACACTGAGACATTGTGACATTCCCACAGCCATGAAGCTAGAATGAGTAAGAGACAAGATTTGAACCCAGATTGTCCTGACTCTGGAGCCGTGCTGTCTTTCAAACTTCAGTTTATTCATCTGGAAAATGGGGAAGTAGGATTCTAGAATCTCTAAAGTCACTTACACCTTTAATGTGCTGTGTTCGGTGTCCTAAGGTTCCATCTAGTTTTAACACAGTGAAGCTCTGCTATCCATTCTACTGCATTCAACCACTCATCCTGAGAATTATACTAGAACAAGTATTTATAAAACAGATAAGGGATCTCTCCGACTTACTTATTGGTAATAAATAATTGGTAATTATTTACCAAATTGGTAATTATTACCAAAATATTGGTAATAAATAAACACCCACTTAAGAAATGAAGGAACAAGTCTTACATTTAAGTACTTTAAAGACATTTAGCTAAAAATTCCACAAAAGCCACAGACAAGTCATCATCAACCTGGTGTAAAATGTGAATAAATAAGATAAATTTCAAGGTGATTTGCCCTCAAATCTGCTATAAATCTGAAAAATGTTAAGAAATAAAGACAGAAAATAAATGAGCAGACTACTTCAAAATGGAAACAGTTGCTTCTAAAAACACATTTAACTCACAATTAGTTGCCTATCCAGAGGAGCAGCAACCAGGATAGTGAAGGGCCCTGAGTCCAAGAGTTCATTCTATGAAGAGTTGAAGGAAACAAGTATATTCTGGGAAAAGAGAAGCCTTAGGGGAAATGGAGGTTGGGACTCTTTTAAGTATTTAAAAAGGTTAAGTGCAAAAGGGATTGGAGAAATTCTGTTTGCCCCAAACATGGGAGTTTTTGTTGTTCAGTCCTTTCAGTCTTGCCCAACTCTTCGTGACCACATTTGGGGTTTTCTTGGCAAAGATACTAAAGTGGTTTGCCATTTCCTTCTCCGGTTTATTTTACAAATGAGGAACTGAGGCAAACAGGGTTAAGCAGCTTGCCTAGGATCACACAGCTAGGAAATGCTCAGCACTCTATCCACTATGCCACTTAGCTGCCCAAGGTGGGAGTTAACAAAGAGGCAAATTCAAGATTGAAGTAAAAACTCTTCCTAGTAATTACAGCTGCCACCAAAATAGATTGAGCTGTATAGAGAGGTAGTGAGTTGCTCATCCTTGGAAGCATTCGAGTAAAGGGTGAAAAATCCACTTGTCAGATACATTATAGTGGAGATTCTCTTGGGGTATAGGGACTAAATGGACACTGAATTACTCACCTACTTTAAAATTCTATGATTCTGCAATAACAGCTAACCTCATCACTGAGTTTCACACATACTAACAACTGTTACAAAAATAAATTAAAAATGCTTAAGGGAAGCCAATCATTTAGAAATGTTGTTTTTTTTTAAGAACACAAGAAAAAGATATTCAATCCATTGGTACATCTTGAGTGAATAGATTTTATTCAGATGATATTCTATTAGGAGTTTTGAGGAAGCGGGAAATTGATACCAATGTTTGTGTTTGAGGAGAATTCTTTCCCTTTGAGATTTTTTTTTTCAGAAAGTCTATCTTTAATAAGGTTTGAATTAGTTCCACAAAGTCTTGCATTTGGGCTAAAAAAATCAACTGTGAAAGTCCAGAATGGAGGCAGTGTGACTGATCACATGGAAAAAGAATCTCAGAGGCTTAGTGATATTATGCTCAATATAACCCAACTGGGATGTGGCAATTCAAAGTGTCATTGCCATCTTAATTTACGTTATTAAAAGAACAACCTACAGAATGAGGTAGGTGATGCTCTCACTTGCTTATTCCATGATCAAATTACAGCCAGAATACTGTACTCAGTTCAGAGTGCCCCATTTTAAGATCACTGAGACGTAGCATGGTATGGTGGAGGGATCACTGGATGTGCAGTAAAGGTAATCTGAGTTCAAATTCTGTCTTAGACACTTAACTAGTTGTGTGACCCTGGTCAAGTTACTTAATTCTCCTGTTCCTCACTTTCCTCATCTACAAAACTGGAGGAGGGGAATGGATTTGATCATGTCTAACAGCCCTTCTAGACATAAAATATTGATCCTCTGCAGTACTTCCAAAGGGCAGTGAAGAAATTAAGGAGAATACTAGAGATGAGGCCACAAGAGGATCAGTTGAAGAACTGGAATCATTAGCCTTACAAAAAAGAGTTCTTAAGGGGAACATGATCACTTTTTAAAAACAAGAATTTTATGAGCTACCATGCGGGAAAGGGGTTGAACTCTTGTTTAATTTCTTCAGGTGGAAGCTGTTTGATCAGTGTAAACAGAAAGGATTCCCATTTTAAGTAATGGTAGGACTAGATGACATTAAAAATGCCTTCCAATATTGAAACTGTAACATACAAATAAGGTCATTTGAAGGCATCTAAAGAAGATAAATTCCAATGCGAAAGTAACTCTTGCTGAGTGCCTTAATAGAATCTGACCCTGTTTAATTCCTTCTTCCCTTTCTCATCCACCACCTTGATGATTATAGGTATTTTAGGTCACGATTTCTGGAATAGGTCATAAAAACATAAATCTAATAATCTAATTTACCCATTGCTAGATCATAAGTAATTCAAAAAATGGAACTAACTGGGAAGCAGCAAGGCATAAGAGAGAGTTTTGGACTTAGTCAAGAAGATTCAGTTTCAAATAGGCTCTGATACTATACTGAGCAAACTGTGAAACCTCTTTGAGCCTCAGTCCCTTCTTATGAAAAACAGGGAGAATGTACTGCAAAGATCAAGTGAGAAAAGGTATGTAAAGAATTTATTAAAGTTCAAAGTGCTATATAACTGACTTAAAAAGTCATACAATTTTGAGGTTCTCGACCTAACTTTGTCTCACATGGTTCTCAACCTTTCCAAGTGTTTGTTGCCAAAGCAGGTACATGCAAATACTTAAAGTTGTGTAGTTTTTTTTTTTTTGGCAGAGATGGAAACTCCTCCCACAAATGAAAATCACAGCCTTGGTATGAACTTAGTACATGAATCCTAAGGAATTGCCTGAAACATATAATGTTCACAGTCATTCATTCCAACAATACATTCTCCATCTCCAGTGAATTGATGGAACACGAGACAGTGAAGACTGAACTGTGAGTCGGCCAACTTCCATATTAGTTCTGAGCATTGCTATTAGCTAGCCATTTGATGTTAGATGTATCATTTTCCTTCTCTGGGCCTCAGTTTTCTTATCTATGAAATGGGAGAGTTTAATGAAATGTTCTCCAATGCTCCTAAGCATGGGCAAGACGGTCTACTCCTCTGAGCCCCATTTTCTTCCCTATTGATGTTTGTATTGCCTACCTCATGGACTGTTGGGAGAAAATACTTTGTAAACTTTGAAGTACTCCAGAAATGGGAGTAGTTACCATTCTACTTTCTAACGTCTCTTTCAGCATTCTACGTACCTGAATTTTGGTATTTTCAGAGCTAGGTAAAAAGGGAAAGCTGGGGAAACAAAGAAAAATAGATGTTGAAACTGAGGTTCAGAGAAGAATGTGTCCCAAATTCCAGATGTAGTTAGTGGTAGAGCTATGATGAGAACCCAGGTGTTCTGACTCCAGTAAAGGTGATCATTTCTTTGTCTCACATCGCCTCTCAGTTGGAATAGCTCTGCTCACAGACTTCTTTGGGTCAACCATCTAAGCATCAGTTGAATTAAAGAACAGGATAGCAAGACTAGCATAAGCCACAGGCAGACATCTTTGTGACATGGCACATACACATCACACTTACCATCAGGGGCTCAACCCTTACAAAGCAAGGGAGACGATTTATAAGCTAAGAATGGGACAGATTGTGGTGATTAGAGCTTGACAAAGAACGCAGTAATTTCTCCATGTATAATAAAACCAGCTATCAAAGTATCTCAGGAGTAATGTCGCTCCAAAGACTTCTAGGCATATTAACATCCATCCAACGTCCAAAGTTTATTGGACATTTTTATTTAGCTGTGGTCACAAACAAGGGCTTTATTGGGTGGTAAAAGAATCTGAAACAAAAATCAATGCATCCACACCAAAGAATAAAAGCTGGTGACAAAGAAGAGAGGCCACTGTTTACGTTTTCAGAGTCATCTGAAGGATAAAGGGAATGTCCCAGAAAGAGTTCCCATCCTTGGTTTAGAAGAGCTGGGTTCATACACTTAATACTCAGTGTAACTCAAGAAAATTCACTGCATTTTCCCAGGACTCAGTTTCCTTATTTGTAATACACCAAGAATAAAATAATCACTATTTCCCAGGATCACAGTGAGCAAAGTGCTGTGTAACCTATAACATGATATAGAAGTGTGAGTTATTATTAATTATGATGATTATTATTATAGACTACAAATTCAATGATGTTAAGAATTTTAGAAGAGTCATGTGTTTCAAAGTTGGAGGGGCCCTTAGAGATTACATATAGCCCATTATTTTACAGGCTAGGAACCTCAAGGCCAGAGATTTCCAGTGACTTGCCCCAGATCACCCAGGGGTGAGTGGTAAAGCTGCCCTGAAACCCACACCTTCTAAATCTCTGTCCAGATCTCATTTCACTACCCTACTGAATTGGTTATCTTCAATGATTCTCTCATTCGGTAAGGTAAGACTGAGAAAACACACTGCCCAAACTGGCATGAGGAAGCTTTGGATCAGAGAAACAAATTAGCAACTGCCATTGAGTGATACTGCTGCAGATATATGGCATCTTCATCCATGAAAGGGAAGAATTAACAGACACTCCACTTCCAAGTCCCAGATGAGTACACTTTGTCCTTTTTCAAGTCTTCCTAGTATACTTTGCTTGACTCTCTCCTTTGCCTTCATCACACACTCTGATTTGCTTCATATCATTCCAATTTGTACATGTTATATTCTCTGTCACCCTTGTCAAGAACACCATACCTTCCTTGAGGGCAGGGGATCTTTCATTTTTGTATTCCTAGTCCTATCATAATGTCTTATACATGGTCGGGGCTTAAAAAATGCTGGTTAAACTGAAATGAACTAGCTATGTGAACTTATACAAGTCACTTAATTCCTCTGAGACTCAGTTTCCTCTTCTTTAAAATGAGGGGGTTGTTTGATGACCTCTAAGATCCCTTCCACCTCTCAACGTATGATTCTATGATATTGTTGTAGAGTAGTCAGTCCTTTCTCTTCCCATTGGGGAAGCCTACTTGAAGAAGCAGGATAAGATCAAATGAGCATCTATGGCAAGGAACCAGGTACTTACAAGGCTGAAAATGCCCAAGCCAACTTCATGCTTCTATGAACCAGTCTTTTCATGAATCCATTCCCATGGCCAGTGCTGGGGATAAAGGTGAACTGCTTTAACTTTATTTGTTTTATCCACACATCACTTATTCAATACTCCAAGCTGCCTGATGCATAAGGTGAGCAACAAAAATAGTCAAGGAGTGATAGCCCTCCACTGCCACAAAATTATTCTTGCCTAACACCATCTTAGCCTCCTTTAGCCTACAGCATGTCTAAAGGATCTTAAAGGCAAAAAAAAACCCCAAAACAACAACAACAACAGCAGGAACTCCATAGAAATAATTTCATGTCTGGTGCCATACTTCTTGGTCTACCCATACAACATCCCTTCTCTCTAGAACTTACAGTCTTTTAATTGGCAGCAAGGAAACCTTGGTCAGACTATAACAATGAACTTAGAAATACTGAATTATATGTTCCTGAATATGGCTGCTGTGGCCAAAGGAGATTTAGTGTTTTCTTTGTTTTGTGTGATTTGCTTCCTTAAATTTTATGTTCACATTCCTAGGTGTTTGACCTTGAGCAGGACAGTCTCCCTGGGGTATGTTAGCCTGTCTTAAAAAGGAACAGAGACATTTTCTCTTTCCATTTCAGTGTTCTCTGCAATGGACTATACTGTACCCCCT
The DNA here is from genome assembly GCA_028646515.1 of Pseudochirops corinnae. Taxonomy (NCBI): domain Eukaryota; kingdom Metazoa; phylum Chordata; class Mammalia; order Diprotodontia; family Pseudocheiridae; genus Pseudochirops; species Pseudochirops corinnae. Next base: position 136,008,017 of record CM053592.1, read on the forward strand.
CCCCCCAACTCTCTTGACCCCTGTTCTAATGTTGTTTCCACAATATTCTCTAAAAACTTATTAGAAGTGGGTAGATTGGGGGAAGGACAGCTAGGTGATGCAGTGGATAGACTGAGGGCCATATTTTGTGAACTCAAATCTGACCTCAGACACTTATTAGCTATTTGACCTTGGACAAGTCACTTCATCCTGTTTGCCTCAGTTTCCTCATCTGCAATGTGATCTAGAGAAGGAATGGCAAACCAATACATTATCTTTGCTAAGAAAACCTCAAATGGGGTCATAAAGAGTCAGACATGATTGAAACAACTCAACAGAAAAAGATTAGGACACTAAACAGAGAGAATGTTTTCATATCACCAGTCAAAATCAGCAATCATTTATTAAGTTTCTCTTATGGGTCAGAGACAAAGGATAAAAACACAAAAGTCAGAGTACTCATCCTTACAGAGCTTACATTCTAACAGAGGAGACATGTAGGTCATCAACAAAAAAGGTAATTAAAGCTTCTATTTCATCATGAAACGCCGACCAGGATAGGATTTTACAACCGGGGTGAATTATTCTTTATCGGAAAGTATATTTTGAGTAGTTGAAAGCTGATTCAAATTTTTCAGTCACATATTAAGCCATTTATATTCTGAATGGTATTTTATCTCTTGTTGCTAGTAAGCATTACAAGAAATGAAAAACTGGAAAATCAGAGTTAATTAAGAGTTTAAGATTACAAAGAAATTCTCACATCTCAAATACTCAAAGGCCAAGATTTTAAGATGTTAAGATTTCTAACCAACTGATGAAACTACACTTCTACATCACAGAGGCATTTTTAATTTTTTTTGGTTTTTTGGAGGGGATAAGGCAGAGCAATTGAAGTTAAATGACTTGCCCAAGGTCATACGGCTAGTAAGTGTTACGTGTCTGAGGCCAAATTTGAATTCAGGTCCTCCTGACTCCTGGGCCAGTGTTCTATTCACTGCACCACCTAGCCTCCCGGCAATTTTTTTTAATAATGCCAAATAAGGGGGGGGGAGGGTGGAACAGCCACACACTCTTCAGAGACAACCGTTCGATGTGTGAGGATAATTTTTTTTAAAACCCAATATTTTTATTATATTCATACACCCAAAGCTGCCTGTTCTAGTTCCTGTTAATACTTTCCAGTAATATAGAAATGGAGACAAATTTATACTTCTCTTTCCATCAGAACAAAACCAGGGAAAGAAGGACTTTTGGTTTTTCGGTCTTGGACTAGAAAAGTTAAACTAATGGAACTCAAAATACTTGAGGTTGAATTCCTAGCCACATAAAATTAAGCAAATTACTTTTCTTTCTGTGTCTATCTCCTCATCTGTGAAATGGAAATAAAAATACTTTTATTAGTCACTACACAAGACTGTTGAAAGAATCCAATTGTCTTCACACATGAGGAACTCTATTACTATAAAGTAGTACATTAGTGAGTTACTAGCATGGTCATTTCATGGGTGAGTAGGGCAGTACAGTGGATAGAACAAAGGACTCAAATTCAGGAAGACTTGGGATCAAATCCTGCTTCAAAGACTTTCTAGCTATGTGACCCTGGGCAAGTCACTTGGCCTCTCCACATTTCAGTGTTCTCCTCTGTAAAATGGGGAGAATAATAGCACCGACCTCATTGGGTCATTAAGAGGATTAAGTGAATTAACATATGTTAAACTGTAAACCTTAAAGTGATATATAAATACTAGTTACAATAACTATTATTATCATCATCTCCTTTCTGGAATTATTTTCATTTCTATAGTACTGGTCCAAATAGAGGCCATGCTTTCCCTAAAAATATGAATGTTTCAAAACCCAAATGGACTATGACTGCATTCTTTAGGACCATGATTTTAGAGCTAAGGAATCATTCAGAACTTAAGGAATCAATAATCAATCAATTAATAAGCATTTATTAAGCATTCACTATAGGCCAGGCACTAAGCTAAGGGCTGGATACACCAACAGGTGGCACTGGTTATACAGAGTGCTATTTATTTGTTATTAAGCAAGTCGAGAGATTATTTATGGTGTTTGTTTTTAAATTAAAACAACTGACATTTACATGAAGTTTGAGAGTTTCATTATAAATGAAATCAGAGGACATTTATAAACTGCAGCTAAATGGAAGGTTGAGGATAGCTGTGTCCATGGTATATCCCCTCCCCCCACTTTTACCCCCTCCCCCCAACAGAGTATAAGTCCTTTGAGGGAAAGTACGATTTTATATTTGTCTTTGTACACCCACTTCCCCAGGCCCTTGGAAGGTAAGATCCTTGATAGCAGGGACCATTTGTTCTTGTCTTTATATCTCCAGAGCTTAGCACCACACCTGGCACACAGTTATAGGTTATTAATATTTATTAAATTGATTTGATACAGTAAAATAAATAGAAAGCTGACTCATAAGCTCTCCTCTGAGAGATGTGAAAAATACAGTCAGAGGAGTCAGTATATTCAAGCACCAAAGGGTAAGAAGATACATCATTTTGTCTGGGACAAAGTTATCTTAGAGAACTTGATCAAGAAGCATTTCTAAAACACTCTCTATGTGTCTGGCCCTATGCTGAAAGAATGAATCAATCCCGGATCTCAAAGAGTTTATAATCTGCAGATGGCAGGCTGGACACACGATTATACAGAGCTAATATATATTACATAAAATAAATGCAAAGTAGTTAAAAAGAGGACACAGAGGGAGAGAGGGCATTAGCAGTTGAAGGCAACAGGATGCGTAAATGCATACAGTCCATCTTGATTGGAATCACAGCTTATATTTTAGAGGAGGAAGTAAGAAATTCTGTGAAGAATTTTATAAGATCCTTAAAACCAAGCCAACCTTTACCTTCTTTACCAGGCAAATTCAACATAGGAACAGGGAAGAAAAGTAAAAAGAAATACTGCTTTGGTACTAAGAAATGAAAGACTCTAAAGGTTCTGGATTACACATGTGGATTGTATCAATATAATCTCCGAAATTTGGAAGTCTCTGGATATGGATGCATCAGAAGTCAGAAAGAAATGAAAATGATTGTATTTTAACAGACAAGAAATGAATGGTTGATGTCTGGTAGTTATTTTAGAATTGGAGGTCTGTATATATTCGAAGCATTGACCAATTAGAATGAACATCAAAATTAACAGTCAAGTAGGGGAAAAACCAACAGAGATGAGATTATATTGAGCATAATGACAACAGCCTGACTCAACCTATTCAAGTAAACTTCTCATTCTAAAAACTGGGTAATAGATAGAGACTTTTATTCTTATTATCAACATCTCTGAGATACCTTTTAGTCCAAAGTGATCATGATAACAAAAAGGTCAAAGAAATCCAGAAACTATCTTTGCAGGTAAATACTGTAAGGGCATTATCTATTTAGAAGATGGTTATATATAAGATAATATACATTATACATGTATATATACACATACACATACATATATACATACATACATATGTATATATATATATATATATGTAAATAAAATAGTCATTTGTGTAGAAGATTGGAAACTGAACAATAACATCTCAAAAAGCTGGGAAGAAGCCATACAAGGCCAAAGGAGCTAATGGACAGTTTAGTAGACTACCCAATTAACCACATCATCCTAAGAACATTTGGAGATGAAACTGTCTATAAGAAAGCAGGTAATACTTCTATCATTTTGATAGCAATGGTTTCTCATTTTCAATGATAGTAGAACTATTATATTTAGATTCTCAAACATCAGTACCCACTGGAATATGTGTGGAGTTTGTATTGAACCTAAAATGGATATTCAGAAGAGCAGCTCAAATTGAGTAAATAGATCTCTAGAGCAGAAGATGCTGACCTTTTTTTTTTTTTTTTTTAGTCATTGGACCCTTTGGCTGGTAAAGCCTAGGGCCCATTCTCAGAATAATGTTTTTTAAATGCTTAAAATTAAATATACTGGATAACAAAGGAAAATGATTATTGAAATACAGTAATCAAAATATGTTTTAAAAAATCAACCTGATGGACTCCCTGGGTTCCATGGGGTCCAGGTTAAGAATCTTTAATATAGAAGAAGTCCATTCTAGAAGGATACATAATTTTAAATGGATTTTGATTTGTAAGATATTTCAAAAGGAGGAGGGAGAATTACAAAAGAATAGAATAATATAAATGGCACTATTACCTCCCCCATCGAAAAAAAGATTAAAAGTTATTAGTAATTACTGACCTATTATCCAAGAACCCATCAGAAATGAAAAAGGTAATAGGGATTTCATTAGTACAAGGACTTCTATAAGAGGAAAAAGGTTATGCTGATACAGAGACATAATGTATTCAAGAATTCACTGAAAACTGATATCACACAACACACACACACACACACACACACACACACAAGAAAGATGGCAGAAGTATTTGCCACTATCATGGAGGCTGTCATGTCAAAAACAGATGAAGGATTACCTAATAAGGTAGAGGTTCTCCAGCTGTTCTGGTTTGAAGATGACATCCTACTGAGTGCCTCACCCAAGCCCTAAAACATCGTGTGGCTGGTTTACTGAGATCCCTGCATAAGAGAGAATACTGTAGTAATCCCTCCTCCCCCTCCACCCCCCAAAAAAAATAAATAGGTGGAGAATGCGTTTTGCTGAGAAAATGATATATAGTTGATTAGGAACCAGCTATAGTTTGATGTACATCTGGACAGTTTTATAGCCCTTTCAGTGATTCAAAGCTGCCAAGTGCTATCAAAGCATTTTACCTTTAGCATTGATATCACCCTAGTTAAATTTGTGTGTGTATAAACATACATACGTTACACACATATGTATGTATATAAAATATATATATATATGTATATAGTCTAAATGAAAACCAATGGTGATTGTCATTCAGTTGTATTATTATTACCAATGACTAATAGAACACAATAAGCAACATCCAAGATTTCATCAAGAATTCAAATGTCTAGAAAAGGAGATGAGCTAATCAAGAAGCAATAGTGAAGCAGAAACACCCTAAGGGCATCACCGATCTTTCCAAAATATTCATTAAGCTGGAGGAACACCTCCAGTGCATTGGATGAATCTTCTGTAATAGTTAACAATTGTATAATCCTTTAGTTTGCAAAACTGGTGCAATACTTTATATAGGTTACCTCATTTGATCCTCACAACAATCTAGCCAAGTAAGTGCCCTTAAGTATCTCTATCTCATGGATGAGGAAACTGAGGCTCATAACAGCAAATGACTTAACCAGAGTCATACAGGCAGGATTTAAATTTAATTCTGCCTGACTTCCAATCTGGCACTCTATCCTCTACCCCATCTAGAGGAGCTATATAAAAAAAAATGTTAGATAAGAAATATTGCTAAGTCTTGCTCAAGACAGGAAAGCACAAATAACCTGTGAGCTACACTGACAAAGAGAAGCCACACTATTAGATCAGAGATGGTTCAAAATATCAAATTAAATATTTCTATGGTACTCTAAGGGTTTTTAAAGTACTTTCCTCAATCATTCTGTGAAGAAAGAGGTACAAGTATCCCTTCTTTGCAGACAAGGAAACTACAGATAGAAGTCAGGTATGAACCAAAATCTTCTGACTCTTCACATATGGGTTGTACTGCTTGGCTAAGAGGTACCATCCAACCCACAAATGCTCTGATTCTGGGGCTCCACGGTCAAAAGGCAACCGTGTCAACATTTCTTGTTGTTATCCCACCCATCAGCAGCAATCACGAACCTTTAATAATCTAGTACCTGCTTTTTTGAGAGTTGCTGAGATTTGAAAATTTCATCATCTAATTAGATAGGCTGGTTCTTAGCTGATGAATATTTACTCAAGTCCATTACTGTGGTCCTTGTTAAAAAGGTCAGAGAGAGGGAAGGGCCCCTAGAATCAGAGTATCACATGTAGAGGTGAAATGACCTCTGAAACCATCCAGTCTAACTTCCTTGTTTTACAAATGAGGAAACTGAGACCCAAAGAAATAGATTTTCCTGATGTCACATGGTTATTAAACATCAGCCAGATTTGGATAACCCGGAGCTGAGATTCAGCGCTGGACTATTTTAAAAAGAAGGAAACGTGTAGTACATGGAGCCAATTACCCGGCTCATATGTTTACAGGGCACTCTCTTACACACAATTTAAATCTTGCAAGGTAACTATCAAATCCCATATGCCAAGTCCTTTCCCTACTTTCAAGAAGAAATGGCCTTCAGTAACTTAATACGTCTGCTATCGTCCGAAAGTATCTTTTGACACCATAAGTAGCTTCATCAGTGTCTTGTCCTCAACTTCTATCTCCTTTGCTAATGTTTTTATTTAGGGGCCTGATACTACATCAGTATTTTTTCACTCTGCATTCAGATTTAAACATTAAACTAACATGAAGACACATGGATAGATGTCTCCAGAAGAAAGCCAAACTACTCCAAAGCAGGCATGAATTAACATTAGCTCATTCTCATGTCTTTTCATGTCACAGTTTTGTTCTTTTTTTAATAGGAATCCTAACAGTGTTTCTATTTGTCATAATTATTTAGTCATAGCACATTCTGAGTCAGGTATAAAAAACTGGTTATCTCCAGGAAATAGGGATTTCCTTACTTAGGAAGGTCAAGTTCCTTTCCCATCCAGTTTGAATTCTGATTTCTATTTACAAATCACCAGACAGCCTCTCCATTTGACAACTTTAGTTGAATTCCCATTTTCTCAACAAAGTTCTCCTCTTTTTCACCATTTATTATTTCTTCCGGTTCTATCATAAGAACCAATTACATTTCTGTATCTCTTTACCATCTTAATGTGCTCCCACAACCACTATCTTATTTGGTCCTCACAACAACTTTTTAAAACGGATTGTTTCCCTTTTACTGATGAGGAAACTGAGGTTCTAAAAGGTTATGTGGCTTGCTCAAGTTCACATAGCTAGCAGGTGCTGAGATTGAGATTTGAACACAGGCTTTCTGACCAGATGATTAATGCCCTTTCTAACTGCACAATGCCGCCTCTCGATAAACTGTAGGTTACCTCTGGGAAACTGAGTTGACCAGGGCCATAGTGATAATAAGTGACAGAACTAATATAGTAAAACCTAGTTTCCTGATTCCAAATTAATGTTGAATTGTTCAGGGTCACAATAAGATGAATGAAGAGAGAGAAGATGCAAGGAAATAGATTTTCACTTAATGTTACAAAGCTCTACAACTTAAAATAATCCAAAAATGTTATGGAGAAACAGGATGACTTTGTTCTGATTGCATTCTTCAGTTGGGGGGTTTGGAAGAAGCATACATGTTCTCATGTTAACAGAAGCAGAAATAAGGAGAGAACCTGGAGGAAGACAAAGCTAGACTGTGGATTCTTACTCTTCTAGGGCTTGAACCATGTTCCCTGGCTCTTCAGATGACAATATATCAATGATTTGGTCACTGCTGGTGAATTCTTCACTCACACCATCCACTGAAGCGAACTGTGAGTACTCCAGCTTGCCTTCTTGATGAAGGCTCTGCTGGACCTGCAGAGGAATTTTAGAAAACCTGAATTATATCACTATCTAGGAAATAGCAAGACTAGAAAAGATAAAAGACATGCTAGAAGTAACAGATGGAGTTATCATTAAACTTTTCTGGTTTATAACCAATGATAGCACCATAGAATGTTCTATTCTGAGGACATCAAAACATAGAATAGAGAATGATAGCAATAGAACGGATCATAGGCTATACAGTATTACAATTGAAAGGGACCACAGAATACCAACATTAGATCTGGCTGAATACAAAATGTTAGAGCTAGGAAAGAATCTTGGGGAGTGTCAGATCTAAGTTTCTCATTTTAAAAATAAGGAAACCAAATAAATACATAAGTGAATGAATGAATAAATAGGGGTGGATAGGTGGCGCAGTGAATGGAGCACCAGTCAGGAGGACCTGAGATCAAATCCGACCTAGACACTTAACACAAAATTAGCCATGTGACCTTGGGCAAGTCACTTAGCCCCAACTGCCCTGCCTTCCCCCCCTCCAAAAAGCAAATAAATAAATAAATAAAAATCAGGAAACTGAACCCCAAAGAGGGCTGTCTTCTACAAACACAAGCTAAGTGGGATAACCAGGGCAAGTACCTAGGGGTCATAGTATCTTAGAGTTTTAAAGGACCTAGAGGACATGTAGTATAACCCTTGCCCATAAGATACTTCTACTGAAACATTCCCAGTTAGTGGTCATCCTGCCTCCACTTACACATCATCAATTATGGGGAGTTCACTAACTCCTGAGGCAGACTCTGAGACATGACATGGGGACAGTTGTAATGGCTTGGAAGATATTTCCTATATTAAGTCAATATATGCATCTACAGCTTCTACCCACTATTTCTAGCCCTTTTCTCAGTGATCCATCAAACCCATTCTAGCATATTTTTACGTGACAACCCCTCTAATACTGGGAAAAAGCAATCATGTTCCTCCTTAGATCTGTTCTTCTACAATATAAATATAACCAGTTTATTGAACTGTTCCCTACCCTGCCATATGTCATGACTTCCAGTCTTCCCAATACCCCGTTCATCCTCGTATGGCTGTACTCTGGGTTATCAATGCCCTTCTTAAAGTCTGTTATCTACAACTGAATGAAATACTTGTGAGTGTGGTCTGCCCAGCATGGGACAAAGGACAGCACTATACTCTCCATTATTCTGAAAGTTGTGCCAAAATCTAAGGTTGCATCAGCATTTTTGGTAGTATATCACATGTTTGACTCATGAATCTTGCACTCCAAAAATCTTTAGATCTTTTCCACAGGAATCATTGCCTTAATCCACTAGAGAAGGAAATAGCAAACTACTCTGGCATCTTTGCCAAGAAAACCCCAGGAACAGTATTGATGTTCTATGGTCCCAGGGGTCACAAAGAGTCAAATATGAATGAATAACTTAACAACAATAAAACTATCACTATTTTATGTTTATGACTGACTTTTTAAAGTGATATATAAAACTTTAAATTTATTAATATTAAATTTCATTTTATTAGATAGAGACTACCATTCTAACACATCAAGGCATTTTTGCAGCCTGGCTTATCCAACATGTAAGTTCCACTCCTAGCTTTATTATACATACATACATACATACATAATATTATATATGTTATATACATATATAACATTACACACACACACACACACACACACACACACACACACACACACACCTCTATACTTTCATCCAAGTTTCTTTAGGACCTTTCAATTTGGGTGCCTAAAGCCGCACTAGCAAGATAGCAGGGCCCATTTTTTCATCTTATTCTGTGCTAGATGGAGGGGAAAATTCTCACTTCAATGAAACTCCAGCCATAATTCTCTACATAGTATTCAGAGTAAGTTATGCAAAGGTAGGAGAGGCCAATCAAACCATGTATTTTATCTACATTTCCTAAATTATTATTACGAAGAAGCAAAATGCCAAGATAGAGGAAGACGATTTGACTCTAAGATTAAAAGTTGGCATGAATTTTCAAGGCAAAATGTTCAAAGATCTTCAAAATTGGAATCAAATTAACACATTGCTGATTACTTTGCCAAGGCTGTGATCTCCTTCTAAGACACAGAATTAACTCCTGTCATGGATTTTGCCTGATTTCTTGCCAACTATAATACATTAATGAGGCCCATGAATATAAAAAAGCAGTAATCTAAAGGACAAAAATAAAAGTAGGTGGAAGCAAGTGGCCAGTGATGACTTACGTATAGGAGATGGGGCAAAAATCCTCCCTAGGGATATTCCTGACTGGAAAGGGAGGAGGGTTATTCATATACATTCATATACATTCAATGTCTCTTCATTTCTATTGAAGTTTAAAAAAAAGCTTGAGGAAATGAGGAACAGATGTAGTTGGAATATAGCGGAAAGGGGACAGAGAATTGAAGAGATTTGGAGTCAAGTTTCAGCCTTGTTACTAAGTAGCAATGTGACCTTGGCCAAGTCACTTGTCAAAACTTCAGCTTCTTCAACTATAAAATAAAGGCTTTGGACTTTCTCAACAATTTTTACACAGGGGTTCCTGAACTCAGAGGGGTCTGTTAGTAGACTTCAGGGGGAGGGGTACAAACTTGGATGAGAAAAAAATTATGGATTTATTTTCACAATTGAAGTTAGCAATTCCTTCAACTATTTTAAAATATTCTGAGAAGGGGTCCATACACGTCATTAAATTTCCAAAGGGTTCCACGATCCCTGAGAAAGATTAACCCTTGGATAGGATGATGTCCAAGGGAACTCTGTGAAATTCCATGAAATCCATGATAAAAACTTTTATTTCAATGACTGACGTGGGGTTTGATTCAATATATTTGCTTCTTGCTCTACCATCACAGGACATTCCCCATGGCAGCTGGATGATGTAATGGACAGAGTGCTGGTTTAGAGGCAGGAACACATGAATTTGACTCCTTCCTTAGATGCCCGTCAACTCTGTGACCCTGGGGATAATAATAGTCCCTACTTCACAGGATTTGAAGATTGATTTTGTCAAACATTTGGCAAATCTTAAAATGCCATAGGTTTGTTATGAGTACTATTATCATTATTATAATTCAGATCATTCTAAGGAGAGCTCTCCTAAGGAGAGGTCTCCTACCAGCCATATTGCTAACAGAGAAAATAACTTTCCCCAATGACCAACTGCAAAGACACCACACAAAGACACACACACACATACACACACACATATACCCCTTCTTGACCTAATTCATATAGAGAAAATTACTTGCCCTAATGACCAACTGCACACACACACACACACACACACACACACACACACACACACACCCCTTCTTGACCTAATCCACAAACTTCCAGAGAGCAAAGTAGTTACCTTCAGAAATTTAAGGTATTTTGCCATATAGATAAGCTGTCCCTCATAAGGATCATGAGCATTTAGTTGTCTAATTAATGCAGTCCAGATCTCACTCCATATGCTATCTATTAGAGTACTAGAAGGTTAAGTCTGAAGGGGACACTAGAGGCCATCAGGTCCTGGCTCCTCTCCATACAGATGAGGAAAGAGAGACCCAAAGTCATATAGCTAGTTAATGAAAGAACGTGGATTGCAACCTGGGCCTTTTTACTCCATCTAGTGCTTTCTCCATCAACATAGACGACTTTCCATAATGTAGAGACAATTGTCTAGAACTGGGAGTCAGGAAACTTAGGCTTCAGTCCTAATTCTAAGACCACAATATTTAAATGCTATGGATTTTATTATTCTCATTTTATAGACAAGAAAACTGAGGATCAAAAAAAATTAAGTGACTTGCCTATGGATGCAGATAAATGGTGCCGTGGATAGGGCGCTGGTCCTTGGACCAGTCAGGAAGAGTCAGGAAGATCTGAGTTAAATATGGTCTTGGGCACTTCCTAGTTTTGTGACCCTAGCAAGTTAACCCTCTTGTCTGCCTCAGTTTTCTCAACTTTAAAATGGGGATGATAATAGCACCTACCTCCCAGGGTTATTGAGGGAATAAATGAGCTAAAATCTATAAAGTGCTTAGCATAGTGTCTGGCACATAGTAGGTACTTTTAAAAAGGAATTTTAGATTTCAGAATTTGGTATATTTGTTTCCTTTCTTCTTTCCTCCCTCCTTCCCTTCCTTCCTTCTTTCCTTTCCCCCTCCATCCCTCCTTCTTTCCCTTTTTTCCTTCCTTTCCTTTCTTCTATCCTTTCTTCTTTCTTTCATTTCTTTCTCTCTTCCTTACTTCCCATGATCACACATCCAGTAATTAATTAAAGGTGCTGAACTGCAAGATTTCTCATGTCCCTCAGGGCTAACTTTTCAAGTTCATGTTCTAAGATTCCTTCCAGCTTAGACATTCTATGATTTAATCAGGTCTCCAATTCATTTGCTTCTTTCTCCAAGCAAGGAGTGAAATTTGTCTTAACCCTGACTCAGGAACAAAATCTGCTACTTGAGCTTTTGAAACCAAACAGAAATTGACTTCTTTTCTCTTTCATCTGACCATGAAACTCCTCTCTCTCTGGTTCTTTTTCACTATGTTTTTTCTTCTCCCCTCAAGCCATCAAGTCATATCTCTTCCATGATTCAAATACACTAAATTCTGAAATCCAGAATTCCTTTTAAAAATCTTTCAGTATACCTAGAGGAGTTAACATTTCTTACCTTCATTCTCATTTACTGACCATTTACTATGTACAAGATCCTATGGCAAGGACCATAGGGATTACTGAAACAAATAAATTGTGGTTTCTGTCCACATGAAGTTTATAATTAGGTGGTTTGGTTAAGGTAAGGACTTGGTTAATCTTAATATAAACTATTATTTTTGTGCCAGGAATGAGTTATAATGTCACTGGCCTTACTTATTTCCCAAGAGAAAGTCCTTGGTTTAAAGGAAGGGACTTGGTTTCAAGTCTTCAATGGCTACTTACTAAATATAGAATCTTAGACAAATCTCTTCTGCTCTTGGGACCTCAGTTTCTTATAAAATTAAGAGGTTGGACTATCTGATCTCTAAGTCTTCTTCTAGGTCTCAACTTATGATCCTAAAAATATGTTATAAACTAAGTGTTTATATAAATCTAGTATACCATTATTCCTTATCAGAATTCAGTACAATTTTAATAAAAAGCAATGTTTATTTCTCAATGTATTCTTTATGCCTTTTATATATTCAACCATAAAACTTTTTTTTTAGATTATATGTACCTGGATAGGAACAATGACTATTTTTTGTATAATATATTGTTCAATGACACTAAGAAATGGAAGCTTAGTAAAAGATTTCTGAGATTGCTCATGCATTATTCATCACATTCAATGATCCCTACTTCAGTAGTACCAATAACAAAGAATTGACAGTATTTTAGAAAGACTGATTATAGCTGCATGTAAAGGAATAATTTCCAAATGATAGCAACTTGTCAGTAATGGAATAGGCTGCCTCCTGGAACAAATTCCTTTGAGGTATTAAAATATAGACTGGATTAATTTAATGATCACTTATTAAGCACCTATTGTGTGCAGAGCATTGATACAGGTACTTTGGGAAACACAAAGTATTCTTAAGTCACAGCCCCTGCCCCATGGAACTTACAGAGGAAGAGAGATATATGGTCAAGCACAGTTAGCCACAATACACAACATTCCAGGAAAAGTTCAGTAAAGAAATACAAAAGAACATGAAATGTGAGGTCTGAGGATAAAAGTCATTACTCTGTGGGGAGAAAGATGGATCAGGGAGAGCTTTATAGTGACATTCAAGATAGAATTTAAAAGATGAGGAAGAATTAAATAGGAAGTGAGGGCAAGAAATAAGATAAATAACATTCCGGATCTATGAACAGCATGAGCAAAGACCCAGAGACAGGAGTATATATAGGACATTTGGGATGCCAGAGACAAGAGTGTGTGAAGGATGACTTACCTTCTGAGAGCCAATACTGTCAAGAGATCAAATGCTTGTATTGTGGGTTTTACTAAATGACCTCTCTAAGGTCCCTTCTCCCTCTGTGATTCTAACAGTCTATGGCCTTGGTTATGATTATTTGTTATACAGCTATAGGTTCAACCTAATTCACAAAATACAGCAGTGTATTTTATAGCTAAACACCAATAATAGCAGCACAGGAGGGAAATCGTGTGATTACTCACCCGATTTTTATTACAGATGTTCCATTTGAAGCATAGGGAATGAGACATAAATATGTATATGACACAAGTAAATACAAGAGAGAGAAGAAATGCAATGAAAAATCCTGCTGCATGGGCACCATGGTTTGGTGAAACCTATGAGAAAAAGAAGAAAAACAAATTTAGAGATTATCTCTAAGATAAACTACAGTTTACCCCCTTTCAAAAAAAAAATCTGTGGGTTTTAGCAGATTGTAAGCTAAGGATGAGGGAATATTATGGGACATCCTGAAAAGTTAATGTAATCTGAGGACTATAGGAAGAAATATAGTTTCCATGAATAAGGAGATGATGGGTTGTTTGTACTCTGACTTGGTCAATCAGGAATATGGAGAATATTGTGAAGAGGACACATGGGTTAGTGGATGGAATACTAGACATGCCATCAGGAAAGGGTTCGAACCTCACCCTAGACACTTAGAGACCCTGGTCAGGTAAATCAACTTCCATTGGACCTCAGTTACCTAAACTCCAAGATAATGTGGTTTGACTCAGTGATTCAACTAAGTTTTCCTCCAGCTCAGCTCTGAATCTGTAATCTACAATCCTATAACATTAGCCTTATTCAAATATTTATGGGGCTGTCATATAGAAGAAGGAGTGGAACTTTGCCATTTGGTCCCAGAGGACAGAATCCATAGCAATAGTGAGAAGCTGCAAAGAAGCAAATATAAGTTTGGGGTAAGCAAGGAAAAAAGCACAAAGAAAACCACCTAACCACTAGAGCTGTCTAAGGAGTAGACTGTGCTGATACCTCAGGATACAGTGGGGTTCTTCTCATTGGAAACTTTCCTTTTATATTTATTTTTATTTTTTATTTTTTTGCTTTTTGGAGGGTAGAGCAATTGGGGTTAAGTGACTTGCCCAAGGTCATATGGCTAGTAAGTGTTAAGTGTCTGAGGCTGGATTTGAACTCAGGTCCTCCTGACTCCAGGCCCGGTGCTCTATTCACTGTGCCATCTAGCCACCCCAAAACTTTTTTTTTAATCTTTTTTAATTTAAATTTTATTTTTAATAAATTACATGTGACCAAAAACTTTGTAACTTTTAAAAAAAATTTTAAATTTTTAAAATTAAGTTCCAAATTCTCTCCCACTTTCCCTTCCCACTTCCCTCCTTGAGAAGGCAAAAAAATTTATATAAATCATGTATGTGTAGTCATGCAAAACATTACCATCTTAGCCACTTTGTAGAAGAAAGCAGAAACCAAAACAAAAAAACCAAGAATAAAACAGAAAGTAAAAAATGGTGTCTCAATCTACATTCAGACTCCATCAGTTTTTCCTTTCAAGGTGGATAGAATTTTTCATCATGAGTCCTTCAGAATTGTCTTAAATCATTGTTCTGTGAAGAATAGCTAAGGCATTCACAATTGATCATCATACAATATTACTGTTCCTATGTATAATGTTTTCCTGGTTCTGCTCATTTCACTTTGCATCAGTTCATGTAAGTCTTTCCAGGTTTTTCTGAAAGCATCCTGCTCGTTGTTTCTTACAGCACAATGGTATCCCATTACAATCACATATCACAGCTTGTTCAGCCTTTCCCCAATTAATGGGCATCCTCTCAATTTCTAATTTTTTGTCACCACAAAAAGTGCCATAACAAATATTTTTGTACATGTAGATAATTTCTCCTTTTCTTTGATCTCTTTGGGATACAGACTTAGTAATGGTATTGCTGGGTCAAAGGTATATACAGTTTTATAGTCCTTTGGGGATAGTTCCAAAATGTTCTCCACAATGGTTGGATCAGTTTACAATTATTTCACAACTCCATGAACAATACTTTAGGGTTCCTATTTTTTCATATTCCCTCCAACATGTGTCATTTTCCTTCTGTGTCATGTTAGCCAATCTGATAGGTGTGAGGTAGCATCTTAAGAGTTGTTTTAATTTGTTTTTCTCTAATCAATAGTAATTTAGAACATTTTTTCATATGACTATAGACAGGTTTTATTTCTTCTAAAAACTGCCTTTTCCTATCCTTTGACAATTTATCTGTAGGGGAATGACTTATAAATTTGAATCAGTTTTTTATAAATTTTAGAAATGAGATCTTTATCAGAGAAACTTGCTATAAAATGTTTTTTCCCAGTTTTCTGCTTTCCTTCTAATCTTGTCCATGTTGGTTTTGTTTGTCCCAAAAAACTTTTAATCTGATTTATCAAAATTATCCATTTTACGTACTGTAAATGGTCTCTATCTCATTTGGTCATAAATTCTTCCCTTACCCATAAAATTGACAAGGTAAAATATTCCATGCTCCTCTAATTAGTTTATGATATCATCACTGGAAGCTTTGCAAGCATAGTTTGGGGAACTATCCCAGGTTTCTTATGAGATTCGCTTCAGTATAGGTTAGAAGACAGACCCTAATCTTTCTTCCAACTCTGAAATTTCCTAATTCTGTGCTTCATCCAAAGCCTAAATGAATAAACTCTGATCCCTCCGACAGACAGAGACACACACACACACACACACAAATACACACACACACACACGAAACCACTTTGTATTTGACAGGCACTAAGTACAAATAAATCCATGGGAACCTGGCCTACCACCATTTCACCCTAAAGACATATAGAAATGGAAAACAAATTGTCAAAACTCATGGGAATAATGAGCTTACTGGGAGAGAGGGTGGGAGGTGTCATACAGAAAGGCAAGGAAGGAAACAGAACCAGTGGGAATCATGAGATTTTAAAAAGTCCACATGCAGGGAAAATTGAGTCTCATAGATAATCCTCATTTAAATGAATTCTCTAAGACTACAACTAAAAGCAAAAATTTGCCTGTATTTATTGCCAAGGTCTGTGGATGATAAACCTCTCTGAGACTTGGTTGCCCTCTCCCTCAAGAACATAGCACACTTTGAAGAATTCTGGGGCTATTCTGGGGAGGTGGGTGGTGCCACGGATAATGTGTCAGGTGTAGAGTTCAAATGCTACCTTGGACACCTACTATTTGTGTGACCCTGAGCATGGTACCTTGTTTGCCTCCATTTTCTCATATGTAGAATGGGATAATAATAGCACCTACTTGCCAGGGTTGTTGTGAGAATAGAATAATAATTATAAAGCACTTAGCACAGTACCTGGTTCATAGTAAGCAAGATGTGTTAGTTTGAAGATGATGATGATGAAGATGATGAAGGAGAGGAAGATGATGAAGATGATGATGACTGTTTGACTTCAGGGTTTTTTTTCCCCATATGGAGAGTTAAGTCAAACTCTTATAAAAGATTATGGGTCTCATTTAGGAGATTCTGTAACATTCTTGAGCTTAATGCAACCAGCACAGTGTCACTTTCAAAAAGGAATGTCAAAAGTCCCTCATCATCTCTAAGGAATCTCTCTTATATTTGAACTCTGTACTAGATCTTTTTGGTGACCATAGAAAAAACACTTTTGACAAGCACGCATCGTGTGTGTGTGTGTGTGTGTGCATGCGTGTGTGTGTGTGTGTGTGTGTGTGTCTTTCCTCAAATTCACAGACACCCATCCTCAAAGCCAGGAAGACTTGGGGTTAAGTCTAGCTTCTGACACACATTAGCTTTGTGACACTAGGAAAGTCACTTAACAGGTCAGTGTTCTAGGCCAGAGGCATCTGGGAACCAGATCAAAAAGTAATTTGGAAATGTTCAACAAGACAAATAAAAATACAATAAAAACCAGATAAGGTTAATGGGTTGTTTTCTAAGTCAATATGTGGGTTGCCAGGATCCCTTTATGCCTTTGATATCACTGTTCTAGCCAAGACACAAAGACTCCAAGTCACAGAGAAGGTACCAGCCAGAACTACTCAAAGGATTTTCTTCGCTTGGAAATTCCCTGTACTAAAGAAATCATAGGTCATGTTCCTGATCCTATCTCTTTATGTTAATGATTAATCTATCAATGAACATCACTAGATCTTTTTCATAGAAAACCGTAAAATTTTTACTTGCGCATGACAGAGATCTGAATTAAAGAAAGCAACAAAGTATTTTACTCTTTTCTTGCTATTGCTGTTAAGTCGTGTCTGATTGTTCATGACCTCATTTGGGGTTTTCTTGGCAAAGATACTGGAGTGGTTTGCCATTTCCTTCTCCAGCTCATCTTACAGATGAGAAAACTGAGGCAAACAAGGTTAAATGACTTGCCCAGGGCCACACAGTTAGTAAATGTCTAGTCTGGATTTGAACTTTCAAATGAGTCTTGTTAACTCCAAGCCCAACACTCTATCCACTGCGCCACCTAACTGATTCTACGGAATCAAATATTTATAGTGAAATATTAAACACAGATGGATCTATCCTTTCAGTCAATTAAGTAATTTTAAAGATGTGATTTTCTGTAGACTATCTCTCATGAAATTTTATCTATTCTCTTTAGATATGCACACTATGTATATACACACACACACACACACATATATATATAAAATTCATAACATATTTTACAAATGAGAAATGATTTGTCTTTAAATTACATATATGCATACAAATGTATTTTTACATATATATGTGTATATATATATATATATATATATACACACACACATACACACACACACACACACACACACACACACACACACACACACACACACACACATATATATGTACATGTATGTGTGGATCTTCCCCTTCTGAAACCTTCTTTTAGCTGCAATTTTCTTTCAATATGGTAGACCACATTATGATTCTAACTGAAGGTCATAGTATTATATAATTAGAGGTAGCTATGGGAACCCAGGGATGATCATGCACTTCTGATGTGTCCTAGGTGTTCTTTCCATAACTATACATACTATACGTAGCAAACTTTTTTTTTCTAAATCAGTCAACTTCTTAAAAAATTATCTTGAAAAAAAGCAGATAAACATGGCTAATGAAATGGAAGAGCAGAAATGGTGGCCTTACATTATTCAGTCCATCAAGATCTGTCCTCATTTCTACTAATTTCCACTTTTAGAATAAAAGCATTTTCCATATTCAAACTTTTCACAGAAAAAAAACTACTTTCCATTCAAAATGTGTCTCCTCTATTTCCTCCCCTTTCCCACTTTAGTGAGTGCCCTGTCAGAGTGACCTTTAGACTTCAGATGACAGTCATAGCAACACAGCTTTGGGGGAGAAATGAACTATTTCCATCTTCTTGATCACAACGTGGATGTCAGCAGTCACTGCTACAGAACAGAAATTCCTACGTGAAAACAGCATAGGTCAATAACACAAAATAGGGCTGAGATAAAGTTAGAGAAGAAGGTTAATATTGCCAAGGAAAGCCAAATTTTTAGCAGGATGGAGTCTGATGAAAATGGAACTAGAAAGACAATGCTATCTGCTGCTTTGGGAGAAGGGGGGAGGCAATTCTATCCTCTCCCAATGCTTCTTTTATTTTTTTTAATTATTGCTTATCCCAGAAACCAAACTCACACTATGCAAACGTGAGCAGATTCAAAATGGTAGAAGGCTAGATGGTACCTACAGGGTCCTCTCTTGCCTAATAAAGAAAAAGAAAGCACGAACACCTTTCCTGGCATTCAAGTTCTTCCAAAATCTAGTACCAAGTTAAAAAAGGTTTATTAAGTGGCTATCTATGTACAGTTAAGTCATTTTAGAGAACTGTCTATGGAACTGAGAGATTTTGCAAACTGATGAGGTTCAAACAACTAGTTTGGCTTGAACCTTGGATTTTCTGTGAAAGCACCTCTCTGCCATGTTGTCTTTCTCTTTGCACAGATCTGACTCTTCATAATATTTAGAGGGAGGGGGGAGGAAACACTGAATTTTTTGCATGAGCAGTTTCCCCAGAATGAAATAACAATGGGATTGATAAAATGGAATCAGAGAATTCTAATTTGGAAGGACCATAGCAACCAGCCTCTCAGGCGGTGAATTACAGCATCGATCGTACTCTTGAATACTTTCATGAGCCAAGAGATCATTTTCCATTTGGGTCAACATATTCTATTGTGGGACATTTTTTAAATTCCTTTTTTACTAGTTTGAACTTGGGAAACTTCAGCAAAAAAGAACAGAAAAAGAGGCCCTCATGAGGAATTTCTACCATGTAGAACTTGGTTGTTGTATTGTTTTAAAATATATATTTCAAATGTAACATGGTATCTCGAACACTGCTTTGCTTACCTCTATCTCTTTCTAAACTTCCTCCTGTCCTTATGATTTTTTAAATGATTCATTGACATTATGAGATCCCATTTTTTAGTATCATTATCACTATTTTCCTTCCCTCCAAAAATAAAAGGCCTCCCTTACAGAAAAATATAGTCACAAAAAACAAATGGTCAATTTGTTTTGTGTATCATGGGATATTTCTAATTGTTAAAAACTATTTCCTATGGTGAGAAAAAAGGTTGTCCAAGTAAAATGATTCAATTTGATGCTATATTTGATACTTTTGACCCTCTAAGGGATCAGTGATCTCATTAATCTGTCTTTTGCCTCTTTATGTAGCCCCAGAGCTTAGCACAATGCCTGGCACATAGTTGAGTACTTAATATTTACTGAATGAATGAATGGGCACTTCTTCCAAGAGTATTGACTCAACCCATCCATGCCTTTTCATCATATGCAACTTTTCTGTATCTTACATAAATGCTCCACAGAGAGTTCTATTCAACATGCCAGGGGCCTTAATTTAGATCTGTTAACTCAGCACTGGATGGTTACTTTGAAGTACTACATCATCATCCTGCCTCCATTTCTGGTTATGCTTCTCTCTAGTGATGTGCTGTGAGGCAGTGGTCCAAATCTCAATTTTCTTACCTTTTTTTTAGCCACATCCCTTCTCTGGGACTCTGTTTTCTCATCTACAATTTTGTTATTGGGTTGCCTTTTTCAGTTGTGTCTGACTCATCATAACCCCATTTAGGATTTTCTTGGCAAAAATACTGGAGTGGCTTGCCATTTCCTTCTCCAATTCATTTTACAGACGAAGAAACTGAGGCAAATAGGGTTAAGTGACTTTCTCAGGGTCACACAGCTACTAAGAGTCTGAGGCCAGATTTGAAATTAGGTCTTCCTGACTCCAGCTCTAGCACTCCAGTATATTTACCAAGAAAAGCCCAAGTAAGGTCATGAAGAGATGGACGTGACTTCAAATGAATGAACAATCACAATTTTTTTTTTACCTCCAATTTCATAAATACTAAAATCCTACCCAAGTTAAGAACTCCTGGACTTAATGGCCTCTAACTTTCAACCAATTCTAGATCTTATGAACCACATGAACTTTTCTGAGGGATAATTCAATACTTTGGAAAGTAGAGGCAGTTTACAAATGTAAATTATTATATAAAGAAAAATGAAGCAAATTCTACTCCAAATGCCTGCTACTCAAGGCCTCATCAGTACACTATTCAGCAGCAACAATACACCTTCAGTTTTGGTCACTCCTATTAAGACATGTTAACAGATAAAGGGTAAGTGTCGCATACAGACAAGGAAGACTACTTCACACGTGTGTCCCCGAAAATAACCTCTAAGACTTTCTCATCAGAGTCAGACCTGAAATGTAATGTATCCAACATGACAATGTATCATTTCCAGGATCAAAATGTGATTCTGGTCCGTTGCTTTTGTCTCTGTTTCTGATGTTAGGAGCTGAATCTGTGCCACTGGTACTCAGATAATCTCTATCGTTAAATTCTGATCCCTTCTATTGTCTAAATATTGTATTTTGAAAATAGCCCAAAGGATGATTAAAATGTTCCTAGTGTGTATAGCATACTAGACAGAACTTTAATTGTGTACTAGCTTTTAAAATAATAACAAACTACAGAAATATATGTAGAATGTCCTTACTGTTGCATTAATAAACTAGTTTGCATAGGGTGGAAGTTGGCATCTAGCTCTTAAGGGAAAGATGAGTCAAGCCAACAATTTGAATTTCTATTCTTTAAAATGGAGGAGAAATGTCTGTGTTGACTTTAGGGCAACGGGATGTGTTTCTTCTCTAATAGGGTAGAATAAGATAGCTGCAACTGGTAAGATAGCTCACCACTTTCAAAATACTTATCAATATTACATGGGGTCCTGAAGGGCAGGGATTATTCTGCTTTTATCTTTGTGTCTCTCATCCATGGTCCTAGACACAGAGATGCTTGCTTAATAAATTCTCATTGAATGAACTCCTAAGAGCTCACTTTTCTAGAGCCTCTCAGAGTTAAGAATGCATTCCTGTCACAATGGCCCTCTGTGCTAAGTAGCACAGACCATAGTATCAATGTGTGATAATTAAGAAGACTGAGACTGCTAGAGGTCAAGGGGTTTACCCTCTTAGAAGGCAGGGCTAAGTTTATCTTGTTCTTTATATATTTAAGTACAGTCCCTAGCACATAGGGAGATGCTTACTGAATTGAACTGAAATTTAATTTTGTGAGTTCACGTCTTTTTTCTCTTTGTATTCACATCACTGCTTCACCATGGAAAGCTGTTCTTATTAGTACATTCATGTTAGAATATTCTCCATATGAAATGTTCTCTATAATATCCATTACCTCCTACTAGGATCAGATAAGACACAATGCTGATGTACAACATAAGCAGCTTTTCCAAAGCTTTTTGATTTTGCAAATTTAGGTAACCAGCTTTCTCTGTAATCTTAACTTTATTGGTCTCATAAGAGCAGAACTCAAAAAGGTTCAGTTTTCTACCTAAATTTAATTCAATTACACTTCTGAGATTCCATTATAAAATGTTACAGTTCAAATTCACCCACTGCTAACTGCAGCGGGAGCTGTGTTTGGTAAGGACTGTATTAAACTTCAGCTCTCCTGTCATAAAATCAAAGAAAAGAGGGCTTATCAGAGCTGAGGAGCACCTCCATTTAGAAAATAAACTTGATAGTTTGCAATAAGTCAGCAAACCATTTGTTCCTACATCTCTTAAGCCATCACTAACTTTTACTGCCTGTCTTTGGGAGATATACATCATCTAGCAATACCCCAATCTCTTATACATTTTCCTGTGGCAGATTATTTTGAAAAGTTCTATCACAACCTCTCCTAAGATGTGTACTGGAACAAAAAAAAAAAAACCTTTCTAACAATCACAGAATCACAGAAAGTTGGAGCCAGAAGGAAGCTCAGAAATCTTTGAGTTGACTTGCCTTTCTAATTTTGTGGATCAGGAAACTAGGGCCCAGAGACAGAAAATAACTTGTCCCAGGTCTGGTTAATGGAGCAGTCAAGATAGGATCCAAAGTCTCCTGGTTCACCATTCAGTGATTTCTCTCTTGCAAATAAAGGAAAATGCCAAGAAAACTAGCTCTTTGTGGGATGTATAAAATCAAATGTAAAACGAGGCTGGAGTGGACTCATTGGTCTTTAATGTTTCTTCTAATTTCAAATTCTATTATCTTATGAATCTATGCATCCAAGTCAACAAGCAAATATCTAAGGTCTCCAAGGTCCCAGGGACAGGAAAACAAAGTGAAAAATCATCTCTACATTTGAGAAAGACATATTCATTAAAGCACTGTTGGATGAGCTGTGCATTAGTCCAAGCTATTCTGAAAAGTAATTTATAATCATGCAAATAAAGTGTGTAAAATGTTTATTCACTTTGATCTGGAGATCGCACCATCAGGCATAAACCCTAAGGAAGTCGCTGATAAAAAAAAAGATTTCAAACACACTGAAACATAGTGGCATTCTTTGTGGTTACAAAGAATTTAAAAAATAAACTAGAAGACTACTGTTTGAGGAATAGCTAAATAAATTCTGACAAATGAATATAATGAAAGGAGCAATGGATATGATGAAGGATGAGAGGCATAGGAAGATTTTTATGAATTGATGCAAAATGAAGTAAACAGAGTCAAGGAAACAATACATATAAAGACTTGTTCAGTTGTTGTTTAGTCATGTCTGATTTTTTTTTTTTTACCCCATTTGGGATTTTCTTGGCAAAGGTACTAAATTGGTTTACCATTTCCTTTTCCAGCTCATTTTACAGATGAGGAAACTGAACCAAAAAGGGTTAAGTGACTTGCCCAGGGTCACATGGCTAGTGAGCATCTGATGTCAGATTTGAACTCAGAAAGATGAGTCTTCCTGACTCCAGGGCTGGCTTTCTATCCATTGTGCCACCTAGCTGCCCCACATAAAGAATGTAAAAATCAACTACCAACTAATTAA
This sequence comes from Pseudochirops corinnae, assembly GCA_028646515.1. Taxonomy (NCBI): domain Eukaryota; kingdom Metazoa; phylum Chordata; class Mammalia; order Diprotodontia; family Pseudocheiridae; genus Pseudochirops; species Pseudochirops corinnae. The sequence continues at coordinate 136,031,896 of CM053592.1, forward strand.
AAATTAATGTTGCAAGATTATAAAAACAAAAATGGCCTCCAAAAAGAGGTATGAGAAAACACTCCTCCTTCCCCTCATACTCCTTTGAAGAGCAACCAGGGTCCACTGTTGTGAAACACTGCATATATTATATTTCTTTGATGTGTTTATTGGTTTTGCTGATTTTTTTTCTTCATTCTTTTTTTCTTTAAAAAAAAACACCTATAGGACAAAGAATGATTCTCTGGGGAGAGGCACAGGGTGGAAAAGAGGAAGAAATGTAGGTGATACAAAAACAAAAGATATCAATAAACATTTATTTAAAAAGAAAAACAGTAGCTGCTCTGGAGACTGGATGAGATGTGTAATGAGGGATTGACTGAAGCTAGTAATGATGTACATGGAAGGAAAGGGTCAGATGCAATAGATGTTCTGGAGACAGGATAGACAACAGCTAGTAACCAATTGTTAGTGAGGGACAAGGACAAGGGAAAGAACAAGAATGATTTTGATACTGTGTTTCAGAGTGACTAGAAAAATGGTGGTACCCACAACAGGAAAAGGCATGTTTGGAGAAGGAACAGATCTGGGGGTAAGATACTGAGGTTTCTGTTGGTCGCGATGAATGTGAAATGCATGTAGACCACTATGAGTCACAAGTATTGGATGACACAGGACTAGAGCTCAGGAGAGAAATTAGGTTTGGCAATCGTCCATGATAAGATAAATGAACCCATGGTAGCCGATGAGCTCCTGAAAAGGGAGGCTTTGGGGGAGGCTAGGTGGCACAGTGAATAGAGCACCGGCCCTGGAGTCAGGAGGACCTAAGTTCAAATCCAGTCTCAGATACTTAACACAAAAACTAGCTGTGTGACCTTGGGCAAGTCACTTAACCCGAATTGCCCTCCAAAAAGCAAAAATTAAAAATAAAAATAAAAAAAGAAAGAAAAGGGAGGCTTTGGAGAGCAGAGAAGAGGGCCAAGGATAGAACCTTAGAAGACATTCATATGGGAACCTACACACTATTTCTAATGCTGTTTCCTTAGAGGAAAAAAATAAGGAACCCATGATTCCTTTTCCTGCCAAGAGATCTCATCCTCACCAAATTTCTTGTAGTATTTCACTTGAACTTCTCCTTTGGATTTATCTCATTCAGCCCTAGACGTGTTCCTCTTTCCACGACCATTCCTACCTCAGAGACCAGAGCTTATGTAATATCAGTCTTTAACATGCAGAGTGCGTTGCATGACATATACACTTAATATAATAGATTTAGAACTTCAAAGGACCTTAGAAATCATCTGACCAATCTCTTCATTTTATACGTTGATAAAAGTGAGGCCCAGAGAAGTCAGATGATTTCCCCAAGACAATAAAAGGCAAACTTAAGGACAGGAAATGATTTTCCTTTTGTTTTCCATAGTCCCATTGCTTAGTACAGTGCACTACAAAGATCAGGAATTTCATAAATGCTTTCTGAATTGGATTAGACACAGTGAAGTTTCAGAGCAAAGCCAGAATTTGAACCCTGAGTCTGTGAATCCAACTCCAGAGTAATCAAAGCAGTTGAAATAAAATGAATTTTTACTCCACACAACTGACTTACAAAGTTATGGAATGCGTCCTCTAAGCTAAAGATTGGAGCCCCATGTTATGCCAAGCACTATCACATTTTTAGAAACCCAGCTGTGTTTCTTCTACATTTAAAGGCAAGGCCTTTTATTTGACATTGTCAATTGCTGTAATGGTTGGCATCCCTTCCTCTAGCTCGAACACTAAACTTTAAAGCTGGGGGACCAGATTTAGACAGACATGCTGATGATCCCTGAGAAATGTTCGGTAGAACAAATTATAGTCTTAGTTTTACCTTTGTCTTTTCTTGTCCTCTTATGGTCAAAAGTGCCTTCAACTGTGTTTTATTCTAGAAAAAATGAGATAAAAATGGGGAAAAAAAGATTTATGAATATTTTGGTACATGAGATATTAGACACATAACTACAGAATGCTAGGTCAGGAAGGGAACTTAGACCATAAAACACTGGGTGTCAGAGGTAGTAGGTACCTAAGTGAAATAGTATGGGGAAGACTGTTGCTTTTTGAACCATAGGACCTGGGTTCAAAATTGGGCTTTGGCAATTACCTATGTGACCTTAGGCCAGCTCTCTCACCTACTTTTCTCACTGGTAAAATGATGGGGTTGGACCAGGTCACATGGTAATTGATTTAGAAGCACAAAGGAACCTAGAGTTCATTTAGTCTAATCCTCTCATTTAACAGATGAGAAACTGAGGCAGAGAGAAGCTAAGTAACTTGTCCAGGATCACACAGGTTGTAAGTACAAAAATCTGAATTAGAACTCAGCTTTGCTGACTCAAGTCCAGGACCATGTCTACTATGCCAAGATTTCCTCTAATAGTTATAGAACACAGGTTCCTAAAGAGGGCAACACCACCCCGTGGAGGGCGGTAGTAGCTTCAGGTGTAACTGGGGGGTATTGTATAAAAATAAGGGGAGAGTGGAAGCATAAGAAAAGAAGATAAAAAAATTTTGAAAAACCATTCATACATGTTTCATCTGTTGTATACCACAATTAAAGTCATAGTGATTACATTATTTTCCAAATAAACATACAAAACGCAAGTTATAACCTATCAGTGGTCAAGTCTACTGACAGACCTTAACAAGCAAGTATTGGCAAGCAAGTGTGTCACACATTATCAGGAAGTCCAGTATGCATTGGCAGGAATATGTGCTTGTAATGATTTGTTTACAGTACAGTACCATATGGTTACATGTCACAATATTGTATTGTCAAAATTTCAATGCAGGAAAAAAAACCCACAAATTCACAAAAAATATTAAATTTAAGATGCATCATTTAAATATATATAGATGTATTTTATATTTTTTAAAATGATGCAAACTTAAAAAAAAAGTTAAAGGGTTAAAGAAAGCAGATTTCCAGGGAGGGGGTACTGAGTAATTTCCTATTTTTTTGAACAAGGGGTGGTACGCCAAACAAGTCTGAGAACCTCTGCTCTAGATCGATGACCTTACAAACAAAGAATATAGAATTCAGAGCTCATTTTAGAAGGAAACTTAAAACACAAAATGTTATAACTGGAAGGTCACTTGGAATCAAGAATTTTAGTTATGGGAGGGACCTTAGTCATCATCCATTTCAACTTCTTCATCTAGAAGACATAGTGGATATACAGTGCTGGGCCTGAAGTTGGAAAAACTTGAGCTCAAAACTGGCCTCAGCTGTGTGTCCTGGACAAGTAATCTTTTTATCTTTCTACCTCAGTTTCCTCCACTATAAAATGGAATGATAATAGAACCTACCTCCCAATCAATTTTGCAATCCAGTGAGATATATCTGCAAAGTATTTAGCACGGCACCCTGGCAAACAGTAGGTGCTATGTAAAAATGCTAGCCATTATTATCATTTTTACATAAAAAAAGAATCCAAGTTCCCTTCAGTGCATCCCACCCCAAAAGCATTCTGAATCTATTACACAAAACGAGGCAACAAATGAATGGGAAAAGGTCAGCATTCAACCTGCATGTTGATAGGATTATTACTTTTATCAACCAATTTTTTTTTCTGCTCACTAAACTCCACTCTGACTTTTAAAAAAATTCTAACTCAAGGCAAAATGCCAGACATTTCCAGATGACAGCATCCTTCCTCCTAGGTACAAAAGCCCACATGGCATGCAAGATCATCCCCACATTAATAATTAATAGGTACAACAACCACAACGGATGATGGCCTGCAATTAAATCTTGGGATTTTTTAGCTTTAAGCAAAAGCCTTGGATTTGGGGTCTGATGCCTTGGGGGACCAAATGCTGAAAAGTAGCTTAGTTTTGCTTCTTTGTTTCAAATATTTGATTCTGCAATTGCATAGAACCAAAGAAGATAAAAAGACAGAGAAATTCAGAGCTTCTGGGCAGCATTAAAGAGGAAATGCCTATACACTTGGAACCAGAGGACCTTGATTTAAATGCCAACTCTTACTACCCTTGTGAACTCAGACAAGTCCCTTCAGCTCTTTTTTAGAATGAGGGGAGAGGGTGCGAATGTGATAATCTTTTTGGTTCCTTCCAGTTCTAAGTCATAGCTTCCTACAAATGGGGAGTAATTTTGAAAGGCGCAGAAATTACCCAATTGAAGAGGATGACTAAATTTATTTAATTAATGAGAATATTTGGCAGAAGTTTATCTTGTGCCCATCCCTATATTACCTAAGAAGCAGTGACTGCCAGAGCTTGAAGGGGCTTTCAAGAGAAGGATGTATCCAGTCTTTGTTTTATGGATGAGAATCCAAGGTCCAGAGAGGGGAAAGAATTGTCTATGACTACAAAGCTGGCTGGGAATCAGAAACTCAGACTCCAAATTTGGGTCTGTTTCTGACACTTTGTGACAAAAATGCCACTAGTAGATATTCCTAGAAATTGATCATTGCCTCAAAGCACCCTGTGATGGAGGGAGGCTTGGATCAAAATCAGAGATGAGAGTTCTAGTCCAAACTCACTCAGTGATGGAGGGAGGTTTGGATCAAATTCAGAGATGTGGGCTCTATTCCCAACTCCAATTGGGCAAGGCAGCATGTGGAATGGGAGGGCTTTGGACATACAATAAGAAAAAAAAAACACAACTCAAACATTTGTCAGCTTTTATGGATGCCCATAAATCATATAACCTTGTTGATCTTTCTTCTAACCTAGCGGTTCTCAACCTATGTGTTGCAACCCTTTTGGGGGTCAAACGGGGTCACCTAAGACCATCAGAAAACACATATTTCCGATAGTCTTAGGAACCGAGACACCGCTCCTCTATCTGTCTCCAGGCAGGTCCATCCATATGCAGATTTGCCCACATACAGAGTATTAAAAGGTCATAGCATTAGGAAGGTTGAGAACCACCCTAACCCATAAAATCAGGATGATATTGCCTAGAGTAGCTATCTCATAGGGTAGGCTGTTATTTGGAAAATCAAGTGAGAAAATATTCAAAGAACATGCTGAAGAAGATGAAGAGTTACACAAATGTCAAAAACCACTGTTTTCATTATTGAAACATTTTAAGTATCTCTCTACAGGCACTTTAAAACCACCCGGTTTTTCCATTTGAACAATCTATTAATGCTTACTGTTTCTAAGGCACAAGATGCCATTAGTTCTCTTCAGAAACAAAGGATGAACAACAATAACAATCATAAGACAAAATGAAAAATTCCAGAAGGAAATACCAGCAATAGACTCTGAAAGGTTAGTTGTGCAGGGAGACTCAGAATCATGCTGTCTCTGACTTCTTTGGCCTTCAGTAGGGCACGATAGCTTACTGAGTAAAAATCACCAGCTGTGGAAACAAAGAGCCCAGAAGAAAGACCATTAGAATTACTGCACATAGGATGAGTTGTCCAGTTCCCACCAGCCCCCATTATCCCAGGGGTTGAGGTTCATAACAATGCAACTATCTTATCCAGGCTTGGCAGCCCAAAAAAAGAAAAAAAAAAAGCCTTTTAAATCTGATTGACAGCCTACTCCTGACTCCCAAAGAAGGAAAACAACACGTCATGTTTTCCTCTCCATCAGCAGAGAGTGCTTATGGTGCCTAGAGCAACTTGTGAAAAGCTTAATAAATAATGGACTTTTAAAAAAATTAAAATTATAAGCGGGGCTTTAGAAAGACCTCGGCTTTTGAAGAAGTTAGTGGAACAAGCTTTGGACTTGGAGGCAGAAATCTAGTATGGGGGTTCTGGGTCTGCCCTTTATAGGCTGAGACTTTATATATGGTACTGTAGCTATAGAAGACTTCATTTCTTCATGAACAAATGAATGAGTTGAACTAGATAATCTTTAAGGCCCTTTCCACTTGTATTTTACCATTCATTGATGATGTGGTTCAGAGGCTGGATGACCACGTATCAAAGATGCCAGAGAAGCAATTTTTACATGAGGTGGGATGCTTCATCAGATAACCTCTAAGGTTATCAACAATAAGGCTCACTATATTTGTCATTTAGTATTAGGAGAGCAGAATCCTGGTCACACTTATTGGTTTATTACCTTGAACAAATAACTTAAGCCCTGAGAGACTTAGTTTTCTCATCAGTAAAATGAAGATAATAATACTTGAAATTCCTCACAACCATCCTGTAAGTACCATATAAATAAAAATTCACAATAATTTGATTGAAAATTTGGATTAATTTATAGAATTACATAAATTTTTAGGCAATATACCAATAATAGAAGAGCATTGGACTAGTAATCAGAAGACTCGTTTTTATTCCCACCTTTATTACCCTCTATGTGAGAATGGGTAAGTCACAACCTTTTTGAGTTGGCTTATCCCTACAAAGGGCATGATGTTATAACCCTGTTCTATCTTTCTTCTTCTATATCAAATATCATATATCATGAAGTGAAATAATCATGGAGGATGGTAGTGAGAAAAAAATTTAGAAGCTGGGAAGAATTACATAAATAATGCCCCAAATTTGCATGGGGCTCTAAGATTTACAAACGGAATTTCCCCAACAATAATGCTATAAGAAAGGCAATGTAAGTATAATTTCCTCTGTTTTCCAGATGAAGAAATGGTGACTCAGAGAGTTTACCCCAGATCACAAATAATTCATAGGTAGAATTTTATTCCAGGCCTCTTGATGTAGCATCCAGGAACCCTAGATGTGGAATCAGAGGACATGTGTTTGGATACTATGTACTATTTGTCAATTCTGTGACCTGGAGAAGATCACTTAGTTCAGTCACTTTGTTCAGTCTTCAGTTTCCTCATCTGTATATCCAGCAGGTTAATGTTATAGTGTAAGGTGGGGGTGAGGAACCTGTAGCCTTGAGGCCACATATGGCACTCTAGGTCCTCATATATTAAATCCATCATTGTTCTGTGAAGTATGGATTCAGTCAAAGGGTCACACTTGAGGACCTGGAGGGCCATGTGTAGCCTCTAAACTGCAGGTTCCCCACATCAGGTGTAAGGGGTCACTAACCTGGTTTTAAAGCAATATTTTAATAACTGTGCTTCAATATAAACTTATTTAACTTGAGATACTATGTATTTTATTTTAGGCAATTATAATTATTATGAACAGGGGTCCACAGACTTCAGTAGACAAAAGAGGTCCATGATACCAAAAAGTTTTAAACTCCAAAATACAATGGATAGAGATGTGAATTTAGCATCAGAGGGAAGGGGCTCAAATTTTAGCACCATTTGAGCAAGTCACTTAAAACTCTTCTGGATCTCAGTTTCCTCATCAATAAAATTAGAAGAGTAACCTAGATGATCTCCAAAGTCCTCTCTAAACCTATGATAATGATGTTCATTTTAAATCTAAATCCCATCATCTGTGACTCCTGGTCCAGAGAGCCATTATTTTTTATACAGTGTCAATATATGAATACTACAATAGACCCTTAACTTTCACCTCCTGTTAAGTCCTTTTACACTTTTCCTCACACTGAATAAGAAAGAGCATCCAGTCATCTAGTAAGTTTTCAGCAGTCACTGCCAAACCACAGAATGGTTTCAATTTGCCAAACCAAATGAATTCTGTTTGTTGAATTTGTCTTATCAGATGAGTTTGGTTTCTTTTTTAAGAACCTCCATGTTATGCTATGGGCTGAGTTCCAACTCTTCTTTGCCAAAGATTTCAATCCCCAACCTGAAAACCAACAAAGCCTCCTTTACTCCCAAACTCTAGTCTATTTATGACCCAGAATGCCGCTTATGATCTGCATGACTTTGGACCACTTAACCACTCTGAGGCTCACTTTGCTCAGCTATAAAATGTTGATGATAAATCTGTTCTCTAATTCACAGAGTAGTCATGAAAAATCAAAAGACATAATGTACATAAAGTGCTTTATACACTAGAATGTTGATATGTGATTGCAAGCCATTAAAAAGGATTAATACCACCAAATGAGGCATTGATGAGAGCATCTGAGTTTATAAATTATTTTTTTAAGTAGGTAAAAAAAAAGTTTTGATATTTTCATTACATTCAGGGATGACTTTTTTAAGTTTTGCAAAACAAATTTAAAGCTATTTTTATTTATCTTCTTTCTTCTGGTTTGCTATAAAAACTGCCACAATTTGTGGCAAGTGGGCCATTTTAAAAGATTCTTCCAAAAATGGAAACTAGAGAAACTTAGAATATTTTGTTAAACTATTTTGTCAATATAATCTTTAGCAAACACTCAAATTTATTTAGCTTTCTCAGTAAGAAATGAATACCATTTTCTACCCCCATAGTTAGCAGAACTTCTGACCAGATTGTAAAGTATATTATTGATGATAAAGTAGACCATCTGTGCACATACAGTTGATGTACATAGAATTTGGAGCTGGAAGGAGCCTTAAAGACATAATCCAACTTCCTCAGTTTCTGTGAGAGGACACTGACATGATGAGGAAAGACAAGGGAAAGAACATATCCAAAGTCACAGAGGGTAGTATCAAAGTCATTATTTGAATCCTGGTTTTTCATACCAAATCCCATCCTCATTCAGTAATACTCAATAATACTACATGGATTTAGCTCAGAAGAAACTTCAAATAAATAGAATACATAGGAAATGGCATGATGATCTACTATAAGAGGGAAAAATTCTTGCTGGTGAAATATACAGAGGTCACAAAGCTAAAAGAGATAGCTTTTGGTGAAAAGACAGATTCCAAGAACAATCTCAATAACCAGACTGCTGGGTTAAATCTAATATGAGGACATTTAATGGTGAAAAATGTCAAGTCTTATACTTAGGTTTAAAAAATCAACTTCACAAATACCACACAAAAGCACATAGGTAAATGGCAGCTCGCCAAAATAAAAAATAAAAAATGATTATTTTAATGAACTTCACACTCAAATTTAATCAATACTATGACACTGCAGCCATGAAAGCTCACACAAATTTAGACTGCATTAAGAAAAAAAATTATATACATAATAAAGAAGTGATAGTTCTGTACTTTGTCCAAAACAAACTATTTCTGTTAATCCATCTGTTATTTTATTGTTTTAGGGAGAAAGAATTTCCTCTATCAATGTTGATTAGTGTTTAGCACAATGTCTGGCATATTCGTTGTTCAGTCATTTTAGACATGTCTGAGTATCTGGAACCCCATCTTGGGTTTTCTTGGCAAAGTGGTCTGCCATTTCCTTCTCCAGCTCATTTTATCGATAAGGAAACTGAGACAAACAAGGTTAAGTGACTTGCCCAGGGTCACATTACTAGTAAGTGTATGAAACCAGATTTGAACTCAGAAAGATGAGTCTTCCTGTCTTCAGGCCTGGTACTTCATCCAATGCACCACCTAGCTGGTACACAGTAGGTGCTTAATTAAGTTTATTGATTGACTGGTTGACTGATTAGAATCAGCTTGGAAATCAAGAATCTTAGAAAGCATCCTGGGGAACTGAGAGGTTGGGCCTTTCCCAGGCTCACTCAACCAGTAAGAATCAAAAGAACTTGAACTCAGGTCTTCCTAGTTGACTTTACCAAGTTGCTTCTCAGTTAAACCATATCTAGAATACTGTGTTCAGTACTAGATATTGCACTTTTGGAAAGGCAGTGGATGATAGTATTAGAGATCTGGAACTTGAAAGTATCATTAAAGGCTCTGGAATCTAACACCCTTATCTAAATAGATGAGTAAATCCAAAGAGGTTAAGTGACTTGTCCAAGGTCACATAGGTAGTAAGGAGCAGAGTCAGGTCTTATTGCTACAGTGCCAACAGTAATCCAACAACCCTATGATGACATAATAGGGGGGAGTGATAGCTAGCAAATATAGAGTTCTTTAAAGTTTGCAATGGGCTTTGCAATCTAATATATAAAATCAATTAGCTAATATATAATTTACTTATTATCTACTAGATAAAATATAGGACAGCAAGCATCTACAAGATCATTGGATCATAAATTGAAATGTTGGTTTATCCAAATGGAGATTTTTAGTTTAGAGAAGACAAAAGTTAGCATTCTCTTCAAATATCTGAAGGATTGTTTTGGGGGAAAGGGATTATCAGTTTTATTCTACTTGGCCCCAGAAGGCAGGATTAGGCAAGTGAGAAAAAAAGCACAGAGAGGCAGTTTTAGTCTTAGTTTCATCAATCAAGCATTTTTACCACGATGTAACTTCCTGACAATTTTAGTTCTGCCAAAGACGATGAGCTGTGTGGAAAATCAGTAAGTCTACCCTTTCTGGAGGTCTTCATGCAAAGGCTCAAATATCATTGAAGGTTTTGTAGAAAAGATTCTGGTTCAGGTATTGCCTTGGACTAGATGGCCTCTGAGGAGATCCTATGATTGAGACATTTCAATAAACTGGATTTCTTAGATAATTCAGAGTTAACCTGATACCTTTCTGGAGGAACTGAGCATGAGTTGAGATGCTCAACATCTGATAATGCCTCAGGGTCAGAATTATGAACTTTGACTAAAAGCTGGATAACCATTTGCCAGGGATGCTACAGAAGGAATTCATGCTTCAGGCATAAACTAGATTTGGATAAGTTTAGAAATTCCTTCCATTCCTGGAAAGGAATCATTTATTATCACTCAGTGCTAACAATCTATATTGTCTACATATAGGAGAAGACAGGGATGATGAGTTGAATGTTGGTATTTCTAAATTTTTTCTTTTAGTTAATTCCCTAATGTGTTTTATTTGCAACCTACTTTTCTGGCTCTGGTTCATAAAACTAACCCTCACATACTTCAAATTTGAGCCAAAATAGCCTACTCACTGTTTTCCAGACAAATTTTTAAAGATTTTTTTTTGCTTCTGTTTTTGAATTTTTTTAATTCTGAACGTAACACCAAATAAAATGAGCATTTTCATGCACATGGCAGAATTGAAGCAGGGTTGTAAATGAAATTATGAATCTCTGTTATGTATGTACAGTTTGCTTTTCTTTTTAGGTATATAATTAAATGTGTTACTTCCAAAGCTGTTCTAGTTATCTGTGATTCCTTCTGGCCATCCTTCTGGCTTTTTATGTGCATTTGTTAAAAACTCTTTAATGACTCTCTTCTCTTCTTCTTCTTCTTGTTCTCTCCCTCTCTCTCTCCCTCTCTCTCTCTCTCTCTCCCCCCCTCCCTTTCTCCCTCTCTCTTTGTCTCCCCCACCTCTCTCTCCCCCTCCCTCCCTCCTTCTCTCTCTCCCTCTCTTTCTCTCTCTCTCTCCAGTTCTATCCCTAGTTCTCCTTTCCCCCCCCCCCCCATTTCTTTCTCAAGGAAAAAAAAACCTTAAAAGAAATATTCATATTCAAACAAAACAAATTCCTATTTGGCAGTACCAAATTTTACATAGCAAGTCTGTTATCTTTTTATCAGGAATTGTGGTATGCTGGATTGTCAGTCTTTTGGAATCATGTTTGGTCACTGTATTGATCAGAGTTCTTATGTCCTTCTAATCTCTTAGATGCATCATAGGTTTCCATGCTTCCCTCCATGCCTTTACTCGTGATGTTACTTCATCTAAAATGACCTTTCTCTCCATCTCTTTGCTCATTTAGTCCATATGTGCACAAACAAGTATCAAGACTTTGTTCAAAATGACAGTTCTTGCATAAAGCATACGTGATGCTTCAGCCCAGAAGGGATCTCTCCATCATTTGATTCCCACAGGGTTTTCTCTTCATTTCTCTTCTCTTCATTCCTACTTAATTATCTATGAATATGTCTTATCTCCTCTATCAGACTGAAAGTTTCTTGAGGTCATGGATTTTGTTTTCTTTCCAGTGCTTATTATTCATATAATCAGTATGGTGTCATATGAATATAGCACGATATAATAACTAAAGGACAGTTAGGTGATGCAGTGGACAGAGTGCCAAACCTGGAGTCAGGAAGACTCATCTTCATGATTTCAAATCTGACCTCAGAAACTTACTAGCCATGTGACCCTGGGCAAGTCACTTAACCTTGTTGGCTTTGGTTTCCTCATCTGTAAAATTAGCTGGAGAAGGAAATGGCAAACCACTCCAGTATCACTGCCAAGAAAATCCCAAAATGGGGTCATAAAGATTAGGACACAACTGAATCAGCTCAACAAAAACAACTATACAAAAATACACACACAATAGTCTATAGACTATAGTCTTAGAAAGTGTATATAAATAATATATATATAATAATCATATCTATATTATACATATTATATTATATATGTAAATATACATATATATATACACTGTAGTCTTAGAGTGTCTCTGTATAACATAATACAATATAAGAACATGATATATAAAACTACTATATACATATATACGGTATACATATACACTCTATAGTCTTAAAGAGTTGTCTCAGGGCATTGAGAAGTTAAGTGACTTATCTATGGTCACAGAGCCAGTACAAGCTCTAGCTTGAGGTGCTTAACAGGGCTTGAACCCAGTTATGACCTTATTCCAATACTGGCTCTCTGTACTGAACTTCAATATTATTATTATTATTATGCCACAAGACTAAATGAATGAATAGATTAGATAGATTTTCTAATTAGCTTTCACTCTTATAAAATTATAGGGTGATGAGCTCTTAAAACGTGGGGGGCTCTCTACACAATACACTCACGGGATCATAGATTATAGAATCAGAGCTAGAAAGAACTTCAGAGGCCATCTAGTTCAACTCCCTCAGTCAATGGTAAAAAATAAATCAAATAAAAAATAAATAAAAAAAAAATTCCAAATAGAAAATAAATGAGTCGCCTAAGTCACACTGGAAGTAAGCCAGAGGCAACATACAAATCCAGGTCCTCTAACTCCAGAACCAATCAGTACCTATTTTTCTGTTCCACACTGTCTCTCTCTTTAATTAATGGAGTTTAGGCAATTAAAGATTTACTGTATTAATTAATCACATATGAGAGTTACCTTGGAGAAATTTCTTTCTGAATACCTGAAACCCTCCTGAAGTCTTATTTCCAGAGGATTCCAGAACAATGAGGCCTGTAATATTGTCCAGCAACACAAGATCAGAGAGGTTGGCTGCAGATGGTGTCTTGGTATTGTTAATGAGCAGTCTCACAGAGGCAGTCTCAGGTTCAGTCTGCTGGGACACCTATAGTAAAGAGGAGGAGAAATCAATGCAGTGTTTCCCACCAAGAGGCATGCTTGGTAAAATGTGTTAAGGCTCACTTGTGGAAGTGAAATCTTTAGGAAGGAGGGTGTTATAGTGTTTTCAGCATTCTGATGTTTTGTCAGACTCTCATTTTAAACTCCCAAGGAGATTCAGAACTCATGCATGTCGAGCTGTTGCTTAGAGACACTGGGATTGAAAACCTCTATTTTGAAATACAGTACAACAGTTTTTGCAGAGAAATGTTAGCTGTGAGTGCAATTAGGAATCCATGAACCTGAGCTACAGCCTGGTAGAGGAGCTGCAAAGTGTAATATCATAGAGTTTGGCAGAATGAAAATCAGCATTGGTACAAGGAGTCCACTATTAAGATGAGATCTTTTTTCATCAATTACAAATGAAGTTCTGTTATCATTTCATTTGTCATTTGAAGGTCCCCAAAAACACATACTTCATAGCCTCTTCTCTCTGTTATATTCAGAAAAGGATGTCATCTCATCATAATGGAAAGAGCCCTGGACAGAGTTAGACAAGTTGCTGCTGTTCAGTTGTGTCCAATTCTTTGTGACTCCATTTGGGTTTCTCTTGGCAAAGATACTGGCATGGTTTGCCTCCAAATGCCTTCCAAGAGAAAATTTCATTTACAGAACATTGCGAATCTTTTTAAAGAAAACCTATATTTGGGAAGTAATGGCAATGATTTCCTCACCTAGTCAGAAATCAATAAAAATGAATGTTTTCCAGGAAGATAACTGATTAAAAACTTCAAGGTTGTTTTCCAGCCAAGTGACAAGAAAACGCCCAGATGGCTAACTTGTCGGCTGCTAACAAAGCATCTGTTCAGCTATATTTAAAATACTTTTAAAAGACAGGAAAGATAAAACACAAGATAAAATATTAATTAGATTTCAATATGGAAGCTATCTTTCCTTTAAAGTACCTAATTGCAACTAATTTACACTTATTACTACCCTTAGATTCTATTCTGATCATTCTGGAATTTTGAGGAAAGTTTTAATTTACCCTAAAACAAAAGGATCTCATAATAACAATCAGTTAAAAAATCAGGGAAAGCATCTGGGTGAACATTAATAGGAGAAAAAGAAACAACTTCATAATGGAAATATATTATGGACTGCCTGTCTTGGAGGAAGATACAGATGAGAAGGGCTTAAAAATAGTTGCATTTTTTTTTTTGCTTTCTTTTATCTTTAAGAGCCTATTGCAATCAAAGGATTAGGAACACTATGCAGGAAATTTAGTTTTTTTCTCAATTTTCTATGTTGTCTTCCTCTGTTAGAATATAATCTCCCAAAGGGTAGGGATTGTTGCTTGTAATTGTAAAGACTTTTGTTGTAGTTGTTGTTCATTATTTCTTAGATATAAAGTCATATTTGGTCACATTTTAGTGAGTATATTTCACCATAATTTTTTATAGAATTTTAGATTTGGAAAATACCTTAGAGATCATCATATTTAATCTCTGAACCAATTCAGGAATCCCTTCTATAATAAATCTGACAGATAGCCATCCAGTCATTGGTACAACTTCTGAAAGCTTCTGATATAATTAAGACTTGGTGGGATATGAGTTACGACTGGAATATGGCAGTATACGGGAATAATTTATTCAAGAGAAATATTTGGTGGAGAATGACTGGAGGGAGGAACGAAGCAATATTCTCTTAGATGTACAATACACATTACTAAGGCAGGAAAAGAAAACATATTTAGTTTAGGAAATAGGTTACAAACACTGAAGTATGATCTAGGAATGATGGGAAACCTCAAACATCTGTTAGACTTCTCTCACTTCCAGAAACAGAGATGATAAAATCCATCACTTGCCTGAACGGTGATTCCATTCTCCAAATGGTTAAAGAAGCAATGGCAGGAATCTATGGTTTTAGTTGGAATTTATCAACCAACTAAAAATCTGAAAAGATTAGAAGATGATAGAAGCAAAGGCTGCTTTCAAAAGAGTGATGTGGTCCTTTACAAAAATGACAGGAGCCTTGAAAGTCAGAATGAGCTGAGGCCAGGTATGAATGCCAAGGACAAGCCAGAAAGCTTGATTTGCTAAATTGGAAGCATGAGATCAAAGTAGTGATAGCATGCTTTTCATGGAAGATGGGATGATAACAGATGATACAAGAAAGGAATCAACTGTTATCTTGTCCAGAATTCACCACCAAGGAGACTAAATTTTGGATGAGGAAAAAGAAATTACATATGGTTAACGTGAAGCAAAACACAAAACTAAGGAGAAAATGGTAAGAAAGTACCTAGTTACCTTCAATAAGTACAAGTCACTAGGCTGAGACAAACTAAGCACTGAGAATAATAATTTCATGGAGAAGAGCAGATATGCCATAAGACTAGAAAAAAGGAAATTTCTTCATTTTTAAGAAGGAGAAATAAGACTTTCCAAACTATCACCTGATTAGTTTCTCTCTGATTCCTGAGGAAATTCTAGAATGAATAATTAAAGGGACCTTAAAGAAATACTTAAAGAAACTACCAGTGGTCATCAAGAGTCAGAATGGCTTCCTCAAGAACAAATTATGCCAAATTAGCTTCATTTTCTTTCTTTTTCTGATAGGATTCCAAGACTGGTAGACTTCAAGGCATGGGGGGGAAAGTATACCTGCATTTGAGTAAAGAATTTAACAAAGTCACTCTTATATCCTTATAGAAAAAGATGGAGAAATATGGGCAGAAAGATAGTATGGTATCTAAAATATCACTGAAACCTTGGTCTTCCCTGACCCCAAGTTCAGAATGTTTTTCACTCTACTATCTTGCCTCCCCTGCCAAACTGAGAAGGCTGGGTACACTTCTTTGAAGCTTAGAAAGGCAATGATCTGAAGTATGGCCACCAAGTGATGTAATTTTCCAGCCAAAGCAACTCATGAATGTTGTCTACAGAGTCAGAAAGAAGCTAAGCTTTTTGATTGTGGAATGAATGCCCTATGCCAATGAAATTGTGAATGTTCCAAGTATTGACTATAAATGAATATTAAATCATTCACTGCTCCTGTGTTTGACTACATGTAGGTAACTAGTATGATCCATCTTTAATATACAAAATCAACATCATTTATTGGAATAAAATGCAAAGTTCTTCTAAAATGCAGCCCATATGTGAAAACTTACCATTGCACATTTCTGGAAAACTATCCCATACTCGGAAGACACGGAAATACTGGAAACATCTTCATGCTTTAAAAAAAAACAATACTCAGTGAAAGAAATCCATTCCGATCTACAAGCCCTTTATAAAACAGTGCTATAGCATACTTAGATAAAAATGGAAAGCAATGAAATGAAAACAAATGAACTCTGAAAACAGAACACCTGCTTTTTTCTGACGACTTTGACATTTTGGCTGGCTGGTTTCAGAACCAAGCTACTGAATTTAGACTAGGAAAGGACCTCAAAGATCATCTTACTCAAATATTTAATTTTACAAATGAGGAAACTGAGGTCCAGCGAGAGGAAATAATGTAGTCAATATCATTCACACAGTAACAAAGTCATGATCTGAATCTAAGTATCCTGAGAATGTTATATGAGCAAGTCTCAAAGTCAAGAAGTGTTAGATTCAAGTCCTACCACTGATACATACTGGCTGTATCACTTTGGGCAAGTCATTAAACTTCTTATTTACAGACAACTCTGTAAAACATTTAGTTACAGAGAAATACCAAACATGCATTGGTAATGGGTGCTTCTTCATCTAAGACTTCTCCATGCCAATGAATCACAGTTCCAATACTTATCCATATAATAACTCTAAATCCAATGTTTTTCCCACTATGCCAGAATACTCTTAATATTTCCTTTGAATTTTAGATGCCTAAAACGTAGAAAATGATACCCAACTTCTCCAACTCCATTGTTCTGTTAAGAGAATCAGACAATGTCTATGTAGGCACTTTGTAAATTCTAAAATACCATATAATGAAAAGACAAAATTAAAGGCAGAATGCAGACATAGAAGGCTTATTCAATGATTTTAAAAAATCCACTTTTGGTAAGCATTTTGTCACCCTTAAAGTACAACCTAAATGGGAACTCCATTATTATCACCATAATCTCTATAAGAAATATATTTGCATAGATATGAGGCACACATAATATATACACTATTTATCTATCTATCTATATGTGTGTGTGTGTAAGTAATATGCAAGGCTTGAAAAATATGATCTATAAGAAATTTATTTTTGTTTTCATGTGACCATAGAAATTGATTAAATATTTTATTTATGAGGTCAATAATATGGAGGGAAAGGCACAGGTAGGTATTTTATACTTTCTAGATATATTACCCAGAATAACTCACTTCCCCTCTATAAGAATCAGTTTACCCACCTATAAAATAGGGCTAATAATATTTTCTACTACCGACTTCTCAAAATCGTTGTGATGAAAGTGTTTTAAAAATATTAATGTGGTAGACTGCTGTCATTATTATTGTTGTTGTCAGTGATGCTCTTGCTGGTTGTTTGACCTCCCAGCAATTGAGACACATTGAGATGTGCTGCCCACAAATCCAAACTCAGACATCCTCTGGCCCCAACTAATCTTCTGTCATTTTCCCCTAATTTGGGTCTTTCCCTACAGGCAAGGGCATCCACATATGACGACTT
>CM053592.1:136049757-136060666 GCA_028646515.1 Pseudochirops corinnae
TCACTCTGACTCCAGAGGATTAATAAGAAATACTTCACACTTCTAGAAAGTGTGGCAAGGGACCAGAGGTGGGGAACTAGATGTATTTTCTATGTACATAGTCAATTTGGATATTTGCTTTACATGACTCTGCTCATTTATTATATGGGAGTTGTTTTGTTTTGTTTTGTTTTTTAATGGGGGGAGAGAATTGGGAAGGAGAAGAGAACTAAGAATAGTGATGGAAGGAAGGAAGGAGCATTAATGCAGCATTTTAATGCACAGAAAAGAATAGAAAGACAATCAGAAGGAAATACAGACAAGCAAGAGAGTTTTGGCTAATAATATGTCAAAGTTAGTATATCCTTTAAAAGTAACAAAAACATACTGTATGTAATGAAATTTGCAGCAATGTTATTATTGAGTCATATCAGATGTTTCATGATTCCATTTGGGGTTTTCTTGGCAGAAATACTGGAGCGGCCTTCCATTTTCTTCTCCAGCTTATTTTACAGATGAGAAAACTGAGGCAAATAGGGTTAAATGACTTGCTCAGGGTCACACAGCTAGTAAGTGTCTGGGGCTGGATTGGATTTCAGGTCTTCCTGACTCCAGCCCCGGCATTCTATCCATTGTGCCATCTAGCTGCTCACTTCATACACAATACGTTTTTTTCCCCTATTCTATAAATACAGGAATATCCATTTTTTGGGGTATTTCATAAGTTCTGAATAACGCAATAAAAATAGGAAAATATTTTTAAATGGGAGAGGAAGGTAAATGGGGCTGTCTGAAAAGTACATTCTAGCTTTAACTCTGTGAGTCTGAGTCTTATGATATCATAGACATCAGCTTTCTCAGGTCCTGTCTCCAAAATTAACTATACAAGGCAACATTCCTTTCCTAACTGTCCCTTCCTATAACGGGTCATCATTTTACTCAAAATTTTCTCAACAGTAAGGGAAGATACCCATTGTACCCTACTAAGCATCCTTGATTCCTAGACATATAATGTCTAAATTTTTAAAAACCATCAAGTTTAAGACCCTGATTTTTGCTGTTGTTCAATTGTTTTTAGTCATGTCGTATCTGACTCTGTGACTCTTTTGGGTTTTTTTTTGTTTGTTTGTTTTTTTGCTTTTTGGAGGGGGGAAGGTAGGGCAATTGTTGTTAAGTGACTTATCTAAGGTCATATGACTAGTGTCAAGTGTCTGAAGATGGATTTGAACTCAGATCCTCCTAACTCCAGGGCCAGTGCTCTATTCACTGTGCCACCTAGCCGCCCCACTTTTGGGGTTTTCTTGACAATGATACCAGAGTGGTTTGCCATTTCTTTCTCCAGCTCATTTTAAAGAAGAGGAAACTGAGTTAAAGAAGAGGAAACTGAGGCAAACAGGGTTAAGCTACTGGCCCAGGGTCACACAGCTTGTGTCTAAGACCACATTTGACCTCTGGTCTTCCTAACTCTGTCCCATAATGCTATCTAGCTACCTTTATTTTACTGAAAAAGAAACAGGCTCAGAGACTGGAAGTGAGCTGCCTGAAGTCATACATTTATTAATGGTAGAATTAGGACTCGCCCTGAGATTTGCTGACTTCCTCTATACTACTTCAAGAGTCCCAGGGACAGGAAACCCATGAGGCATCTCATGCTAGTACTAGAATGTCCTAATTGTCAGGCAGTATCTTCTTTACTGAGCTGAATCTGTCTTCCTGTAATGCCATAAGGCTCTCCGACATGTAAATATGCATCAAGTGTTACTAGAGGTTTGCCACAGATTGAATGTTTTTATAGTACATTTTCGTACTACGTGAAAGTAGTGAAGTAATAATATCTATTTTTAATATGTCAAATGACTCACTGACCAGATGGTGCATGATAGAAGAATCTCTTTTGAATAAAGTCTTCTTGGTCCATGAGCTTATTAGAGAAAATACTGAATGGCTCCAAGGTTCATCAGAGGCTGCTGAAGTCAAGAGCAGGTCAAAATCTTGAGCTCTTCTGTCGTTTCCCATTCCAAGTGGCACTTCAGCTAAAATTTCAACCACACATGAGTCACAGAATGAATTAAAAAGATGTCATGGTAAACTCTTCAGTCAAGTACTGCATTAACGGGAATTGTTCATAATGACAATGACTCATTTTCCTAAAGGGCTTCAAGTTTTTCCAAAGTGCTTTTCCTACAACAACCCTTAGAGGTAAGGAATTTAAATGCCATTTTTTTCTGAAGATGCTATAGAGAGCTCAGGTGATAGACATGCTCAGTCTTGTGGGCTGTAAATGGCAAAGCCATTCGAAATAAGTCAATAAGATAATGATTGGTCTTAGATTAAAGCCAGACTGAGTAGGCCCCCCTCATTAAGAGAAGGAAGGGAAAGATGCGGATCAAAACTGATTACCTGTCCTTGTGTTTAGCATTATCTGACCTATTCATGACCAGTGTACTCAGAGATATGTGGGATTGACTTACCTTACATTGGTTCACTTGGTTCCCCTTCTGTGCCTAATATTTAGGTGACATTCATAACTGCTTCAGTGACCTCATATAATTAGGTTGTCTGGGTTGTGGCTATATTTCAGCTTAATTTCCTCAAAAAAGGTAAAAATAGGGACCAGAAAAAGCAATGGAATACCATATGCACATCTTCTATCCTGCTTGTTTAAACTGGTCTATATATCATGTTCTATCATGATGGGAAGGGAATATACCACAAGGGTGAGGTTAAAATTCAACTTGGAAGAATTCTGGGTTATATGGTCAACAAGACAGAGACTTAGACATTTTATCCAATCCTCAGTAACTCTCAAAATCTTCCCAAAAGTGAATTATGTGCTAGAGGTGAAGCAATGACAACTGTCTCTATAGGCTAAGAGATCAAGAAGACAAAAGGGTTTCTTATGAATTATCTATGGAGAATTCTATGCTTAGTTACCAGTACCCCCTCTACCAGCAACCATAATGGGAAATGAAGAGAATGTGAGAAGAGGTTGTTAACACAGAATGGCTTCAACTTTCTCAGTAAGGAAAAAGATGAGATCTTTGGATAAGAGAAAGAGGAAAGTGGGAAACTGGGAGAGCTCAGAAGAAGGAAGAGAAGGTTTGAAATCTTTGTAGATGGAGTAGAAAGAACACCTGCATTGGGATGAGATGCCCTGGGTTGAACTTCAAGCACCACCACTTAGCAGCTGTGTGAACTTGGGAATGTTACTTTGTAGACGGAGTAGAAAGAACACCTGCATTGGGATGAGATGCCCTGGGTTGAACTTCAAGCACCAGCACTTAGCAGCTGTGTGAACTTGGGGATTTAAATGAGCCTCCATTTTATCATCTATAGTATAGCATAATAATTACTGACAGAGTTGGGACAATGGGCTATATTGGATATACAATGGAAAGTACTAAACACAGAATAAAATGGCAGTATGCACTAATTGGTTGAGAACTGTATCCTTTTAGAGATAAATCACCTAGTCTGATTCCTTTATATCTCCTATATGAAGAGACAGATATTCAGAGACAGGAAGTGACTGGGCCAGTCCTTCATACAGTGAGAAGAAAAAGGAGCAAAAGACAAGCTTCCTAATTTCGTAACCCCATGCTTTCTTCTCTGTCTACTGTGTTCTAGACAATCTTTTGTAAGGTAGACTGTCTCTTAAGCTACATGTAGTCTCAGCTATACCTAATGAGAAAATGCAATCTACTGAATAAATCTATTCTCTATAAATCTATAATATTATATGTATATTTATAATGCATTAGAAGAATTCAATATTAAGGTCCTCCAAGAGAGATTTTACATGGCCAGGACACTTAATGGGACACAAAGGACAAGGATGAGAGAGAATCTGAAACTGCCTGTTGATGATACTAAATTACTCAACATAATGACCTAGCCCCTAAGGGATGGTGGAGAAGTTGAGAAGGATGCACACTTACTGAAAGAATAATGCAGATAAGTCAGTCCGAGTTCTTGGGGCTACATCTATACAGGAGGATGTTAGAGGTAACAACAGCACAATTCCTACCTTACAGGATTGTTGTAAAATAAGCTACCATTAATCTTCTTTCATGATAGTATGACAAATGACACTCTCAGAAGGTCTAGGTGGCAGATATTACAGAGACAGTTTATCACATGAAGAGGTAACTGATGAAGAAACAATTTTTTTCTCTGCTCATTAGAGAGGTGGGGAGGTGGGGATAGAAAGGAATGATGCATATACTGCCAGATGCAGTCACTTAATCACTTTTGCTTCACTGTTTGCACAAAGGAAGTTTCAGTGCGGTAGGTCCAAGAAATGACAGTGATGTTCAGTACAAAAGGTGCTATACAATACTAATAAAAAAAAGTGTCAGCTAAGTCACATAGCAAAGATGGCAGAAAGAAGGCAAACATTTGATTTACAGACTAGGTCAAAGGGTACTATAAACAAACAGGAAGCCAAAATTCAGTGAGGAGATCCCAGGTTTCAATTGTTTGGACAAAAATGGGGAGCATTCCTGAATTATTTTTGATCTGGAGGAGAGTTCAGCACTGGATCCAAACAGGATCAACTAGAAAACCTAACACTGAGTTGAAGGTTATGAAGGGGGTTGGGAGTTGAATGGTCTCAATTAAAAGATGGTCTTCAACACTTATTTTTTTCTTCTTTTTTCTTACTGTATTTTAAAATTTGCTTTTTTCCTTTTTTTCCTTTTTTTTTGTTGAATTGTTTGTTTACTTTTAGCTTACAAGATTTAGTTCCACAGTCCCTTGAGTTTCAAATTTTCTATCCTCCCTTCACGCCCCCCCTCCCCCATGGCGGCATGGAATCAAGTATAGGATCTGCAAATACTTTCACATTAGACATTAGTCTGGTTGAATACTATTGTGCTATAAGAAATGAGGAGCAGATGGACTTCATGTTTACCTGGAGAGGCTTATATGAACTGATGCTAAGTGAGAAGAGCAGAACCAGGAGAAATTTCTATACAATGACAGACACAATGTATGTGTGATGACCAACTTTGATAGACTGGACTCTTCTCAGCAACACAAGATTGTAAGACAACTCTAAAAGACACATGATGGAAAGAGATGTCTACATTCAGAGAAAGATCTAGAAAGAACAGAGCTTAAATGCACACTGAAGCAAACTACCTGTTCTCTTTTTCATGTTTGGTTCTGTTTCCTCTTTTCCATTGTTCATTCCATCAGTTACAACCCTTCTTTACAACCACACTTACCACTTTTAATGAAAATAGTGGTACTATTGAGAATATGCTGCTTTTCTGCAGAGCAACACTTCCATTTGGAGCATAACTAATAGTATAAATAAATGAGAAGAGAAAATCCTTCTTCAGTTGAGGGGGAACACCTAGAAAAACACCTGTCAATTAATAAGATAGCTCGAAGCAAGAGTGAGCTAGCATTCCCAGCTTGGGTTCTATGCTTCCTGCCTGCCCTTCTTCATTGTGCCTTGTGTATTTTCTACATCTGCTTTGTAATGCCGGTGTATCTAGAATGGCCTCCCTCCTCTTTATCTCTTGGAATCCCTACCCATTCTTTAAACTCCAACTTCAAAGCCACCTCGTCCTGGAAACCCTTCCTGATTCCCAGACTCAGGACAATCTTCCCTCAGAGAAAATACATAGTTCTTAGTTTGTATTTCTTTAATGCCATTACCATGAAATATTAAGTATTATACTTGGTTCTACAGCATGATTATCTCATTTTGGTAGCTAGGTGGTTCAGTGGATAGAGCGCCAGACCTGGAATTAGCTCCTGAGTTCAAATCCAACCTCAGACACATACCAGTTGTGTGACCCTGGGCAAGTCACTTAACCCTGTTTGCCTCAGTTTCCTCATCTGTAAAATGAGTTGGAGAAGGAAATGACAAAC
Organism: Pseudochirops corinnae; assembly: GCA_028646515.1. Lineage (NCBI taxonomy): Eukaryota > Metazoa > Chordata > Mammalia > Diprotodontia > Pseudocheiridae > Pseudochirops > Pseudochirops corinnae. The sequence goes on from CM053592.1 coordinate 136,055,620, forward strand.
CAGTTCAGTATCTTTGCCAAGAAAACACCAAATGGAGTCATGAAGAGAGGGAGGAGACTGAAAAAAAGATTTAACAACAACCAATGTACCTGCCCAGTCACTTAACCCTGTTTGCCTTAGTTCCTCATCTGTAAAATGAGCTGGAGAAGAAAATGGCAAACTATTCTGGTATCTTCGCCAAGAAAACAACAAAATGGGGTCACAAAAAGTTGGACATGACTGAAAAATGACTGAACATTGTCTCCCTTTGCACTTTTTGAGGACAACACTCATCTCAACATTACATCTTCACTAGGAGCTATGTGACAATTCAGGAGTGGGTTTTTTTTATGGTTTGTTTGGTTTTTTAGGTTCAATCTTTTCTGCCTAGACGATTATTTAACCGTACTATGATGACCTGAGAGAGGACAGGGGCCAAGTTTCATTCTTCTCATGCTAGGGTTATTGCCACTGCTTGCTGATTGATCTTCCTGTCTCAAATTTCTCCTTACTCCAATCCACGTTCTACTCAGTGGGCAGATTGATCTCCCTAAAGCCCAAATCTGACTAGTACCTCTCCTCTTCAAAAAATTCCAATGGCTCCCTATCATCTCCAGGATCAAATAGAAAATCTGCTGTTTGGCATTCAAAGGCCTCCATAACCTGGTCCCTTCCTATTGCTCCAGTCTTCCTTATTCCCCTCCATGTTCTTGGAGGTCCAGGAACACTGGCCTCCTTATTCTTACTCACAAGCTCTTCCTCCATCTCCTGTGTCTGAGTTTCCCCCATGCCAAGAGTGCTCTCTTTGCTCATCTTGGCCTTTAAATTTCCCTGGTTTCCATGAAGTTTCTCTTTCTTTCTTTCTTTTTCTTTCTTTCTTTTTCTTTCTTTCTTTCTTCCTTTCCTTCCTTCCTTCCTTCCTTCCTTCCTTCCTTCCTTCCTTCCTTCCTTCTTTCCCTCCTTCTTTTCTTTTTTGAGAAACCTATTTCTTTTATTCTTCTAAATTTATTTTTAGTTTTAAACATTGATTTCCACAAGATTTTGAGTTCCAAATTTTCTCCCCATCCCTCCCTGCCCCAAGATGGTATGCATTTTGATCATCCCTTCCCCCAGTCGGCCCTCCTTTCTATCATCCCCCCCCCCACCTTATCCCCTTCTTCTTTACTTTCTTGTAGGCCAAGATAGATTTCTATACCACGTTGCCTATATATCTTACTTCCCAGCTGCATGTAAATTCTGTTAAGTTTCAGTTGAGCAAGGTGCCTTTTCCCGTCCTTTGTAGTCTTAGTGCCTTCCCTCTGAGACCATTCCCATTTCTTTCTATTACTTGTTTGCTTATTCACATGTTTTCTTTCCTACTCTGGACTACAAGCTCCTTGAGAGCAGGGACTGTTTTTTTGACTTTCTTTTTATGCCTGACACTTAGCACTTTGCCTGGTACATTGGTTGTTGTTAAATCTTTTTTCAGTCTCCTCCCTCTCTTCATGACTCCATTTGGTGTTTTCTTGGCAAAGATACTGAACTGGTTTGTCATTTCCTTCTCCAGCTCATTTTACAGATGAGGAAACTGAGGCAAACAGGGTTAAGTGACTTGCCCAGGGTCACACAGCCGGTAAGTGTTTGAAGTCATATTTGAACTCAGGAAGATTAGTCTTCCTGACTCTAGGACCAGAATTCTATCCACTGCACCACCACACAGCACACCCTTAATAAATGCTAGCTGACTGACTGACTAACTCTGAATTCCTCCCAAGGTTTTCATCTGGTAGATCATGCCCAAATATTTGTTAACTTGAAATGGAGAAGAGTATCCAAAGGACACTTTTAAAATGCACATTTCACTGTTTATTTTTTATTAAATTAGATACCGGATGTAAAAGACACAGCTAGGCTATATAACTCCATTGTGTTTGTCTTATTCTTTTCAAAGAATTTAAAATGTAGTTGAAACTACTGCATGCTAAGGAAAAGTCAACATCTTTCTGCTTGAATATAGAATCATAGCACCATGAAGCCAAGGATTTGAAAGGGAACTTTCCCTTTCAGAAGAAGCAGTTCGTGACAAGAAGGGCAGTAAAAGTATTTTTGTGTTAAGGAAGAGACTGTCAAAGAATGTAAGATATGGCCACTATTATGGAGAAGCATTTTTTATGTCTAATGCAAGTAGAAAAAGAACTTCTCTTCTAATATAAACTGCTAAAATATGTGTATTTTAAGAAACAAAAATTTCAGACGGGATTCGGACAGTGTGAAAAAAAGAATTCTTTGTAATGTAGATATGAGGACCTGGCTCTCTTTGTTAACAATATGGAGTGAAGTTACACTTGTGTGGGAGTGGTTTAATGTTACAGAGGCAAAGAAAGGCCTTTTAATAAAAACTAGAAAAATATGACTATAAAGAAACACAGTTTTAGGGACACCAGAGAGACTGAATGCCTTGTTTGAGACTTCAGATCTAAGGTAAGATAGGTACCTTTACTAATTTGCATATACAAGTTTTTGTTTTTCGTTTTTTCCTAAAGTGGGTAAAACTTAGAAAATGAAAACTTATATAATCATTTAGATGGGGCAGTTAGAAACAGTTGACAGAAGGCTTCTACTGAATAATTCCTAATTGCTCAGAGAATACTGATTCCTTAGCCAAAAGTTCCAGCAATAGATACTGCTCTTTGGCATGACCTAGATGTCAAGAAAGGTCGAGTTTTTCCTAAGGGTTTGCTGCTGTCTGCTACCTTCTCTGACCTGGGAAAGAGAAGCGGAGGATAGGAAGAGAGGGATAAGTTGCAACTGCTGTAGTGTCCTGATGAGTTGGTTTAAAGAATAAAGCTGAGTTGTTTTGCTGTCACCTCCATTCTGATAGGACAGTGCAACATCCACGTGAGTGAATAACTGATCAGGTTGGTCTAGAAAGCTCAGACATAGCCAGTTTGATGAGTTTTGCAATTCTCTGGCTTAAAGAGAACACATTAAGATATTACATTTTGTAAATTCTGTTTTTAGGTGTGATGGTTAATGGAAAGAGAATGTATAGGAGAGAAATGAGGATTTTCCCAGCTAAAGAGTAATGGCCATGCATACCAAGTAGTAAACTCTAAACAGTTCTTTTTAGCGTCAACATTCCTGAATGTACCAGTAACATTTAAACCCAAAGTCAAGCATTGTGAGTCTCCCTAAGTAAATGAGTTTTCTTCCGCTATGTGCCTCTATACCAGGTCCCTATATGACTGGCATCCTGTCTAGCTCTTTGGCCAACCTACTTGCACTGGTCACCCCACCTGAATGGACTGCACTCATGCCTGAACTCTTCTTCAGAGAATATCTTCTCTTTATTTTTTTAATTTTCTTTTTTTTGCTTTTTTTTGGAGGGGGAAGACAGGGCAATTGGGGTTAAGTGACTTGCCCAAGATCACATGGCTAGTAAGTATTAGGTGTCTGAGGTCAGATTTGAACTCAGGTCCTCCTGACTCAAGGGCCAGTGCTCTATTCACTGCACCACCTAGCTGTCCCTGTCCTCTTACTTTAAACTGCAACTCAAACAAGCCTCCTATATGAAGTCCTGCTGAGAAAGAACTCCCTTCCAAACAATCTTGTATCTGACTGCTTTTTATGTGTTTATGTATTTTCTTTCTATTGCATATAATATGTGCACATATAAATATATGTATAATATATTCATGTAATCTATGTCCCATTACATACATATGCATGTATACATATAAAATATACATATATATGTATATATTTTTGTATTTCTTTATATTAGATGATATTGCATATAACATTTTATATATACTACAAATATAAGACATAAAAATAATGCAATATAAAGAAATACAAATAAACAAGTACATAATAAGATAATAATCATATACTTGTTGTCTTCCCCATTAGAAGGTGAGCACCCAGCAAACAGGGATTATTTCATTCTTTCTATTTGTATACCCAAAACCTGGCATAGCACCTGGCATGTGTAGATGCTTGATGAATATTTTGATTAATTAACTGATTAATAATTCCAGAGACTGGGTGGAGTCAAGATGGTGGTATAGAAGCAGCAAGGCTCCATAGCTCTCTCTATAATCACCTCAAATACCTAAAAATATGACTCTAAACAAATTTTAAAGCTCCAGAACTCACAAAATGACAGAGTGGCAGAGCTCCCACTGAAGGCAGCCTGGCAAGCAGATGGGAAGGGGTTCATCCCAGCTCACTGGGAGCCCAGACTAGCACATCATGAACCCATGGCTGGAGCCCTGGGGCCACCAGAACAAGCCGTGGCTGAAGCATGAATCACCGGCAGCTGTGGCATTTTCCAGAATTACTAACCCATAAGAAAGAAGGACTAAGTAGAACTCACATAAATTCAGGGGAGAGGCTCCGGCCAATTGCCGGGCTAGAAGTAGCTGAAGCAGCAGCCCTGCAGGCACCTCCACATGGCTGCTTGAGAGCTCACAGGCTGCAGATTGCAGGGGGGGCCAAGTGATCATTCAGAAGCTAAGTGTTCTTGCCTTGAGCTGCCTGGAGCAAATCACGGTCTTGGGTGGTGGTCCTGAGGTGCGTTTTTGGTGAGCTAGAGGGGGCTGAAGAAACGATGGCTTCCTAATAGCTTTAGCAGCTACAAAAACCCCAGTGATTTGGGACAGAGCTCTCCCCTCTGAAAGCAGAGTTCTACTGAATCTAAAAGTCAAGTTATTGACTGGCATTATGAATAGGCAAAGGAAGCAAAGTAAACCCAGCAATGCAACTTTAGGTTCCTTTTTGTGGGGACAAAAAGGATCAAAGCATGGAACGGGAGGAAGGCAACATAGTAAGAACTCCCGCACCAAAAGCTTCCAAGAAAAATGTACACTTATTACAAGCCATCAAGCAGCTTAAGAAGGATTTTGAAAACCAAATAAGAGAAGTGGAGGAAAAATTGGGAAGAGAAATGAGAATGATGCAAGAAAATCATGAAAAGAGAGTCAACAACCTGACTGAAGAAAATAACACCTTAAAAAATAGATTAACTCAAATGGCAAAAGAGGCCCAAAAAGCCAATGAGGAGAAGAATGCCTTAAAAAGTCAAATT
>CM053592.1:136061166-136089402 GCA_028646515.1 Pseudochirops corinnae
TTGAAGTTGGCTTAGGGAAGGAATGACATACACTCTAAATTGGGTATCTTGGCCTACAGTAGAGTAGGGGGGAAGGGGATAAGAGAGGGGAGGATGGAGGAGAGGGCAGGTTGGGGGGGAGGGTTGTTAGAAGCACACACTTTTGTAAAGGGACAGGGACAAAGTAGAGAATAGAACAAGAGGGGGTGGAATAGTAAGGAGGGAAATATACAGGTACTGAGGTAGGGAGATCCATCTTTCCCTACTGGAAAGTCAGAGGGGAGATGGGGGAGGATATAGGAGAGAGCTGATTGGGGGAGGGGGTATACAGTGGGACCACTGTTTTGGGGTGAAAAGGGGAAAGACAGGGAGAAAATCTGTAAATCAAAAATCTCATGGAAATGAATAATGTAAACTAAAAATAAACAAAAGTTTTAAAAAAAATAATGATTCCAGAGACCTAGTCTGATAACTAAGCCTGGACTTGCCTTTTTTTTTTTTTTGGTGAGGCATTTAGGGTTAAATTACTTGCCCAGGGTCACACAACTAATAAGTATCTAACACCAGATTTGAATTCAGGTCCTCCTGACTCCAGGACTAGTGGTCTATATACTGGGCTACCTCACTGTCCCCTGGACTTGACTTTTACAGAAGTTATGTCAATATTCCTTTGAAAATTGCTCTTGGGACTTCAGGTTTTTGTTTTTCTAGTTTCATCATGTATTTATTTTTTTTTAATTATATTCTAAACTTAGTAAAATAAGTATTTCCATAGCAAAGTAGAATAGAAAAAAAGATGACTGTACATGAAAAAGCTTTAAGACATTTTTTTTTTTTACCTCCAGATGCCTTGCCTGTCACCTGGAAGGTCTAACTCTACTACTGTATGACAACCTCTTGGGGTCTCTGTTCCCTCCTACAATGATGGGTTAGGGTGAAAGATTTGATCTTTGCCAGCTCTCTTCCTATGGTATTCATTGGCTAACCCCCTCTGATTTATAACTTATGTTCCAAAGAAAAAGCATGGATATGCATTACTTCAGAAGTTCTTAAGTCACATTTACTATTGAGAAGCAAAATAGCTCAAAAATTTTTTTAAAAGATAATTGGCTGTTAAATAAAGGAGAAAAAAGGAAAAAAAGAAATGACAAAACAGGTAGGTGAGAAAGTGCCTAGTATATACAGATATGCTTGTTTTGTAGTTTCAAATGTATCTCATTATTTCAGTGACACCTTCTGGGCATAATCAAGGCTCTTACAGAACTGAAAACACATGCTTTAGGTATTTTATGTACTCAGAGGTGAATAAATGAGAGAAATAAGACAACATTTGAATACCATGAGGAAACTGGTTGAAGATCAGGACTGCCATGTGGAAGACAGATGAAATTTATTCTCCTTAGCACCAAAGGGCAGAACAAGGAGCAATGAGTTGAAGCTGCAGAGAGGATTTGGGCTTAAATGAGAGCTTTCTATCAACTAGGGTTGTCCAAAAGTCTAATAAGCTGTCTAAAAGTGACTGGTAAAAGCTAGAAGACCATTTGTCAGGATATTGCTTCAGGTGTAGGTTGGACAACACTGCCTTTGAGGTTACTCCTAGCTTTGAGGCTAAAGAAATCAGTGTCTACTCTATGAGAATAAGAATGAAGAATTGATGAATTCATCAAATTTCATTATAATCTCAACAACTCTGCCATCATGGTCTATTCCAGTGGGTTCACAAGTGAGCATCCCCTATTTTTACAGTCATCTAGGTAAGCAGACTTCTGTCTAATTGGACAGACTTCAAAATAGACTTCAGATCTGAGGAAAGCCACTGGATTAGGGAGAGAGACATCTTTCTTATACAGAATCTTTGGATGTGTGAAGCTGAAATTCCAGGGTGATACTGTTGTGCATTTCATTTTCCTTACTGAAATTCCTTTTCTGGGTAATCCCTTTCACTAAAATCTTATTTATTCTTTTAGATGTATTCAATGCCATCATCTCCATGAAGTGTTCCCTAATGTCCCTTCTAAGAATTAATCCTTCTACTGCATGCTGGGGTGCAATAACCTAGGACTAGATGTTAGACCTCTAACTCCAAATCTAGTGCTCCATCAACTATCCCAAGAACTGAATAGGGTCTAATAATAAATGTATCTGAGAGGGGGAAGTAAAAAGAAGAAAAGATGATTAGCAATATCATTCTCTTTTAAGGATTAAAACAACCAAAAGTACAATCAGTATCAAAAGTTACCTGTTATATTGTAATGGTAGTTCTCTATACAGGGAAATTTCTTACAGGAGAAGACCTAAAGTTTTCAAAAGATACAAAGTAATTAGTTAGAACATATATTATACTAGCAAGAAGTAACTGTAAGATACATTCTTACATAAGTCATATTTCATTTTCTTTTTATGTTCTTCTTCTGTTGTGTCCAACTCTTTGTGACCCTATTTGGGGTTTTCTTGGCCAAAATACTGGAGTGGTTTGCCATTTCCTGCTCCAGTTCATTTAACAGATGAAGAAAATGAGGCAAACAGGGTTAAGTGACTTGCCCAGGGTCACCCAGCTAGTAAGGGTCTGAGGCTGGATTTGAGCTCGGGAAGGGTTCATTTAGTTTAGTCTTCCAGTCTCATTTAGTTACCCACTTCTCATTTAGTTTCAGCATAATGTAAAACTTAAATTATATATATATACTTTAAATCTATATATTCTATGTACAATATATACACACTATGCTAGCTATCCTTTAAGTATATATAATATATGTGTGTATATAGACTGTACTTTATAAATACACTATAAATATATTACTAGTATATATATATTATACCTATAAATATACTATAGTATACTATATACATAGAGAGATGGTTATTCCAGGGGTAGAGAACCTGCAGCCTTGAGGCCACATATGGCCTTCTAGATCCTTACGTGCACCTTTTGACTGAATCCAAATTTTACAGAACAAATTTGTCTAACCTCAGACACTTACTAGCCATGTGACCCTAAGCGAGTCAATTAACCCTGTTTGCCTTAGTTTCCTCATCTGTAAAATGATCTAGAGATGAAAATGGCAGACCATTCCAGTATTTTTGCCAAGAAAACCCCAAATGGGGTCACAAAGAGTCAGACATGATTGAAAATGACTGAAGAACAACAATAATGATTTGGAAGTTTTTCTTCTCATGGAACCAAAAATCCACTCCTAAAATTTCCACTCATTTTTCCAAATTAATTCTAATCTCTGAGATCAAGGAAAATCAAACGAGTCCTTCTTCCACACGGAATCTCTTCAAATATGTGGAAATAATGATACTGTGGTTCCCCCTGCCATGTCTTCAGAACAGACATCCCCAGTCCTTTCCCTCAATTGCCACGATCCTCAGACCCTCACGTGCTTAATCTCTTTACTCTGGATGAATGATTTTGAGGGCCACCATTATTCTGGAAGTCCTCCTCTTGAAACATTAGAGTTTTTTCTATGCCCTTTCTCAAATGTGGTGTCCAGAATGGAATGCCATATACCAAATGAGGTCTGACCAGAGCGGAACACAGAAAAATAATTACTACCTCATTCTAGACTCCATAGTCCTATTAATATAAAATTCTAGTCCCAGCTCAGATGCTTGTCATTTACTTTATATGTGGCCATATACTCACAAATGTACTTTGTATTTAGGTACTCTATGTAGGTATTTATGTGTGAATGAATAAAAATGTATTTGCTAAGTGCTATGTGCCAAACATTGTGCTAAGTGTTGGGGATACAAGTCTAAAAGCCAGATGGTTCCTATTCTCAAGATGCTCATATTCTAAGTACAGGATATAATATGTATAGGAGGATTCTGCTGCAAGGCTGATAGAAAGGACTGGGGTGTCCTTAGGACATGCATGGCAAGATAGATAGATAGATAAATATGTATATGTATATATTTTTGCTTTTTGGAGGGCAATTGGGGTTAAGCAACTTGTCCAAGGTCACATGGCTAGTAAGTATTAAGTGTCTGAGGCTAAATTTGAACTCAGGTCCTCCTTACTTCAGGACCAGTGCTCTACTCACTGTGCCACCTAGCCGCCCCAAGCTCTATATATTTTTAAGATAAAGTTTCAGGGCAGATGGTAAGGCCAAGAGGTCTGAAGGGTGTTCTGGCAGAACAGATTAAATTTATATGGTAATTTAAGGTTTTCAAGATTTTTCTGCTTAATCTCTTGTGGTAGATTCTAGATGTAATAGAATTCCCATTCTATGGATAAGGAAACTGAGGTTTAAGGAAAGTGGCATACAACTAAGATATGTCTAACCTAATACTGAAATCTGGATCTTCTGATAGAATCAGTAAGTTTCATATTAAGCCATGATGAAGACAGAGAGAAGCCAGGTAAAATTCCAGAATGCAGCAGGTTCAAGTGCAGCTAGCATTTGTAAAGTATTTCAAAGTTTTAAAAAAAATGTTTTATAAATACTCTATCCTTAAAACAACCCTTGGAGATAGGTGCTATTATCCTCATTTTCAGATGAGGACACTGAGGCAGAGAGAAGTTTAGTAATTTGATGAGGGTCACAAAGCTAGAAAGTGTCTGAGGCTGAATTTGAATTAGTCTTTCTGACTCAAGAGCCAGTGCTCTATCTACTGTGACACCTAACTCTAACACTCCTCATTTAACCCTTTCCATTATCCTTTGATACTCAAAGTTCCTATCATTTAATCTTAAATCACTTAATCTCAAGTCAAGTAGCCCAGAGTCATGTTGGCACAGACCGTTTTCACTAAAAGAGAGTTTATAATATTTTGTTGGGAAGAGGAAGCTTTCCTGGTGATAAAGCCAGCAGCTACAAGATGGAAGAGCAAAAGTGGACATGAGCTTTCACTAGTATTGTGAGTCATGGGGACTATGTAGGTTGTGGGTCCACAGGGGCATACCTTCATGGCAATTCTTAAGTCAAGGTTGACTGTATAGGTCTCTAGGAAAAGGGGGGTGGAGTACAGTAAAGAAAGGTTACTTAATTTTCTATGGATCTTTAGCCACTCAATATAGTACTACAAGAGGGAGAATTATATGGGCCCCCTAGAGAAAAGAGGGTGGGGCAGAAAGCTTTCATCACAGTCTTTTTAGAGTTTTTTTTTCCTGTATTTTTATGCTAAATTAAATGTATTCTATATTCCATGCCTTATTACCTCAGAGACTTTCAAGAGAAAGTAGGGTCCTTCAGAGAGCAGTAAAACAAGTTACCTGCTGAAGTTCTCAGGGTTTCCTTGGTTAAGTGCAAATTCATGAGCAAGAAAGACTTTTTTGAGAGGCCCCACTGCAAACTGTACCTGATCCTTAAATACTAGAAGGGATCCTCTGATACTAAGACTGCATGTTCAGGTCTAGCTTCCTAGCTCCAGGACTATAGTAACATAAATTAATTCTTCAGGAACAGAAAAAAAGTAATTGTGTATTATCTTTCTTAAATAACTAGATTCTTAATGCTCTACAAAAAGCACAGTTTGGGGAAGAATAATAATTAGGTAATATTGAAATGAATAGTGATTGATATGAATAATACAAACTTGATTACTGATACTCTAATATTAATCATTCACAATTCTGTCGTACCTTAGGATTAGAAAGCTCAACCTCCTCACCTAAAAATCTGCTGAATTAGGTACTAAAAGAAATGTCCCCATTTTACAGAGGGTGAAACCATATCTCATAGAATGTAAGCAAACTGCTTGTGCTCATCCAGTTTACAAATGAGGGAGCTGAGACTGATATTGAGATGTTCTGGCCAGAACATCCTTCTGTTACACCAAACTGCCTGAGACCCTGGCTCAGATCATAGACAAATTAGTCTCAAATATATCTGAGATGTTTACAGAATAATAATAACAACAAAACCATTCAATGCTTAACCCTTTAAGCACTTAGTTTGCAAAGCGTCATCTTATATTGTTATGAGTTGGGTATGACTAGTATGACTCTTCTTTCTATACCATGATTCTTCTTGTGAAAGCTAAGTTGCTCATGATGGGTGTGAGGGGGCATTATTTACACAGGGTTTTGTGATCTATCCTGTCTATTCATATTCATTTCATTTAGGAAAGGATATTCACACACAAAAACACATAATGTTTTCACATGCAAAATAATGGAAGAATCATAGAAAGACATCAATCTCTGAAGGAAAAAAAAAACTATTAACGTAAAAATATTAGAGACACCTTTCAAAGATAAATGGTTTATACCTTTGATCTGGCTAGTGGTGCTTCCTTCAAATGGGCATCAGTACCACCACCACCACCATCATTATAATAGCTAATATATATTGTTTTTAAGTATTCCAGGCATTTGTATCTCTTCAACAGGTTGGGGGGGTGGAAGTCAAACTAGGAGTTTTAGTTCAAGTGTTGTTCAGGCTATTTGACCTTGGTCAAATTATCACACCTTTCCAGTTCACTCAGTTTCTCATCTGTAAAATTGGGCAATTTGACTAACTGCTTTTTAAGCTCCCTTCTAGCTTTTACATACTGTCTTCTAAAGTCCCCACCCACTTAACTTTTAAAGTCAACGAACATTTGAAAAACAGCCAACATAATAAAGCGGGGAAACAAAAAATAATATAATAGGGAAAGGGCTGATTGGGGAAGTTGTCTTTGTCCTCTTCACAAGGACTCAGCGGACATGTCTATACTGTATTAAAAGAGATAAAGTCCCTTAAAGTCTCAGGAAAAAAAAACAAAACTCATCACTCTGTAAATTAATCAAATCATTTGGTGAGCTTGTAAAATAGGTATAAGATGGTCACAGGTCTTTTTCCTGGAATTTCCAAAAGCACTTGTGCCTAAAGACCATGAAGAGGTCTTTTGACATTTATAAAGAAGGAATAAGACAATCTGCTGACCAGAGGCAATATATCACAGAGAAAAATTTGGTAGAAGTTGGATTCAGAAATACCTGGGTTTGGATTCCACCTAAGAGACTGGATGTATGGCCATAGGTGTCATTAATCTCTCAGAGACTCAGTCTCTTCATTTGTAAAATGAATATAATAATGCATGGGCTACTTCAATCTTTTGGGTCATTGTGAGGAAAGCATTTGACAAATCTTAAAGTAGAGTTCCTGGCACATAGTAGATTATTAATAAATATTTATTGACCGACTACTATGTAAATGTGAGTTGTTACTATTCTCTGCATTTCTTTCCTGGAGCCAGCCCCTAAAAACCATGATTATTCAGCACATTATCATTCAATTGTATTTAAGCAGTAACCTCCTTTCTCCTAGGACATCAACTACGCAATCTTCAGTTCAATGGATCTGCTACAGCTCAGTCATTGCCATGGAAACCAGTTGATGTCTAGCATGAGATTTTATATTCACTATGGGGGCAAAGAAACAGGAGCTAGGGCGAGGAAGAGAAGAAGCTTTCATATTATACAAAAGGGAGAAAAAAGGAGAACTCTGAATGATGCATGCACACTGATTACAACTACATACTGTGTATAATTAAAAGGATGAGAGAAATGTACAATTTATTATTTTTTTTGTTGGCAGTAGTCTTTATATTCATGTTTAGGGAACAGGGAAGAGATAAAGGCAGAGGGAGAGAGAAATGGAGAGGGAGACAGAGACAAGAAAGAGAAAAACAAAGAGGAAAGAGAGAAGGAGACAAGAGACAGACACAGAGAGACAGACAGAGACAGACAGACATAGAGAATGACATAGAAACAGAGGCAGATAGAGAATGATTTGAGATTTTGTCAGCAGTAGTTTTTGTATTCATATGTTTAGGAAATAGGAAGACAAGAAAACAAACAGAAAAAGAGACAGAGACAGACACACAAAGCCAAATACACACAGAAATTTCAGTATGACACTTTAGAGCACAACAGACAAAAATCATGATTCAAGGTAAGCTTCCCACTCATATAAACCTGAACAGGTCCCTTAAACTCCTTGGACCTCGGTTTCTGCATCTGTAACATGAGGGGGTGACACTGCATGGCCTCCCAGGCTGATTCTAGCTCTAGTCCTGTGACTTAGGAGTCTCTGAAGTATAGTACTTCCTATATTCATAACCAAATGAAAAGAACCCCTCTTGCTGTTGCAAGGCTAAACTCCTTTAGTTTTATTTTAGTTAAGCCTATGAAATCTGTTTGGAGACAAATCATGAGTAAAAGGGAAAGTACTTCAAACTTTTAATGGTCAATTTCATTCTACGATTTCTTTTTTTATCTAGGCCATTCTAGGTTCTAGGTCCCCTTACAGTGCAGAAATTCTCAGTTTCGTGTTCAAAGCTCCCTCCATCTTTGACTTTCTAATTGTTCAGATTGTTATTATTTAAAATGCCTTTCTCCACTCCCAAATTTTGCAACTGTTAGTGTCAAAAATAAGCAGATGCTATAATAAGTTAGGAGTTCACAGCATTACTGGTGAGAACATAGGAACATCACATTCAATGGGGGATTTGAAAGAAGAAAGGGCTGGAGAAAGTTAACTATTTGCACTCAAAAGGGTGAGGATGCTGAGTCAGATGTCTTAGCTAAAAGCACATGAAAGCACTAAAAGCTACACCAAAAATTGTATAACTTCAGTTTTCAAATGACTGAATGCCATTTTAAGTTTTCCAGACAAAAATGGCCTGTCTATGCTTTAGGTGACTATGCCCTATAATTGCAAGCAATCTAATTAAAATTGATATTTCTATATTGCTTTTCCCATGAACTGGTGAGTTAGGTGGTATTATTATCCCCATTTCATAGATAAATAAACTGAGACAAGGATATGAAGTAAGTAGCTCTAGGTCATATAAATACTAAATCATGATGCCAGGGTTAAACCACATCTTCTGACACAGCCTATAACTCTTTGAACTCTGCTGCCTGCCGTAAAGGAGACCTTTTTTCTGTCATTATCCTTCTTGACTTCTATAGTTTTTGATATTAATGTTCCCTTCAGACTGTATAATCTCTCCTCTGTGAGTTTTTCTAACCCTGCCCTGTCTTGGTTCTCATTCTGCCTCAATGATACTTTTCAGCCGCTTTTCTTGGTCACCATCCATCTTAAATCACCTAATCCTGATCCTGGGTGTCCCAGGTAAGGCTTTGTCCTACATCTCTTCTCTTCCCTCTTTAAACCTTTGGATTTCAGGTGTCAAGGTTGTAATTACTGCTCCCAAATCTATGTATCCAGCCCTTATCTCTCTGCTGAGCTCCACTCCTCCGTCATCAACTAACTGTTGGATATCACCCAATTAAGAGAAAGGCATCTCAAACTCAGTATGCTGAAAACTGATCTTGTTGTGTGTAACCCACCACACACACACACACACACACACACACACACACACACACACACATACGCACACCCCTCTCTCTTCTAACTTGCTTCTTTTTGTCAAGGGCACTGCCAGGCTTCCAGACATTCATTGTCACCCTCGCTTTAGTAGACACTTAGTAAATGCTTGTTAAAGAATAAATGAATAAATGAATCGCCCTTCCCTCTATCTCATCCAATATCCAAACATTTGCCAAGCCTTATCAGTTCCACTTCCATAAAACCCCTTGTTTCTGTCTCCCTACACCTCCACCCCCTTACACAGTCACCACCCTAGCTCTGAGCATCTTATATCTTGACAGGACTACTGCAACAGCTGCTTAATTGTTCTCTCTTCTCTGTAATCCATCCTCCATGTAGCTGTCAAACTAAGATGACCATGTCACTGGGTTTGACCATGTCACTCCCATGCTCAAGAAACTGGTTGCTCCCTAATTCTCCCAGAATAAAGGGCAAGTTTTTGTTTTGAGGCAGCTGGATGGTTTGGTGGCTAGATCACTGGGCCAGCAGTTAGGAAGACCAGAGTTCAAATCTGGCACCAGACACTTATATCTAGGTGACCTAGATTTCATAGGCTTAACTAAAATAAAACTAAAGGAGTTTAGCCTTGCAACAGCAAGAGGGGTTCTTTTCATTTGGTTATGAAACAAATCACTTAATTTGTTTACCTCAGTTTCCTCATCTGTAAAATGAGAATAATAATAACAATAGCAATACCTCCCAGGGTTGTTGTGATGATGAAATGAGATAATAATACTAAAGCACTTAGCCTAGTGCTTAACATACAGTAAGCACCATGTTAAGTGTTAGCTCTTATTACTGTTCAGCACTTATTCACACTCCATCTCCAACCAATCCTTCTAGACTGATATTATTTTGTTCTCCTTCATGCCCTGTATGTTTCAGCCAGACGAGTCTACTTTCTGTGCCCTATACATGACATCCTATGCCTGGGCCTTTGGTCTCCCATGGCTCCCACGGAATGATCTCTCTTCTCACCTCTGCCTCTAAATCCCTTGGATCCTTTTTGAAACCCCCATATGGGGTCAAGAAAAAATTGGCAACACTGAAAGGTTTCTGAATGTGCGACGACCAAAAATTAATCCAAAATCAAACGTGTAATGAATCCGAGGTGTTTCTGGCAACTTCACAGTGGCCTTGGTTCTCAACACAAAGACGCACACTTTGCATGCGAATGCCCTCAGGCCACACAACCCCATCACTGCCAAAACATGAAAGGAGGTCCTGAGTGCAAAAAGTTTAAGAAACCCTGGTTTAGATCAAGGGCCACCAAGGCTTTTTCCTCAGTAATTAGTGCGCCCCAGATGAATATGTAATTATTCTGTATATATTGTACATGTACCTGTTGTTGAATGTCAACAGACTGTAAAGTCTTTGATGGAAGAAGCAGGGTTTTGTTGTTTTTACATTTATATCCTCACCTGCTAAAACAGGGCTTAGCATACAGAGGGTGCTTACTAAATGCTTGCTGAATTGAACTGGTAGCTACAGGCTCATATCTACCTGAAGATCCTTCAGTGCCTTGACTCACTCTATACCCCTCAGCTGGAACAGTCTTTCACTCTTCCGCCTACCCAAGTTGGATTACCCCAGACCCACCTTTTAGAGTTCTAAAGCTGGAAAAGCTCTTTGAACTCAAACATCCCAACCTTTAACCTGAAAGAACATACTCTAAATCATTCCTAAGAGGGAATCATCTAGTGTTTACTTAAACAATTCCAGTATGAGAGAGTTCCCTACTTCATCAGGATTCTTGTTATTCCTCTTTTAGTGAGAGGCAGCTACATGGCACAGTGAGTCCAGTGCTGGACTGGGTGTCAGGAAGACCTGAATTCAAATCTTACCTCAGTTATTTATTAGATGTATGACCTGGGGCAAGTTACTTGATCTCTGTCTGCCTCCATGGCCTCAACTGTAGAATGGGCATAATAACGGCATATATCTCCCAAAGTTACTGTAATGACCAAATGAGAAAATATTTATAATAAACTTTAAAACACTATGTAAATGCTAGCTCCTGCTGCTGCTGCTGCTGCTGGCCAATGGTCATTAACACGAGGTTCTTCTTCATCTTGAGTTGAAATCTACACCAATTGTTCTAACTTCCATCCTCAGGTTTCAGAGAAAAAGGCAACTTCTTGGAGTAGCTCATGATGGCGGTCATCATGTCTAGCTACATCTTCTACCTATGTTACAAAGCCCACCTCAGATAACTTACTAGCAGGGGGACTTTGAGTAATTAATTCATTGAACCTTTTTTAACCGCTGGACTAGAGCTGGCCTCCACAGTCCATTTCAGTTCTTAATCTATGAACCTATGATCCCCTGTTGTGCCTTCCCTGGTGACACTGGCCCATATTTCTCTCTACTGGGCTCTTATAGTCTGTACCACACAATGGAACACTCTTTGGTGTATCTGTGTATCTGTCATGAGTCTTCAATGAATATAATATGTCTAAACCAGAAGGAATTTTATTACACACTTCTCAACTCTTTGGGCCCTGGATTTCTAATCTGTAAAATAAAGAATTTGGGTTGGATTACCTAGTATATTCTTTGATTCTATGAACACAGGATATCAGAGCCCACAGGCCCTTAGAATGCTAGAATGTAGAATACTGGGGGTGGGAGGAAATGTAAATGTAGAATGTTAGAAAGTAATCATAGAAACTAGGTAATCTAGGTGGCACAGGGCAGGTAGGTGTTGAAGTATATAAAGCACTGGGCCTGGAGTCTGAAAGATCTGGGTTCAAATCTGACCTTGGACACATACTAGTTGAATGACCCTGGACAAGTCATTTAACGCTGTTTATCTCCATTTCCTCATCTGTAAAATAAGCTGGAGAAGGAAATGGCAAACCAGTCTATTATCTCTGTCAAGAAAACCTGAAATGGAGTTTCAGACATGACAAATTAACTAAACAACAACGATTCACTACTTGTGCAGATAATGAATGACATATACTAAGACAAGTGACATACAAAGTCTCATTAAAATGGTGACAGAGGCAAGACTAAGAGCCAGTTGTCCTCACTGCCTGACAGTGATGAGATACTATGCTGCAGTGTTGTTCAACCATTTTTCAGTTGTGCTCAACTCTTCATGACTCCATTTGGGGTTTTCTTGGCAAAGATACTGGAGTACTTTGCCATTTCCTTCTCCAGCTCATTTTCCAGATGAGGAAACTGAGGCAAACAGGGTTAAGTGACTTGCCCAAGATCACACAGCTAGTACGTTTCTGAGGCCAGATTGGAACTCAGATCTTCCCGATTCCAGGCCTGGCACTCTATCCACTGTGCCTCCTAGTTGCTCCCTATGCTGCAGAAGTTCAAATGTACATAGTCCGTTAAGGTTTGCAAAGCACTGTGCATCCATTATCTCACTTGATTTTCAGAAAAACCCTGTGAAATAGTAGTAACTAGATGGCACAGTGAATAGAGTGCTGGATCTGAAGTCAGGAAAAACTGAGTACAAATCTAGTCTCAGACACATATTAGTGTTGTGATCTGAGTAAATCATCATCATCATCATCATCCCCATTTAACAGGTAAAAAACACTGAGGCTTAGAGCTCAGAGTTGTACTAGCATAGCTAGTAAGTATCTGAGACAAGATTTGAATCCAGGTTTTCTAGATTCCCAGTATGGCATTCTATTTATCATTCCATGCCTAGTTACTACAGTCATGAGACCTGGAGTTTTGTCCTGGTTCCTACATTAAATATCAATGTGACAGCTGGAAAATCATTTAGTCTCTTTGAAACCCAATTTATTCATTGGTAAAGGGAGAGCAAATACTCTATTGTGAACCTTACAAGTTTTTTGCAAGAAAAAAGTTCAGTAAAACTTGTTGGAGTCAAGCCTTGAGCCCAGGTCTTTCTGATTCTTAGGCCAGCCACACTATACAGCCTCTCATTGACATTTATACAGTGCTTTTAGTAAACGCTCATTAAATTGTTTACATGTTTTAGATACGTGAGTTATTATAATTGATAATATTCCCACTCTATCACACACTTGTCAGCTTCTTGAGATTAGAAAATGTGTTTCTGGCTTTCCTTTTTCACAGTAGAGCATATAATAGGCATTCAATAAATGTTCCTGCTTGACTGCTGTAACTCCATCAATGATCAAAGATCAATTCAGAATAGTCCAGACCTGGCCAAACACCTGGGTCTTCACCTTCAGCCCACAGAATCACTCACTCACTCAGATACTCACTAACTCATTCTCTTCTCTGCCCACCAAGAATGAAACTTAGGCAGTATTATATGGTGAGTATGTATATTTCATAATCTCACCATAAAATCTCAGTGCAGGCAGGGACCTCATGGGCCATCTTGTGCAATCACTGCATAAAAGGGGATCCCCTCTACAACAATGACAAGTGGTCATTCACCCTCCATTAGAACAATTCACTTATTCAGTCTTTGTGATCCCTTGAACCAAAGCACTCCTGACCCTTCTATCCTCTACTATCTCTTGAAATCTGCCCATGTTCATGTTCATTGTTTTCATGGCACTGTCTACCCATCTCAGCCCCTCTGCCATCCTCTTTTTCTTTTGCCTTCAATCTTTGTCAGCATCAGGTTCTTTTCCAGTGAGTCCAAACTTCTGATTAAGTGAGAAAGTAGTTAAGCTTCAGCTTCAGTATTTGATTTTCCAGTGAATAATTTAAATTAATTTCTTTAAGTGTTGACTTATTTCATCTCTTTGCTGTCCAAAGGACTCTCAAAAGTGTTTAGCACAATTTGAAAGCATTGTTTCAAGTATAGCGATAGGAAATTCATTCCTTCCATAGTCCATTTCTCAAAATAGCTCTAATTGCAAATACTACAAAAATATGTATCTTAAATTTATGAAATAAAGCAACACAGTACAAGCTCTGGAATTCATTCTAAGGATTAGTTTCAAATTTCTGACTCCAGTATCTCATACCTGACACCATCATCAAATTGCTATACTTCTATTAGCCTCAGTGTCTTTAAACAACCTAAGTCACAAGGGTATTGTGAGAATGTAATGAGGTAATGTGTGAGAAAAAAAAAAACACTTCATGAACAATAAATAAGCATTTACTAAAAATAATGTATAAACATCATCAAGAGGCTGCCTAGTATAGATAGCCTCAGAATTAGACTTCCTTCTGACAAATAACTGACTGCATGATGCTGGGACAAAACACTGAACTTCTCAATCCCTCAGTCACCTCTCTAGAAGTATAAATTGAAGAGCAGGTGCTGACCCATATTGGTACCAGAGGTTTATCCCTGTGAGCTCTCTACACCAGGGATGTTATGTTCGCCACCAACCAGCTGCAAGTGGTCTGTAAAACTCCTGAGTATATCTAAAGCAGATTAAAACATAACTGGAAAAGGCTGAACAAAATAAGTAAAAATACAATACAACATAGACAATGTCAATTTGTGATTTTCTAAGTCAATATGTGGTCTACTGGTGGGGCAGCTAGGTGGCACAGTGAATAGAACCCGCCTAGGAGTCAGGAGGACCTGAGTTCAAATCCAACCTCAGACACTTAACACGTATGAGCTGTGTGACCTTGGACAAGTCACTTAACCCCAACTGCCCCTCCAGAAAGAAGGAAGGAAGGAAGGAGGGAAGGAGAGAAGGAGGGAAGGAAGGAAGGAAGGAAGGAAGGAAGGAAGGAAGGAAGGAAGGAAGGAAGGAAAGAAGGAAGGAAAGAAGGAAGGAAGGAAAGAAGGAAGGAAAGAAGGAAGGAAGGAAGGAAGGAAGGGAGAGGAAGGAAGGAAGACAGACCATGGGGCAGAAGGATAGAATCAGGAAGTCATGGATCAAGTCCTCCCTCTGAACACGCTAACTGTGCGACTCCAGGGAAACTTAATCAATCAGTGTCCCAGACAACTTTCTAAGATTATAAATTGTGTAAAAAGGTGCCAATCTGCATACCTAGTGAAGATTCCTTCACCAGGAATTCCCTGTCCTGATAAAATCATATTCCTAGACCAACAAAAAATAAAAGGCATTACCTAGGTTAGATAGATGGATAGACAGACAGACAGACAAACATATAGATATGCATATATAAACCTAATCCGTTATTAGGATCACAGTTTGTTGAGATGGGAAACAAAAAAAAAAATCCCTAGATAGCAACCAGCTCAATCCTCTCATTTTATATATGAGGAAACAGGCTCAGAGACGTAAAATAATAGTATCTCTAATCACAAAATTAAAAAAAAAAAAAGGTAACTCACATATACCCATATTTTTTTAAGGTTTCCAAAGTTTTCTTCATAAAATACCGGCTAGGTAGACGGTGAGAATATTATTACTCACTTTGGAAGTGATTTGTTCATGGTTATGCAAATACCAAGTGCTGCAATCTGAACACTCCCAACCCAGTGCTCCTCCACCTACAACCCACCTTCACGGAAAGTTAGCTCTGGAAGAGGTCTTTGAAGATATATTCTGGTCCTTTCGTTTTTTATAGCTGAGGATATGTAAGTGATACACTTACTATAAACATCATGCCTGATAAGCATCAGCCTCAAAAACAACACGATCTGAGCACTGTTAGAAACTTGCCCCAGGCTCTTCTTACAGATTATACAAAATCGGTGAGTGAAATGAAAAAAAAGGAGTCGGACTTTGAAAGAAACTGAGGCAGAAGTCTCAATATTTGCTTGGTCTGGGGTGGTGGGAACCTTACCTGATTTTCTTCCAAAGGAGCTCCTTCCAAGAGATCCTGGAAAAGAGCTTCGGGTTCTTCCAGGGGATGACGTGCGTGTGTAGGGTGCGAAGCCTTTGATGGCAGGAGAGGCAGGTTAAGGACAGACAGACTGCCGTTGGGGACCCAGACATCGCTTCTGTAGAACAAACTTGAGTTCTCCAAAGGGGCTCCAATCCCGATCTTGGGCACCGCACTTTCCCGGAAGTGGCGGGGAGCCTGGGAGGCCCGCTCAGGCAGCTGCAGGACTAAGGAAACAGCAACAAAGTTTGTAGCCCACGTCCAACTCCAGGTAGGAAGACAGAGCCCCGAGGGCCTGGCTGGCCTCATTATGTCCCAGTCCGGGAGTGGTGTGGCCCCTGAGGAGACGCATGGACTGGATATCTCTCCATGGAGCAGACTGGGGAAAGAATTTCGAAGTTTCCAGGGAACAGATGAGAGGGAGAGTTCGTTGCTCTGGACTAAAATACTGCCTTGCTACTGAGCATGCTCAGTCCCATTGCAGGGAGGGTAAACTTTGAAAGAACGTATTGCTCCCGTTAGGTTTCCTTGAGAAAGGGAAGGGAGGAATCCCGGACACAGACCAGAGGAAAAACATCCCTAGCTGGAAAGGACCACAGCACACAGAAGTCCAGGCTGAAAGGGAACTAGGAGACGCTTTAGTCCAGGTCCTGTGTTTCAGAGATGATTCTGAGATCCCAGGGCACATAGCTAGTAAATCACAGAGCCAGAAATGGAACTCAGATCCTCAGAGTCTGAATTCAGTGTACTGAGATCCTCAGAGGTCAAATCCGGTGTTCTTCCACTCCATTGCAGTGAATTGGCAGGAGCCTTGGAGTTCCAGCCTGACACACTGAAAAGATCCTGAGATTGAGAAGACTGAGTCAAAATCCTAGCACATTATGTTACTTTTAGGCAAATGACTTTTTTTTAATTGGGCCTCAGTTTCTCATCTTTAAAATGAGGGAGTTGAACTAATAATCTCTGACGGTCTTTCCAATGCTTAAGTACCATGATATTATTTTATAAACAATAAAATTGATGCCCAAGTTGGAGAATTGATGTAACCAAGATCATAAAATGATTAAGTGGTTGTCTCCTCTTTCTAGTACACTATATTAGTTATACACACACACACACACACACACACACACACACACACACACACACTCAAAGACTTAGTGCATTTTTCAACTTATTAAACCTTAAAGCTGAACTGCATTAAGATTTTGGATATGTCCCATATGTACATATATGTATCTATACATACACACATGTAGCCATATTTATTACTATATATCCTAGATTTCCTAGGACAATATCAGCTTCGTGAAAAGACAGCATATTTTGAATGAGACTTTGTAAAAGATTTGTTTTGTTGGAGGTTTTTTTTCTTTTGCTGTTATTGACTTGTATGATTGGATTTTTGGCTCAGAAAAGGTGATCACTATATTTCTATATAATTTATGACACATAAAATGTAACATGTTATATGAGAGGCAGTATATAGTAACACAAAGATCCCCGGACTAGACAATCATGAAACCAGGATATAAGGCCCACTATTTACAGTGAAAAAGGCACTGAATTTGGAGTCTGAAGACTTGTATTTGAATTCTAGGTTTGCCACTTACTATCTGTGTGACCTTGAGTATGTCCCTTAACTTCTCTGGATTTTATTTTCCTGTATATCTGTAAAAAGACTAAGCTGAACAAGGTGATTTCTCATGTCTCTTCCAGATTTAAGTCTATAATCACATTGCACTTCAGAGGGAGCATGGTCTAATGAATAGGGAACTGTCCTCTCAGCCCCCCTCCTCCACAGCAATTACTGACTCCTCTTCCTGAGTTCAAATCTAACCTCAGACACTTGCTAGCTGTGTGAGTCTGGGCAAGTCATTTAACCCTGTTTGTCTTACCTGTAAAATTATCTGGACAAGGAAATGGAAAACCACTCCAGTGTCTTTGCCAAGAAAACTCCAAATGGGGTCATGAAGTCAGACATGACTAAAACAACTGAAGAAGAAAAACAAGCCACCTTCTACATGAAACCTTCCCAACGCTTCTTAATTCCAGTGCCTTTCCTCTGTTAATCATTTCCTATTATATGTATGTGTGTATATGCATACACACACACATATAGCTTTTAAACATTTGTGTGTATGTTGTCTTTCTCATTAGACTGTAAGCTCCTTGAGGGCAGGAACTGTCTTTTGCCTCTTTTTGTATCCCCAGTCCTTAGCACAATGCCTGACAGGTAGAAAGCACTTAATAATTATTTATTGATTGAACCAAGATAATCTGTGTTCCATGATTGGGTGACCCTAGGCAAATCACTTAAACTTTTGGGACTTTAGGTAG
Source organism: Pseudochirops corinnae (assembly GCA_028646515.1). NCBI lineage: Eukaryota > Metazoa > Chordata > Mammalia > Diprotodontia > Pseudocheiridae > Pseudochirops > Pseudochirops corinnae. The sequence continues at coordinate 136,079,547 of CM053592.1, forward strand.
CTATCAAAGATGAAAAGTTATAGAGAACGTGCTAACCTAAACTGGTAGAGGAAATTGTCTCATCTGAGTTCTTCATACAAATGAAATTAGAGCTCCAAGTCAGCATTAAATTCATTTATAAGATCTGGAGAGAGTCATATAGTCTCCTTGTGCCTCAACCTCCTCATCCATAAAATGTGTATCCTAATTCCTACCCTGCCTTACAAGAATCAAATGATAAAAGAACCCAAAATGCTACTGCACTAAATAGTAAGATAATTAATCCTACAAGGCAGTGAAAGCTAAATGCCATAAAGGGTTACAAACAAATGCAGCTACAGGGTTTCCTATCAATTTCAAGGGAATGATGATCTCTGATTTCCATGTCCTGCTTCTTTCATCACAGAGAAAATGCATTCATAGAATCACAGAGCTCACAGTTGGAAAATAGCTCAGAAATCATCTTGTCCAACATAGCACTGAGCAGGCACCTCTGACAAGCATCCAGCTTCTACTTGAAGTTCTCTAGTGACAGGAAGGGCAATAGGTAGCATAGTGAGGGGGTAGATTTTAAAGAAGACATCTCCCTGGGTGCAAATTCAACCTCAAATACTTATTAACTGTGTGACCCTGGACAAGTCACTTAGCCCTGTTTGCCTCAGTTTCCTCATCTGTAAAATGAGCTGGAAAAGGAAAGGGCAAAGCACTCCAGTATCTTTGCCAAGATCACCCCAAATGGGATCATGAAGACTTGGACACAGCTGACCAACAGAAGATTACAGTGATAGAAAACTCACAAATGGAACATCTCATTTCACTGATCATTTAATTCTCCTCATATCGCACTTCATTGTGCCTTTGTCCTTACCCCATTATATTGTGTGTTCTTTGAGAACAAGCTTATATCAGTCTTTGCTTCCTTGGCACACCCCTCTGCATAGTGCACTAAGGACAGAGATAGTTAATGGACCTGTGATTTCAGTGATGTAGGGAACTCCCAGGTGAGGAAACCCCTTCTATCAATGCTGGACTGAATCTTCTCTGCAACTTAGAGAATTGTCTGGGAAATCTCAGGGTCAAGTGACCTGACCAGGGTTACACAACCAGGATGACTTGAACCTAGGTCTTCTCAGTTCTCTAGCCACTATGTCACACTGAAGAACAGGCATCTAAAAACTGAATTTCCAGTTTCTCTGACTGGAGCAGAGAAAAAAACCACCAATCTAACCAATCAACCAACCTGGTGAATGTTGCTCCATTCCTTCTTCTACTCAAGTCCCCACTAGTCAGAGGGAAGGTGCTGTGGTCTCCAATTTGTGGATTTCATCCTCCTAAGAAGCCCGGATCCCTACATCAGACAAATAAGGGCCTATTGGACATGATCTGTAATCTCTACTATTGCCTCCTTCTCCCTGTTGTCAATCTTGGATCATGACTAAGATAGGAGTTGGTCCTGGGTAGGCCAGAGATTTCTTTATGTCAATCTTCACTTTGTGACCTGGAAATGGCTTTGTCACTATGACAACCAGAGTCTGCCTAGAGGGCAGGAAAGTCAGAAGAATTGATCAATAATAGAAGCGCCCAGAAATAGTGGGGAAAAGTCCTAAATTTATGATCAGAAGACCTAGTTTCAAGTCCTATGTTCCCAAAATACTAGTTGTATTCAGTTTCTCTGGTCCTCACTTTCCCCTCAGTGAAATGAGAATTAGCCTATACAATTTCTAAGATTCTTTCTAGATTTAATTCTTTTTCTTATTTCTATATTTCATTCTTATTCTTATTCTCTCAGTCTTCTCTGGTATGAATTTAAAAGGAATAGAGAGACAAGAAGACGAAATCAAAAGGGAGATATTACCAAGATCTTCTGCCTCCAAATCCCACCAAGTTCCAACTCCATCCCACTCTCTCCACCTCTGGAGTTATCTAGATCAGAGGTAGGGAAGCTCTGGCATCCACATGTGGCCTGGAGGCCCCAGGTTCCCCACCTGGGATGTAGAGGCTTCCTTTCACACTTTATCTCTGCCCATCTTTCTACCTTTTCTATCAGTCCCAACTTCTCAGGTTCACACAGTCCTGAGTCTTGTGGTCATAAGATTTAGAGCTAGAGGGAACCTTAGGGATCCTCCAATTCAGCTCCTTCGTTTTGCAAAAGAGGAAAATGAGTCCTAGAGAGACAGTGATTTTTCAGAGGCCACAGCAGTAGTAAGTTGCAGAAACTCTTTCTAAACCCATGGCTCCTTAAATGCTAAGCCGGGAGCGCTTTCACACATGATTTGAATCTCAGATCCCGGTGCCTTTTAGTTCTGACCCCTCCAAATTACTTGTAAGTGCTTACAGAAAATACTTTGGGGAGTTGGAACTGGGCATGCTCAGTAGGGCCCAATTTTGGTTACAAAAGGGTCTGCTATGTAGCCTGTACTGGCTCCTCCCTCTCCCAACCCAGAGGGAGGGAGAGAGCTGGGTGGAGGGAGAGGGGTGGAGGATGAGTCAGACAGGAAACTATGCTGGGGTCTGTGTGAGCAGAGGCACAAGATCTCAGGCCTGGAAAGCACCCTAAAACAGCCGTCCGCTCTCCACTTTTAAGCAAAGCTGCCCAGTGCTTTGAGATTGCCAGGGAGTGAAGGCTGGAGGGATGGGGACCAGACAGGGGTGGCCAAGCCAGGCCTTTGTGCAAGGCACGGTCAGGCGGGCTCCTCTCTAAAAAGTTACAAAGAAGTCCCCTTATGCCAGAGGGGGAAGATCTGGAGAGAGGGAGACGGAAAGAGGCAGTGACTGATTGTTCCTGGAAGTTCCCTCATGGCCCAGGCTGACCTGCTCCCGGGCACTTGCGTTCAGGACACCCAGTTGGAGTTCTGGACAGAGTCCCTGCAGGTGGTCCCTGCTCTCCTGGCTCCAGCTGTGACCCTGGGGATGGCCTTGGGCATCAGCAGTGCAGTTCTGCTTTGTGTCTACCTTATCAAGCCTCTGCTCCAGAAAAACGTAAGTTTTCCCCTCTGAGACTACATGTAATGTCCTTCCCACCTCTTGTGCCCTCCCCATTCAAACTTGTTATTATCTATACAGGGGCCACTCTCTCAGCGAGGAGATCCCCCTCTAACAAGGCAGATCTGATCCTTAGATCTTCCTAGAGAGTTACATGGGGCACATACATTAACTGACTTGCTGAGTCACATAACTAGTGTGTTTCAGAGGCAGCGTTTGAACTGGTCTTAGAATTCTCATTCCAGCCCTCTATATAGCATACAATATTATCTCAATTTTGGGAAAGATGTCAAAACTCCCTTCCCCGGCCTGGGTATCAAGGATTGAAAAAAAATGTACTATCGTTCTGTGTCCTTGAGCACAAAGAAAATTAGATCTGGAAGGCACCTTATATAAGATCTTGTTCAAACTCCTAGTTTTATTCATGAGACAACTTGAAGCTTAGCAAGGGAAAGATAATGACTTGTAGTGGAAAGAACACTTGATTTGGAGTTGAAGTACCTGAGTTCAAATCTAGATTCCTCCGCCTGTAACCTGTGTGACATTAGGCAAATCTCACAGGCTTCATCAACTTGAAACTTTAAGATATCTTAGAGATGATGTCTTTTAGCCTCTCTGTTCTCTAGATAAGGAAACAGGCCCAAATCCTCTGACTGAAAATCCAGTGCTCTCTCTACTATACCCTACTGCCCTCCCCTCTAGCCTTCACTTTGCTCCTCTTTATAATGAAGGATACAGACCAAGTTCTCTGCCAGCTCTAATTATAACTGGCTTTGATATGTATAGTTCTTTAAGTTTGCAGAGAGTCTTATCCTTCATCTCATTTGATCCTTATAAGGACCCTGGGAAGTAAATACTACAGGGTTTTCCCCATTTTACAGATGAGGCCATTGAAAGACTTAGTTTCTTGCCCATACGCATATCACAGGCATGTGACCCAGGCAGGACTCACACTTAGTTTTCTGCTAACCCTGAGTCCTGCTATACCATCCTAACTCCCAGCTCCTCTGAACCCATCAAAGTGACTAGATAACTTTTTTTTTAAAGGCAGTTGGGCTTAAGTGACTTACTCAGGGTCACACAGCTAGTAAATGTCTGAGGCTGGATTTGAATTCAGGTCCTTCTGACTCTATGCTGCCCCTAGCCAACTCTTTAGTTTAGTGTCATAATCAGGGAGTAGAAACCAAGTCCCCTGATTCTTAGCCCTTTGTTCTTTCCAATTCATTATGTTGTTATTCCATATTCTCAGTGTTGTGGTAATAAATACTTAACAATTGGCTCACTGAGGTTTAATCTTGTTCCATTGTTTCAATTGTGTCTGACTCTTCATGACCCATTTTTCTTGGTAAAGACGCTGGAGTGGTTTGCCATTTACTTCTCCAGGTCATTTTACAAATGCGAAAATTTAGGAAAACAGGACTAAGTGACTTGCTGAGGGTCACATAGTTATTAAGTGTCGGAGGCTGGATTTGAACTCATTTTACAGATGAGGAAACTGAGGCAAACAGGATTAAATGACTTGCCCAGGGTCACACAGGTAGTAAGTGTCTGAGGCCAGATTTGAACTCATGAAAAGAAGTCTTCCTGACTCCAGACTGGGCACTCTGTCCTTTGCATCACCTAGCTGCCACAGGTTTAATCTTCATTATTAACATTTTATCCACCACTATCTTAAGTCAAAACAATCAAATAAAGGAGTCAAGCCCTGATTTGTAGCTTGCCTATTTCCAAGGAGTAAATGTTCACAAGAAATTTAACAGTCAGCATGAGCCAGTCCAGGCTGACTTTTTCATACAGTTATTTTGAGTTTTAGAAAAATGTGTAGGGGCAGCTAGGTGGCGCAGTGAATAGAGTATTGGCCCTGGAGTCAGGTGGACCTGAGTTCAAATTTGGCCTCTGACACTTGACACACTTACTAAGCTGTGTGACCTTGGGCAAGTCACTTAACCCCAATTGCCCTACCTTCCCCCCTCTAAAAAATTAAAATTAAAATAAAAAAAATAGAAAAATGTGTATCTGGGGATAGAGACACAAAAACCTCTCCTTGGTCCTATCGCCACCTTAAGGCACTGTTCCATCTTCTCCATCCTCTTACTCTGCAGTACTTACAGTCTCTACTTCTTTACCATCCACCCAATCCTCAGTCCTTTGTACTTGGGCTCACATTTAAATCACTCCACCAAAATTACTCAGTTTGCTGATGACAGCTTGACCTCTCTCTTAATTGCTGAGGGTCTTTTCTCTGTCTTCATGTTTCCTGACTTCTCTATAACTTTTGACATTATTGTCCATGCCCTATTCCTTCATGTTCCTTCCTTCCTTCCTTGGCTTTTATGTAATTGATCTTTCCTGGTTCTCCTCTTACACCTCTGAACGCCAAATTTCATTCTCATTGGCAACATCATCCTCTCTGTCCCTGTCTATGGGGTCCACTAAGGCTCTGTCCACTGCTTATGTCTCTAAATTTTCTCTTGGTGGTTTCATTAGCTCCCAATGATTATCTCTATAGAGCTGACTCCCAACCTTTAAGTCCCTCCATAATCTCTCTCCCGAGCTCTATTTACACATTACCAATGGCCTGCTCCATATTTGTACTGAGATATCCCAGAGGCATTTCAAACTCACATTCCCAAAGTGGAATTCATTGTGTTTTCCCTTATAGCTACCTCTCCTCCAATCTTCCCTATTTCTGGTAAGAGTACCACCATTCTTTCAGTTATGAATGTTTGAAATCCTAGACCAATTCTTAAATCTTCCTCAGATACTTACTAACTGTGTGATCCTGGGCAAGTCACTTAAGCCTGTTTGCCTCAGTTTTCTCATCTGTAAAATGAGTTGGACCAAAGCACTCTAGAAACTTTGCCAAGAAAACACCAAATAAGGTGTTTGTTGGACATGACTGAAAACAATATAACTTTTAATAATTTCATATTATAATTTTGATATTTTATATGCATGTAAAATAATTCTTAACATTTTTTTAAATTGAGTTTTGAATTCTCTCCCTCCTTCTCTTCCCTCCCCCCTCATTGGGAAGGCAAACATTTGATATAGGTTATACATGTGCAGTCATGCAAAACATATTTCCATGAATGACATAACTTTCAGTGAACATTTAAAAGGCATAAATAGTTTACATTAGTAGCAAAGCAGTAACTTTTTTCCCCTTAATATATTATATAGAGGATTAATGGGTTGAAAATGAAGATAGGAAACTTGATCTCATAAAATTCTTTTTTTATTTAAAGTAAGCAAAGAAGAAATAAGAAGTTAAATTTTTACAATGCTTCAATATCGTAATTCTTTTTGCCACAATCCTGTAAGGTAGTAGAAATATTATTATTATTCCTATTTTACAGAAAAAAAAAAAACTTGATAATCAGAGATGTAAAGTGACTTGCCCAGAGTAGCACAGATGTGTCTTCTCTGAATCCAGATCTCTGTTCTGACTGTGTTATATCCCATGGTACTTCAGAGGGAAAAACAAAAGGAAGCTCTTTCGAGAAGGCAGATGGGAAACTTGAGAGTGGTTTTTCCATATATTTGGAGTACTGTCATGTGAAAGAATGTTTAGATTCATTTCCTTGCCTTTGAGCAAGGTCCTCCTCTAAAATGGAATGGTCTTCCCCGCTCTCTACCCCTGTCACCATCTCTGCTGAAATCTCTCACTTCCTTCAGGTTCCATATTGTTCTTTTTCTTGAAGGAAGTCTTCTCTAATTCTCCCTAGTGAATAAGGTGCCACCCCTCCCTCCTCTACTCTCCGATATCATCCTGTCTGGAACTTTTCTGGACAGTAATTATATTATAATATTTAGCACTGATGTTATTCTCCCCAACCTCCATGAGACTGTAAATTCATTTTAAGGCAGAGGTAGTATCTTATTTTGCTTTTGTTTCTTCTACTGCCTAGCAGGGTGCTTTACGTATAATTGGTACTTAATAAATGCTTTTAAATTTTAATTTAGTGAAGAAAGTAAGGGCTAGACTAGAGAATTTTTGACATTCATAAGATAGTTTTTATTTCAACATAATCCCCTAATCAATCAAAGTTTTACTTTAAAGACTATGTTGTAATGTTTTGGATTTCAGTGTATATATTTATTAAGAAGCAGAAGAAGTTTATGTAGGGTTTTAGGCTTTGACAAAGTACTTTTCTTAGAAGAAAGCATTTAGGTAACTGGTGCAAGTATTTCCCTCTTCATTTTGCAAGTAAAGAAACCAATTTCAGAAGTTAAGTTACTTGTCTCAGCTGGAAGAACCTGTAAATGTCAGAAATAGTACTCAAAATTGCTTCTCAACTGAATACACACATAAATATGAGCATATATTCCATTAAATATTTCCCAATTACACACAAAAAATTCATTTAAGTCTTTTTCCCTCCTACCTTTCCCCTACCCCTTGAGAAGATGAAGAATATGATATTGATTATACATGTGAAATCATGCAAAACATATCTCCTTATTAGCCATGTTATAGAAGAAAATATACAAAAAAAAAAGAGTAAAAAAAAAAATCTGCTTCAATCTGCAATTTCAATTTTCTCTCTGAAGACAGGTAACATTTTTCATCATGGGTTCTCTGGAATTATCTTTGATCATTGTCTTGGTCAGAATAGCTAAGTCTTTCACAGTTGATCATTGTCATAATACTGTTGTTACTATGTACAATGATCTCCTGGTTCTGCTCAGTTTACTTTGCATGAGTTCATGTAAGCTTTCACAGATTTTTTTTGGAAACCATCTTGCTTGTCATTTCTTATAGAACAAAGTATTTCATCACAATTGTATAACACAGCTTGTTCAGCCATTCCCCAGTTGATGGGCATCCCCTCAATTTCCATTTTTTGCCGCCACAAAAAGAGCTGCTATAAATATTTTTTGTACAAATAGATCCTTTTCCCTTTTCTTTGATCTCTTTGGGATACAGACCTAATAGTGCTATTGCTAGGTCAAAGGATATGTAGAGTTTTATAGCCTTTTGGGCATAGTTCCAAATTGTTCTCCAGAATGGTTGGACTTGTTCACAGCTCTGCCAACAGTGTATTAGTGTCCCAATTTTTCCATATCCAATCCAGCATTTTTCATAATCCTTTTTTGTCATGTTAGCCAATCTGATAGGTATGAGGTGGAATCTCAAGAGTTGTTTTAATTTGCACTTCTCTAATCAATAGTGATTTAGAGCATTTTTTTCATGTCACTATTGGTTGCTTTGCTTTATTTTTCTTTTGAGAAGTGCCTGTTTACATCCTTTGACCATTTATCAATTGGGGAATGGCTCTTGTTTTTATAAATTTGTCTCAGTTCTTTAAATATTTGAAAAATAAGACCTTTATTAGAGAAAATTGCTTCAATTTTTACCCAGCTTCCTGTTTTTCTTTTAATTTTGGATGCATTAATTTTGTTTGTATAAAACCATTTTTATTTTATGTAATCAAAATTAGTCATTTTATTTCCTGTGTTCCTCTCTAACTCTTATTTGGTCATAAACTCCTCACTTATCCATACATCAGAAAGATACATTTTTCGCATAGTTTACTAAATTTTTATATTCAAATCATTTATCCATTTTGATCTTAGCTTATGCCATTAAATATTGGTCTGTGCCAAGTTTCTTCCAAACTTTTATTGTTGTTCAGTCAGTTATTCAGTTGTGTCTGACTCTTTGTGACCCCAAGGACCATGGCATGCCAGGCCCTTCTATCCTCTCTCAAAGATATCTCTCAAAGTCTGTCCAAATTCATGTTCATTGTTTCCATGACATTATCTATCTGTCTTGTCCTCTGCCATCCCCCGATATTTTTTTGCCTTCAGTATTTCCCAATACCAGGGCCTTTTTCAATGAATCTTGTCTTCTAATTATATAGCCAAGGTATTTAAGCTTCACGTTGAATATTTTATCTTCAACTTAAATTAAATTACTTAAATTTCTTTAAGTAATGACTGATTTGACCTTTTTGCTGGCACTGTTAGTCCACCTTCCTTCACATTTTTTTTCATGAATTCCCTTTATATTCCTGAAATTTTTTCTTCCAGATGAATCTTTTTACTATTTTCTTCTAGCTCTATAATTTTTTGGCAGTTTGATTGCTCAAGCCCTGAATAAGTAAATTAACTTAGGTAGAATTGTTGTTTTATTATATTGGCTCAGCCCGTTCATGAGCCATTATTATTTCTCCAGTTATTTAGATCTGCTTTTATTCATGTGAAGGATGTTTTAGAATTATGTTAACTTAGTCCCAGGGTTTGTCTTAGTAGGTATACTCCCAAGTATTTTACATTGTCTACAGTTATTTTTAAGCAGAATTTGATTTTTTCAATATTTTCCTGCTGAGTTTTGTTAGAAGTATATAGAAATGCTGATGACTTATATGGGTTTATTTTATGTCCTGCAGCTTTGCTGAAGTTGTTAATTTCAACTAGTTTTTTTGTTGATTGTCTAGTGTTCTCTCAGTATACCATTGTTATAATCTGTAAAGAGTGATAGTTTTGTTTTCTCATTGACTATTTTTATTCCTCCAATTTCTTTCTCTTATTTTATTGTCATAGCTAGCATTTCTTTTCTTTTTTGTTTTTAACTTGGATCATCCTAACTCCAGGGCCCATACTCTATTCACTGTACCACCTGATCACCCCAATAGCTAGCATTTCTAATACAATATTAAATAAAAGCGGTGATAATGGATATCCTTGCTTCCACCCCAGATCTTCAAGTTTGTCCCCATTACAGATAATGTGTGCTCTTGGTTTTAGATAGATAATACTTGTGATTTTAAGAAAGGCTCCATTGATTCCTATGCCTTCTAGAGTTTTTAAAAGGAATGAGTGCTGTTTTTTCAAAAGCTTTTTTCTGCATCTGTTGATATAATATATGATTTTTTGTTGTTTTTGTAAT
>CM053592.1:136098479-136112233 GCA_028646515.1 Pseudochirops corinnae
TCTGGTACTAGAAATGTTAGCAGTAGCAATTAGAGAAGAAAAAGAAATCAAAGGAATCAAATTAGGCAAAGAAGAGACTAAGCTATCACTCTTTACAGATGATATGATGATATATTTGGAGAATTCTAGATAAACAAGTAAAAAACTTCTTGAGACAATAAATAAATTTAGCAAAATAGCCAAGAGAGATAAGAATTGCTATGATCCCTATTTTATATTGGCATGGAGCCATGTGATTTCATCAGTTCAAATGTTCTTTCTAGTGCTGTCAATCACAACCCTCCATGACTGCCCATTGTGTACAGCTCTTGCCTATGTCTCCCTATAACTTTCCTACAGAGGATCCATCTAATATGCTGGAGTCCTTCCTTGCCTTCTGCTACCATTGCCAGAATGTCCGTGGAGCACTTGCGTCATCTACATTTCATATTTTACCTTTCCTGGGGCCAACTCATATATATTTTCCTAGTGCACATTTCACTGACAATGTCTCTTACTCCTGAATTTCTTTAAAGTCCTTCATTTCTTATATTTATGGGCAGCTAGGAGACATAATGGATAGAGCATTGGACCTGGAGTCAGGAAGACCTGCGTTCAAATCTGGCTTCAGACATATACCAGCTATATGACTCTGGGCAAGTCACTTAACCTCTGTTTACCTTAGTTTCCTCATCTGTAAAATGGGGATAATAAGGGTTGTTGTGAAAATCAGTGAGATAATAATTGTAAAGGGCTTAGTGCAATGCCTGGCACAGAGTAAGTGTCATATAAATATTAGCAATTATTATCCATTTTGGCATGCTCACACATGCACACTTGCCTGTTATTGCACAGACAGTATGGTATATTGGAAAGAATGGTGAATTTGGGGTCAGAAGATGGGTTCACTTCACAATTCTGCCACTTATTTCCTCAATGACCTTGAATAAATGGAGTAACCTCTCTGACCCTCAGTTTCCTCTTCCATAAAGTGAGAGGATTAGACTTGACCTTAAATGTCCCTTTTAGCTTTAAATATAGTAGTCCTGATGGGTAAACTGTCACTTTAATTGGTTCCTTTTATACTGAATTTATTCTAAATGTTCTTTCCATTATACCACAACTGGAAAGGAAGACAACTTTTTCATTTTACAGATGAGGAAACCGGCACCAAGAAAGATGAAATGATTTCTCCAAAATCACATGGCAAATAAGTTTCATTGTATCTGCAGAGGAGGCAAAAAATCATTCCTTTCATCCATACATAAGCTGTAAGAGGGTGAAATTAAAGTATGGGCAAGCAGCAGCTCATTTTATCAAAGACTGGAAATCCTTAAACGGGAACTGTTTTCTCTTTGTTCGTGACCATCATCTAAGTGAGCACCTCTGATCAGGACAACTGATCTCAGATACTGGTTTTTAAGGCTGCATAGGCACTTTGTGACATTACAGGCAAAAGTATAGAATTCAGGCCATCTGTACCCACTTGAATTTAAAAAAATATTCTTACAGAGCTACATAAAATTTTAGACAATATGCTATATTCCATAGATGTTTTCCCACATTTCTTTGAACAGATTATTAGTTAGAAATATATATCCAGGTGCTGAATTTCTGGCCTAAAATAAATTCTTAGATTATATCCTTTTGCTCTGTCTAATGGGACATACTTCTTCTGACTATTAGGGGGACTGAAAGAAACACCCTTGGATGGAGTGGTCTCTAGTGAGGATATGCTACTATGTATAGTAGGGGGGAAGGGAGAAAAAAAAAAAGAAAAAAATAAGAAAGAAAGGTCATAATAACTTTATGATAGATTTAAAAAGAATAGTAAATTGTACATAATAGATTTGCAGTTCCATGTACAATCATCTTTTTTATTCTACTCTATTATAAAAATGATTATTTTATTTACTAAGTTGAGAATTTTTTTTTAAGGTGATTTCCTAGAAAAGATAGAATGAGTGACTTGGGAGAATAGAATGTTTTTCATCAGCCTGATGCCCTCTTATGAGTGAAGACAGTGGATTTATCATTTGAACAACTTTCTTTCAAATTCTTCTAAGTGTTTAAAGGGATTTAAATATTTATTTATGAAATATTAAAATTCTCCAAATTTTACCTCTTCTCTGCTTTTGTTTTTAATTATCCTCTTTTTAAAAATATTCCAGTCACCTTAAGATGACTTTCAAAAAGATTTCCCACTCTAACAAAAAAAGTACCAAAAAGCAAAACAAATCAATGTATTAGCAATGTCAGACAATGCATATCTGTATTCTCTTGGTCATCAGCTCTCTGCCAAGAGATAGGAGACATCCTTCATCATCAATCCTCTGAAGTTATATAATCATAGAGTTAGAGCTGGTGGGGTCCTTGGAGGTCATCCAGTCCAACTTTCTCATTTTACAAACTGGGAAACTGAGATGTACAGAAATAACCGATTTATCCAAGGTCAGGCCAGGATTTGAACCTGTATTCCATGGTTCCAAATTCAGTGCTCTTTCTGCTCTACCATGCTGTCTCTATAATTAGTCACTTCCTTGAGCAGAGCTTTTAAATTTCATAATGTTTTTCTTTATAATATTGACATTTTTGCACCACTCGTTCTTCTGGTTCTTCTTACTTTGCTTTGTGTTGTTTCATTCAAATCTTGCTAAGTTTTTCTGAATCCTTCATATTGATCATTTCATAAAATTCAATAATATTGAACTACATCCATATAGTGCTGTTCATTCAGCTGTCCCCATCCTAATTTCCTTCTAGTTCTTTGCTACTTCCCAAAAGACTACTATAAATATGTTTTATATATGGACTTTACATCACCTTCCTAAACTCATTTCCCTTCCTTTCCCTCAAAATGAATACTAGCCAGACTAGAATAGACTAGACTAATAGACTACTTTTTGTACCCTGAGCATGCTCTGTTTTCTCCTACCTCTGTACCTTGCTTTATTCTTTTCCCTTATCCTGAAATACCCTCCATTTGTTTCCTTTTATTGCTGTTGAATTCATGCCCAATTTTTTGTGGCTACCTCAAGAAATCCCCCCTCCATGAAGCATATACTGGTAACCCATGATGGGTCAGCAGGAGACAGTTGTAGCGTAGATTAAGCAGTAGTCTTGGGGTTAGAAGACCAGTATTTGAATCTTAGCTTGGCCAATTAAAACCTTGTGATCTAGGGCAAACCAGTTGACGTATTTGGTTTTTAGTTTCTTCCTGAGTCCTTCCAGGATCTAGAATCCTATAATATTCCATCATGTACCTCACATAATTCTTTTCTTGCACCACATTATTATACTTGGCAGGTAATAATGCATGTTGTGGTTTCCTTTGTATATTTTACATTACTCCATGAGACTGAAAGCTTCTTGGAGTTAAAAACCATGTCTTAACTCAACTTTTTATCCCACCCAACATATAGCACTGTGCTCTGCACACAGCAGGCACTTAATACATGTTTGCTGTGGTGGTTGCTTTAAGCATTTCAGATATAAACAGATGATATGCCAATAAAGCTTAAAATAATCATCATAATAATAGCTTGCATATTCCTAGTGCTTTAAAGTTTGCAAAACACTTTAATACATCATGTCATTTCATCCTCACCATAACCCTGTTCTTATTATAGAAGCTGTTATCTCTATTTTACAGATAAAGGAATTAAGGCTGAGAAGTTACATTACTTGCCTAGGGTCACATAGCTAGCAGAATTTTGAGTTGGAATTTGAACTTAGATTTTCCCAACTCCTAATTCCAGCCACTATTTTGCCAAGTCACGTGTCAGAGTTATCTCATAAACATTTTTGTTCAATTTCATGGTGTGGGTATATGTATATATATGTATATATTTATTTATATATGTATATGTAAATTTATTTATTTATCCATTCATTCATTCATTCATTCATTTATTTATTTATTTACTTACTTACTTATTTTTTCTCTTCTCCTAGGATATTCAAGAGAGAACAATGGGTTGGGAATATATGGCCAAAATGATCAACTCCTTAAAATTACAAATTCAAGAAGAGACAAAGTGTCGGTTGACTGTGATTTCCCGAGCGCTGGAATCATTAACAATTGCAGGGAAACTCTCAGTAAGACAGAAGGAAGAGCTGCTAACACAATTGCACAAAGCTTTCTGGGAAGAAGTAGAGCATTATAATAATGGTAAGTGGCTCAGATGTGTCTGGTCTCTAAAACAGGGATGATTTTTTTCTGATAAAGTACAAATACAACTCAAATATCAGTCATGTATTTTCAAACTAAGAGGGAAACGTAGTTATTTCTATGCTGGGGCAATACACCCACTAATTGCTTTAAGAGTGCAAAAGCATTATTGTAATCTCAATATGGGTAAAGCAAAACCTCTTCTTAAAATACCAGTTTCTTTATATCATTTTTCTATATTCAGGGCCTACACATTATCTGTTACATGGATTCTGAGACCTTTTCTCTGTCATCTGAAGTCCCTGTTTAAAATAATATAATCACACCTGTCATTTGAATTGTGCAGATAGATACTCATTGTTGACCACATTGTCAAGGATCACAGAATCACAAGATTGGATTGGACCCCAGAGACCATTTGTCCAACAAACAAAAATTCTTTTTACAACATTCATGACAAGTAGCCATCCAACCCTTACCTGAGGATCTTCAGTGAAGGGAAACCAACACTCTACGCTGCATGTTTAATGAAGGTCTAGTAGGTAAACTCATGAAGAACAAAATCTATAGTTTAAGCCTACTCTTTGAGCCCTTCGGCTTCTGGGGCTTTTAAAACCAAGTTTTCCATTGACATACTGCTTCTTAACATGTCCCCAGAAAGAGGCTAGGCCATTTTTTCTCACATAAATCTATTTCAAGCATTATTTGGATGGACTAATGTCAAAACTAAATAATAGAGAAATTTCTTCACACTAGTATTATAATACAGACTATTTTGCTGGAACCATATGATCTTGTCCCAATCCAGTGGTTTCTAAGCCTGACTTTGCAGTCCTCCAAGATATGGCTCATTACATTTGGGCAGAGGCGTCACAACAAAATTAATTTTAATTCATTTCAATTATAAATACAGACATCACATACTTTAGGTTTTTTATCAAATGAATTAGTTTTACCATTCAGTTAGAATTTCTAAGCATGTATTCATGTTTGCAGCTCTTTGCTTGTATGAATATAACATTTCTCAGGATAGATATGTTTTTTTTCCAAAGGCCAACTCTAAATCAGTCAAGGAACAACTTCCCTAACCCATGTACCTTCCCACGAACCTCACTCCATTTTTTGTCATTGTTGTCTCTGTATTGTCCCCAATCTTTACACCATTAAATTACTACCATGTCCTTGACAAGAGAGTGAAGTCATAATGCTCTTCTTTGCTCATCCAACAGTCATCACTTAGATGGGTCACAAGGCAAGGTAGAGCATTGTTTTGTCATTTTCCTGTATAAAGTGATGGCATTCTTCTTCTCAAGACTCATTATAGTGTGAAGCTGACTCAGCATTCTCAAAGACTTTGCTAGTGGAACATCATTCATAGCAAGTCCCACTAAGTAGTAAAGACTTTGAGAATGGGTTCAAATAGGGGAGGGGGTGGAGAAGAGAGAGAGACAGACAGACAGGAACTAATTACTAATAAGGGCCATAGCAGTTCGTAAAGGTTATCTAGTAAATCTGAGTAGGGTCGAAAGCTGAGTCAATGGAAGATTCACCCACATCAAAGAAATAGCATGTTCTTCCACTTTTCAAATGTTAATCCAAATAGTGTATTCCTAAATATTACAGCATGTCACATTTGTAATAGCACTTTAAGATTTTCATAGGCCTTTCTTTGCAATGCCTATGAGGCAGGAAGATCAGTTATTCATATCCTTAAATTATGAGTAAAGAAACGGGGGTGACTTGAACCCCCTTGAAATGGATCCTATTTGTAGGGGGGTGGGAGAGGATGTATAGGTATGGGATGGGATGGGACATGACCTTTGATTTCATTGATATAGGGAACTTCCAGTGAGTCAGGTCCCTCTACCAATATAGGTCTGTATCTACTTTGCAACCTGCAGTCTTAGAGAATTGCCTAGTGCATTGGGAGGTTAAATGAATTGCTTGGTATTTTACAGGCAGTTTACATCAGAACTTGAACTGAAATCTTTCTGACTTGCCAAGTCTGTCTCCACTAAATACCAAGCATACTGGAAAATTATCATGTAGAAATACCACAGTGCATATGTGTGTACATGTGTGTGTGTATATACACACATATGTAAAAATATGTAGACATACATATGTAGGTACATATATTTAATGTGAAAGCTAGGTATTTTTCCCCCTTTAGTTTTTTTTTTCCAATTACATGTAAAGACAATTTTTAACATTCACTTTTAAATAAAATTTTGAGTTCAAAATTCTCTCCCTTCCTTCCTTCCTCGCTGAGATGGTAAGCAATTTGATATAGGTTATATATATGCAATCATGTAAAACATATTTCCATATTAGTCATGTTGTATAATAAGAAACAGAACAAAAGGGAAAAATATGAAAAACATAAAATGAAAACAATGTGCTTCAATCTGCATTCAGACTTTATCAGTTCTTTCTCTGGATGTGGATAGCATTTTCTATCATGAGTCTTTTGGAGTTGTCTTGGATCATTGTATTACTGAGAAGAGCCAAGTCAATCATAGTTGATCATCATACAATCTTGATATTTCTGTGTACAATATTCTCTTGGTTCTGTTCAATTCACTTTGAGTCAGTTCACACGAGTCTTTCCAGGTTTTTCTGAAATCTGCCTGCTCATTATTTCTTAGAGCACAATAATATTCCATTACATTCATATAACACATTTTGTTCAGCCATTTCCCAATTGATGGGTGTCCTCTCAATTTCCAGTTCTTTGCTACCACGAAAAAGAGCTGCTATCAATATTTTTGCACATGTAAGTCTTTGCCCCACTCTCTTTTAATTTTTTTTTATTTAAATTTTCAAATTTTTTTTTTTTTGTTTTTTAGAGAGCAATTGGGGTTAAGTGACTTTCCCAAGGCCATATAGCTAGTAAGCGTTAAATGTCTGAGGCTGGATTTGAACTCAGGTCCTCCTGACTCCAGGGCCAGTACTCTATTCATTGCACCACCTAGATGCTCCTCTCTTTTAAAATCTCTTTTGGATACAGACTTAGTAGTGATATTGCTGGGTCAAGGGCTATGCACAGTTTGATAGTCCTTTGGAGCAGTAGTTCCAAATTGGAAAGCTGGCTCTTTAAACATATCTCTCAGTTCAAACAAAGATATTTTATTCCTAGGTATCATCATCCTTTCGTGATTGTCACTTCTTTTGTTCCCTTACTGAGATCTTGATTACAGGCCACTCTCAGGTTTTATATGAGGCCAATTTAGGTTAAAAGCACAGCCTGTACAGCAGGCTTGCACAAGCGAATTAAGCTGATGAAAGGAATATGTCAGCTTGCTGCTGCTGTCTTTCTGCAGCTCTTATTTGTGAATTGCTTGGTATTTAATCTTGGTTTTGTTTTTTTTTTTTTCCCCCAGCAAGAAGCAAATTGTTTGTCACTTTAATGAATCCTGCCTCAGCTGAAATACGGTGTGTCAGGAGGAGCAGCTGCAAGGCAGAAGTGCCACCTTCCTTCTCCCCTCTCCTTTTATCCTCTCTTTCTTTCCTGCTTTCTCTTTTACTTCTCTCTCCCTTCTCTTGGTCTTTCTCCTCTCTCGCTCCCTCTAAATGCACACAAAAGTCCATCGTGGAGTTTACCGTCTTTGTTGGATTAGAATGCCATCCCTAGCATCTTTGGGCAGAAAGAGCGCTGGTCGACCTCGATTATGCCCCAGCCTCTTCTTGGCTACTTGGTCTGTCCTACATCACATCATATGTAGCCAGGGAGTGATAATAATATTTGCACTATCTGCAAGGGTTTAGTGTCATGAAGATCAAACGAGATCCTAAGTCTGACAATAATGTCTGAATAGTAAAAGGAAAATTAAGCTTGTTGAATATAAATGATGCTTACTGTTATTATTAATAATAACAGAGCAGAGGATTTAAAGCTGAATTTAGATCATCTTCCCCAACCTCTTCATTTCCCAGAGGAGGTAACTAAGACCCAGAAGGGGAAAGTGACTTGGCCAAGGCCATGTAAACAGTAAGTAGCAGAACCAAGACTGGACCACGAGTTCTTTGACATCAAATCCACCTCCTCTTAACCACTGCACCACAGCCCCTAGTAATGATTTATGTCTCTCTAGCACTTTATGGCTCATAAAACACTTTGTTCCAAATAATCCTGTGTGGTTGCATGGTATACTGGAAAGATTTCTAGCTAAAAGGCCTAAATTTGAATCCAAACTCTGCTACTTATGACATGACCAACCAGTCACTTTACTTCCCCTGGGCCTCAGTTTCTTCCTCTATGCAGTGAATCAACTGAACTGGGTTAGCCCCAGAGGTCCCTTGCAACATAAACATCAGTGAAACTACTAAGTGTATAGTACAAGTATTATTTGTCCCTTTTACAGATGAGAAAACAGAGGCTCAGAAAGCACTAATGATTTTTCCTAAATCCTCATAGTTAATAAGCATCAGAGTTGGGACTCAAATTTGGGTTTTCTGCTTGTTGCATCCAATACTCCTTCTGCTGCATCATACTGTCTCTTTTTATGTGTTTCACAAACTATTTCCAGACAAGTGATATTGGTAGCTTATGTTTGGGAGTCCTATTAGAGCGGGGTTCTGCTGTTATCATGTGTGATGTGACCTTAGCTTGGTAATTGCCCGAGTAAAAAAGTCTTAATTGCCCCATAAATCATACAGGCAATCTATTACTAGCTATTTATCAAGAATGCCAAAAGTGCACAGTTATTCATAAGAATGAACTTTAGTGGAAGCTGGTGGTTTATGTATCTGGTTTGATTCATTCCTTTTAATTAAGAGTCACTGCTGCTTGGTTCCTGTTCTAGGGTCTGTATCCGACTCCGGAATCCCAGAAGGTCAGAGGTAGAAGGAATCACAGTTTCTACCTGTTCTGTCTCCACCAGAGAAGGAAGCCTCTCTATAATATC
Source organism: Pseudochirops corinnae (assembly GCA_028646515.1). Lineage (NCBI taxonomy): Eukaryota > Metazoa > Chordata > Mammalia > Diprotodontia > Pseudocheiridae > Pseudochirops > Pseudochirops corinnae. The sequence goes on from CM053592.1 coordinate 136,107,537, forward strand.
CTCCACACAGGGTCATCCACCTTCCACTTGTAGGCTTCAAGTGATGGGAAACCATCCTCTTGCACTCTACCTTTGGATAGCTCTAATTGTTTGGAATTTTTTCTTATATCTAGTCAAAAATATGCTTTTCTGCAACTCCCATCTTCTCCATCTGACCTCTGGGTTACAATAGAACACACCAAATTCCTCTGTCTAGTACAACACCATGTCCATGTAGGCAGAGAGGAGACCTAGGGAAGTGTTGCTTCTTTTCCTGGCTCCCGAATTCACCTTAGGGATCCTTTCCTGACTACTCTGACATCATCATTCTGACCTCTACTTACCCTGACAGTTTTTCCTGCATCGTCTAGCCCAGGATACTATTCTCACAATCCCCATGACTTCTTCCCTCTTCTGTTTGCCTCACTTATTTACCTCATTTCCACCTGTTGAAATCTATTTTTGTCTTTTTCAAGAGCCAGCCTATGTTCTATCTCCCCCTTGGAGCCTTCCCTTCTTCTGTTCATCTCACTTGTCCCAGCTAGAAGCATCATCATCATATAATCAGTGATGAGAACTGACAGAGAAATTATCTGGCCCAGCCTCTTTATTAATAAAAATAATACTAGCATTCACATAGGACTTTAAGGTTTGCAAAGTACTAGGTAAATATCATCTCATTTAATCTTCATAATAACCCTGGGAAGTAGGTGCTATTATCCCCCCTTCCTCTGCCTGCCTTGGTCTCCTGAACTGTAAAATGGGGAACAGCACCTACCCCTCAGGGTTTTTGTGAAGATCAAGTGAGATATTTTTAAAGTACATAGCATGGTGTACATGCTTAATACATTCTTGTTCCCCTCTTTCCTTCCTTTATAGACAAGGAAACTGAGGCAAAAATAAAGTGACTTATCCAGGATCACAAAGCAACTAAGAGTCTGAGACTCAACTTGAATTCAGGTCTTCCTGACTCCAGGTCCAGCGCTCTACTCACTGCACCACCTAGCTGCCTCTAATGAAGCAGTTAAGGCCCAGAAATACAAAGTGACTTGTGCAGTGTCACACCAGCAGTGACAGAATGAGGATTTGAACCTGTGTTTCCTGACCCCCGATCCAGTGCTTTTTTTCTCTTCTCTTCACTGGTTCCCCTCCTCATCAGATCTCTGAGGACACTTTATTTGTATATTTTCTGCGCACTTATAATTTAATTTGTATTATAATTATCTGCACGTGCATCTTTTCCCACTATTGGCTGTGACCTCTGCATGCATTAATTCAACAAAGAGTCATTTTGGTTCATGTTGACATCATCCACAAGCTATACAAACATGAGGACTTACATAGAGTCACTTCTTTCACCTATCCATTTATCTATCTATCTGTCATTTATTTACTTGTTTGTTTATTCATCCCTCTAGCCATCCATCCATCCATTCATTCATTCTTCCTTTCATTGATTCACACATCTATTTATTTATATATCTAGCCATTTATCATCTATTTGTTTAATCATCCATTCATTTCTTCACACACCCGTTTACTTATCTATTTATTCTACATAGATGGTTCTTAATGAACAATTGTTGAATCAATGCATGGAGGGAGTATCATACATTGTTCTTTAATCATTTCCTATACATTGGGCTTTTTTATTTAAATCTTTGGCCATAGAAGACCACACTATTTCTTTCTCTTTAAAAGTACCTTGGCATAGTGGGAGGAGCACTGAGGGTAGAGTCCAGAGACCCTGATTCAGATCCCAGCTATTACACTGCCTATATGGCCATGAGTGAATCTACTCATCACCAGGAGAGCCATTTTTTCTCATTTGTAAAATGGAGGTAATAATAGCTGGATAATTTCTGCCTCACTGAGTAGTTTTGAAGAATCTGAAGGTACCATAGAAATGTGAGCTCTTATTCTCTCATTCTTCATGGTGCCTAAAGCAGGGGCTCTTCACATTGTCGTGTGTGGCATTGGTTCCTTTATCAGTCTGTTGAAACTGAGGGCCCCCTTCTTCAAGAATGATTTTATATATGTTAAATAAATGCATAGAATTACAAAGGAAGCTAGTTATAATGAGATACAATTATTTAAAAACAATTAAGTCAAATTCTCTAGGATAAGGACCTCTTGCCCTAAGGTATGGCTTTGGGTATACCTAAATGTATATCATGTGTATTGATTATAATTATAGGTTATATATAAGTATATATTTAAATTTTCAATATATATATTTAAATAAGAGAGAACACTTATTAGCTGGGGGGATTGATAAATATTGATTGGCAGATGCTTCTCCCCTAATGCAATAACAAACAGTTATCGAGTGCCTGGTAGAGAGAAGACACTGGGCCGGGCACAGAGAATTCATGAAGATATATGTGTGTGTGTGTACATATATGTATGTGTATGTGTATGTATACATACATACTTACATACATACATATATACACATATATGTATGTGTGTATATATACAAAACAGAAACTCTGCCTATATAATCAAGTTGAGAAAACAGGATGTGTTCAGGAAATGTTTAATAAAGAGACAAAAAAAGTAGAGGGGGGCAGAGCTCAATAATAAAATGAGGAATTGTTGGTTCCATCTGGTCAGACCCCATTTGGGTTACCAGTTTCAATTTTGGACAACACGCTTTGAGACAGATGAGACTGTGTCCAGATGAGACCAACCAGGATATTCCAAAATCTGGAAGTCGTTTGATAGGAATCCAAATGGTTAGCCTAGAAAATAAAAGATCAAAATCTTAAATCAGAGCAAGATATAATTGCTGTTTGCAGTCACTGCACAAAGACTCTGATTTTTGAAAAAAATATTAGGCTCATTCTGCTTACCCAAGAAGACAGAGTCATCCCAACAGTGGGTGGGAGTTGTACGGAGGCAGATTAAAGATAAAGCATCCCTGTTAGAGCTAGACTGGGCTGCCTCAGAAAGTGGCAAATTCCCCATCACTGAAGGGCCTTTTAAGAGGAAGTAGATGGCCACTTGTCAGGGCTGTTATTGAAGGCATTCCTGTTTAGGTACAGGTTGGACTAGATAAGTAGTTTTGAACTCAAATAGAAATGGGGCTACCAGTCTATACATGAAGTTTCCTGTGGGCCAAATATTGACTTAGTTATAAAATGTAATTTAATCAGTTTTATTGCATTTTTATTTATTTTGATAAATATCTCCAAATTACATTTTTACCTGGTCTGGGCATGCCATATGCAGCTTATAGGCCATGGACTTAACACTTCTGGACCAGATGACCTCTCACTCCCCCCTCCCAACTTTGGATTTGATAATTCTTCCTTTTTTTCCTCTTCCAAATCATTGAGGTTGAAGTATGTATTCTATAAAATAATCTAATGCCGGGGCTGAGAGATATTATATCTCACCCAGGGTTACCAGAGTGACATCAGAGTAAAAACAGATGATGAAAATAAACAATTCACTGATTACACCAAAAATAATTATAATCTTACTACAGAATCCATTAAGGGAAAAACAGAATTAGCCTGGAAAAGCTGTCACGTATTCTACCCACTGAAAATCAATTTCTCATAACACAGATATGAAAAAAATAATTTTGGGAATAGAATATGAGGTTGCATAAACAGCATGGCACCTTATAAAGAACACTGGGCACAAAATATGATTCACATTCTATCTTTTTTTTTGGAGGGAGAAAGGCAAGGCAGTTGGGATTAAGTGACTTGCCCAAGGTCACACAGCTAGTAAATGTGTCAAGTTTCTGAGGCCAGATTTGAATTCAGGTCCTCCAGACTCCAGGGCTGGTACTCTATTTACTGTCAGGTTCTCTTTCCTGGCTATACCTCCAACAGACTATATTACCTTGGACAAGTAACTTCACCTCTCTGGGCCTGTCACCTCATTTAAAAAATAAATGAATACATGGCAGCTGCAAACACATATGATTCCTAAACATTTAGAAGACAAAACTAAAAAAAAACAAAAACCAAACCAAAAAAATCAGTAATTCAGTTACGATTTCTTAGTGCCTCTGACTTAACAGAATTAACCACTGAAAGATCATTCTTATCATTATAATCTCTATTATTATTTCCTTTACCTCTTCGAGATTTGAAATTTCTTTCCAAACCAGTAACACAGGACAATTATGTTTCAGAATTTGTTCAGCAAGGTAAGGACCTAATCAAGGCTTCTCTGGCTCGCCAGGAGGCGATGATAGAAAAAATGACATTGACTCACAAAGAAGAGCGAGCATGCCTCCTTGGAAAAACACAAAAGATGACTGACCCTGATGAGGTACTTAAGGTAATGTTCACCTAGTGACTTCTCGAAAAATTGTATTCATTGTCAATCAAACCTTGAGATATAGCTTCACTGACCTGGATCACTTGGGGCCATGGGCAATCAGGAATGACAGCCCCCGACAGAGCCACCAAGATGTCTCCGGACTTCTTTCACTGTTTGTTGACAGCTGGACATTTAACAGAATAATGGGTATACTGTGTTTTTTGAAGTTTCTGTGGAATGGACAGCATACACCCCAACAAAATAAACTTACCTAGGGTCCCAGTTGTATAAAATGAGTCTTACAGCATTTAGGATGCCATCCAGTCACTCATGCTTTTTTTTATTAAAATATTACTTTACATTATATATTATTATATAATATGTTGTTATATTGTATATGTTATAGTTTAATATAAATTAATGTTTCATTTATA
>CM053592.1:136112333-136124204 GCA_028646515.1 Pseudochirops corinnae
GATGTAAAATAGATATATAGATCCAAATTAGAGAATTTTTAAAAATTAAAGTAAAGAATATGAAAGTCAGAAGACCTGGTTTTAAGAACCATATACCAGGTTTGGAACCTTAGGTGAGCTTTTTTTTTTTTTTTCCTCATTAAAATGACGGATTTGAGTTAGCTAATTGACAAGGTTCCTTCCAGCCTTAACATTCTATGTTCTGAGGTCTGTCCTGTATGACAGGCTATATAGTCTCTTCCCATACTAAAATTCTTTGTTCTAAGGTCCCTTTCAACTCTGACATATTATTATTCTATCACCAACCTTGTACCCATTATGCCAGTCAGTCGATAAATATTTAGTAAGATCCTGCTATGTGCCAAGCATTGTGTTAACTGCTAGGTATGCGAAGGAAGGCAAAAGAAAGGCTTCTGCTCTCATAGATGTCATTGTAACTAAATGGGGGAGACGACATAAAAACAAGATATTTATGGGGTAGATTGGAAATAATTAAGAGGCAATAGAACTAGAATTAAGGGGAGTTGGGGAAGGCTGACTGGAGAAAGTAGCATTTTAGTTGGGACTTGAAAGAAGCCAATGAAGCCAAGAGGCAAAGGTGAGGAAGAAGAGCATTCTAGGTATGGAAGCCAGCCGATGACCTAGAGTAACTCAGCCATTTCCCAAAGGAGGAGCTTAACGTTCAATAATTCTACTTTTATAAAAGCTAGAGTCACTAATCTATGTCCAGGACCTCCAAGATCACACCAATATTTGCTTCTTCTTATAAAATATCCAATACAGTTATCCCTGGGGTTGAGATACAGCTTAATCACTTTGATGTCACATGGAAGGAGACTGGTCCTGCTATTTCACTGAGGTTAGGAAATTCCATTTATCAGTAAAGGCTGGCAACTTCTTTTCAGTTTATAGACTCAGGGATTGACCCAAGTGATCTCTAACTTTGTTGAACAGTGTTCTTCATGCCTCTTTATGTGTGGCCAGGAAGGTAGTTAAAATCTAGGCTTTTAGTAAATAGTCAAATTGATTACAGTCATCTTGATAAGATGGCATCATTGAGGTAAAGCACATTGGTTTGGGAACAAGGGACCGGACTACAAATCCCAGATCTGCTCTTTACCATCTTTCTAATGTTTCCCCATGTGAGCCTGAGTTTTCTTATCTGCTAAATAGGGGAAAGGGCACTGTGGATTAGGTCAGAGGTATTAAATACATGACTCACAATACTCCCAAATGCAGCCTGAACTGGAATGAAATATAATTGGGAAATACTTAGCAAAAGAGAAATATAAAAAATGCATGATGAAGTCAATATGCAGTCCACAGGGATTGTTACGTGTGGTTTAGTGGCACTTGTTTCTATTTTAATTTGACATTACTGAATCAGATGACCCCTGAGGGCCTTTCTATTCCAAAATCTTATAATCCTATGATCCTGTGAAGTGAAATTGGTTATTTCACCTGTCACTGTCTCCAAGTACTCTTACCTTCTCTCAGACTCCTCTGCTCACAAGAGGGAGGTCAGCCAGAAGGGTGAAGAGGCTTTGAAGGAAGTAGGGATGTTTACTTCAGAGAAGAGAGGAATCAGGGGAACATAAGAGATATCTTCAAGTACATGAAGGGTGGATTAGATTTATTCTGTGTAGCCTCAGAAGTCCAAAGCAGTAACAGTGTGTAGAAGGTACAGAGAGATAAATTTAGGAAAACCCTCCTAACAATTAGAGATATCCAAAAGTAGAACTGACTGCTTCTCGAGGGGGTGAGCTTTCCCTCACCTCAAAGCCTTCGAGCAGAGATTATCTAATCTTTTGTTGGATATATCATAAAGGAGATTTCCCCCCCTAGGAGTATAACTTGGATTAGAGGTAGTGAGGGGCTTTCTGACCAAAATTCTATGATACTGTGATTCAAACCCCCATTCCTCCTCCCTGACTTCTCCATTCCTTACTGCAAAAAGATGTTAATATTCTTTGAAATCCAAAGTGTCTTCCTTTAATACTTGATCAATATCAGAGTGTGGAATTCAGCCTCTCTCTCCTAATAACCAGGTACTGCTTATAGCAAGACAGAGCATGGCATGCTGAGAGTGCTGCTACTTCGATAATTGCTAGAGTGCCACCGACCTGAGTTATTTTTAAATCCATCCTTCACTTTCAAGAGCAGAAATAATGTGAGAGAATCATGATTAGCCCCAAGAACACTCACTTAAAATATTTGTTTATTCCCTGACTCCCCTACACATATACCCCCAATACTCTAACAACTTAAGTTTAAAAACATGACTCCATTGCAGTTAAAACAAATAAACTGTGTGTATTCAATGCAGATTGAGTCTCAGGTCCGACTCCTCTTTCACAATTTTCCTGTTGATGGTACAGTGGCAGGTTTGTAACTTAATTTGGGGAGTTAGCTGATGCAGTGGCTATACCTGGGCATTAAAGCTCCCTTTGACTATCAAAAGGTCTCAGTTAACCTGGCCTTTGTAAGGCAAGAATTCAGATTAGCAACTGTTTATCGACCCTATGAAAGACAAATGGGGTATATCATCATGTTTTATTTATTTGTGGTGATGGTTTGGCGCTCTTCAAAGTAGAGAATGTCAGATCTGCAGAGGGTCTTCAAAAATAGAATGACAGGTGGAAGGGCTAAAAGATTCTTTGAACAAAGAACAGAGAGTATTGGTGCTAGAAGGATAAAACCTAACCTGACCTGCAGGGGACCTTCTAATGTACAACATGAACTATTAGAGCAACAGGAACCTGTTAACATACACTATAGAAAAGGAGAATTAAAAGGGACCTTGTAACCTACAGCCCAGGATATTGGATCTTAAAGAAGAGCCCCTGGAATATCAGAGCTGGAGGGAACTTTTGTTCATCTAGTTCATTAATTTTATAGAAAAAATGACAAACCAAAGGTCATGCAGTAGTACAGGTAGTAAACAACAGGCCTGGAGTAGCTCAGGATCTACATTTAATGCTCTGTCCAACGTACTACTGGGGACATCTCGTGTTGTCCTGATCCATATCTTACCGCTGGACCCAGATGGCTCCTGAGGAGAAAATGAGGCTGGTGACTTTGCACAGCCCTGCCTCACTTAAATCCAATTAAATCCAATTCACTTGCAAGTCATAGCATCATCTTCCTGATGTCACAGTCCTCTTCGAGAACCAAGGACAATGACAACAAGGATGTTCCGTATTGTCTGTCCTCCTGAAGGTAATAATTATCCTTATGAAGTAATGACTAGTCTTTGGAGTACTATTTGGACCTCACAGAGAGACCAATGTGGGCTTTATATAAGGATTTCTTTTATTGATTAGAGTTCTCCAAAAATGGAATGACCTGCCTCAGGAGATGTCTTCAAGCAAAGACTAATGGCCACTTGTTTTTTATACTGCAAAGGGAATTTTTATTCAGATATGGCTTGAACTATATGGCCTCTGAGGTTCATTGCCACTTTGCAATTCTGTGCATATTTGGAGGCAAGTCAGCATGGGAAGTAGAGACAAATTTCACATTTTTAAGGGAATCAGCAGGAGTGAAATCTGGAGACAGGCAATAATAATTATTCTCATTTCTGTTATATTTTAAGCTTACAAAACCACTTTTGTTATGACATACCTGTGCAGAAGATAGTAGAGTAGAATCCAAGTAGAATTTTTTCAATTTTACAGATAAGGAAACTGAGTCAAATAACGATCATAGTCCTATATGGTTAGTCTACATTGAAACTAGAATTTGAACCACCGTCTCCTAACACCACACGTTCATTGTACTACATGGTACTCAAAAGTTTTCTATCTAGAACATTCAGACATAGACAAAGCAATCAGAGGCATGTTTATTCCTAAATAGACTATGTAAGTGTGAATACCTTTGAATGGACTTATGGTCAGTACCACTCTTGAGGTTCTGAAAAAGATTCCTTCAGCTGATCCCTGCTACCCAACTGAAACCTAACAGTTCTCAGAGCCAAAGATAAACATGCACAGTTTAGAGAAGTATTGTGTAAATGTTTTGCAGTCTTGGAAAGAGAAGCCTATAAGAAAACAAACATACAGTGCCATATTTATGAAACTGAAAACAGTTTCAAATGTTTTTTACCAGGAATCTATTTTTATATTAATTTCAGGCTTATCATGAAGTCCTAGAAAAGCAGAGATTAACTCGTTATGATCTTGAAGAAGAGGATGACTTTGACACGACGGAAGCAGTCGCTGATCTGTGCCAGGTAAATTTGTGACATAGGAGAAAATCATTTGAATTCGTATTCAGGTGACACCAATATTCTTCCCCTCCCCCACAAAAAATTCTTCTCTTAAAAGGCAGTGTGGTAAAGTGGAAAGTACTTAGGACTTGGATTCAGGAAACCTAGATTCAAGTCTCATCTTTGATATGTTTTAGCTGTGTGGCCACATGGGCAAGTCCCATAACCTCTCTGAAGCTCAGTATCCTGATACTCATAGATTAGCAATGGTTCTGTTCCGTACCTCCTAGGGTCGTGATGAGGAGAATGCTTCTTAATGTAAAGTTTAAAAAAGAAGAGAAATACCAAAGGAACAGAGTGGTCAGCAACTTCAGCTAGATGATAGAAAAAGTGAATGGGTATGGATGCTTAACATGTAATAGAAACGGGAGATGCTGGTGGTGTTAATGATGCTTGCATTGAGGGCATCCAGAGATGTGAAAATGTCTCAGTGTTTCTTATACCTTCTTTCATCTTGTTAGTCTCTAAGTCTCAGCTCTACTTATAAAAAGCAGAAACTCTTTTCCTTGGAATGCCCAGTGAGGTCAGTAATGAATCATGCAGGTTTCCATGGCTCCAGGCTGGACTGAAGATCTCTTGAGCATCTTATATTCTCTATCTGGCTACACCCAGTTTTGTTATAACATACCTTCCCAAATTGATTTCACATTACTTCCCCACACATAGTCTATGTTCCTGGGGTATGCTGTTAAATTTTCAACAACCAGCACTACAGAAAAAAAATATATACATGATACACATTTAATTTTAATCTGCATTATTGACATTTTTCTCTATCACTTTACTAAGTCTGGAAATTAACAAACTAATAAATCAAGCCCTGATTTGTAGCATTTGCTGATTTTCCAGGTGTAAATCCTCACATTGAAAATTTAATTTTCATCTTCCTGAATGAGTTTGAGCTGGCTGTAGTATGCCCCTGCTTTGTTTCAGCCAAATTGGCCTATTTATTGTTTCCTATACATAGCCTTTGCACAGGTTATTCCCATGCCTAGAAGATTATTTCTCCATTAAAAAAAAGATTATCTTGGAATACTTACCTCCAATCAAGACTCAGCTCCAAGGTCACACAGCTAGTAAGTGTCTGCGGCTGGATTTAAACTCAGATCCTCCTGATTCCAGGACTGTTGCTCTATCCACTGCCCCACCCAGTTTCTTTTTCATTACTTCCCCAAATCTATGATTCATCACAGGGTAAGTATGCCTTCCTCTGCTACATTTCACATTTTCTCAATACACCATCTTTATGAAGTGCTGTGGTCAAAAAAAAAAATCATTACTCACTGACCAACTCTCTAGTGATGAGTTTTTACAAAGCAGGTGAGACTGGTCCTTTAGAAATGGGCATTTAGTCCTTGGTCAACTATTTACTTGAAATCTTTCCAGCTCTGCCAGCTTGGCAGGACCTTCTATGGACATAGCCATTAAGAACCCAGAGTCCCCTCCATGGCACCATGAGTTATGAAAGCAGTAACAGTGATTGACATTCATGTATATGAAACTGTAAATCATCAGTGAGGTAAACAAGGCAAAGATTCTTTTACAAAAGAGGAAACTGAGGCAGGACCTTTAAGGAAAACCGATAAGGTCGTTTACCTAGGAACTGAGATATTCAGGGCTCTGTTCTTAAATTCATATTCCAAGTCCTCTGTTCTTCCCAATGCAGCATCTTGCTTCTCTGAAACTTAGTTTTTAATATAAAATGCATATTTTAGCATAAAAAGAGGAATACAGAAAGTACCACATGTGAATGAGTGATGGATTATATGCATCTATATATAGGAAGAAAGTATTTGGAAATACAATTTATAAGAGCAAGGTGTTGATATGAAAAGAAGAAACAAGGTATGCTTGCATGTTTGTACGTCTGTGTGGGTGTTTTGTGGGAAGTGTGTACAAAAGCATGAGTCAACTTGTCTGCTCAAATTAGACTGGACATGTTTGCTTGGATCCATCTTGTCATTTCATTGGAAGCCCTTAGGGACCTCAAAATGGGTTTCTTCTGCATGCCCAGATTGTGGAAATCACCGGCTTTACTCATCTCTTTCAAAAGGGGATGCTGACTACCCATCTTGTATCTATTTTGAGTCATAAAAGATATAATAGATCTAGTAGGAAATGAATGAAAACCATTTATGAAGCACTTGCTGTATGTAGACACTGTGCTAAGGACTAAGGATACAGATGGAAAAGAATCAGTCCCTGAAGTCAAGGTGCCCACATTCCATAGGGGAGATAACACATGTAAAAGGAATCAGCTACAGGGTAGACTGAAAGGCCCAGTGGTCCTTGGACCCTATGTAGTAACAAAGTGGTTGGTAATGCATCTTCTTTAATATTGTCTCTATTGATGAAATGATTTGATAGTGTTGAGGACTTGGGTAGTACTTTCTTTTCTGGGTCTTCAATAGTTATGACTGCTGAGCAGGAACCCGGTTATGCCCATGTCCCTTGGGAACAAGGTCCTGGGCTGCCTCTACAACATTGGGAGATGAACCGTGAGGCAACCCAGAGTTCTTCAGGATTAGACTGTGACTGGACATTCTTTGGCAGGCCCTTATCTATGATGGAAAAACATTTGGTGACAGCCCTGATAATGGACCCTGTGTATGTCATCTAAAGACCAGCCTTAGCTAATGCACAAAGGTCTGGTCCCAGACACTTGCCCACCAAGTGATGAAACTTTTGACCTGAGCAACTCAACAAACTGTCTACTAAGGTACACAGAGTGTGGAAGAGGAGATGCTGTTTTTTGTCAGTGGAGGGAATATCTGTCTACCTTCTCCCTTTTTTGTGGACAAAGAAACTGAGAACCAGGGAGAGGAAGTGACTCCCCCTAAGTCATAGTGAGCCAGGACTAGATAGTAGCTCATCTGCCTCCTGGCCCTATGCCATTTCTGCTACCTTGGACTGCCTTGCCATCTAGGTAGCACAAAAGCCCATGGCATGGTTGTACCCATTTCTCCCATTGTGTCACCACCAGCAGCACCAACAGATCACAGTTAGATATTCCATCATGATTGTAAAATGCTTTTACTCATAGTGTTTCATTCGATCTTCACACTCACAGTATGAGGCAAATATTAGTATTTTTATAGTAAATGAGGCTCAGGTACCTGCCAAAAATCAAAGGAGTTAGCAAGAGCTAAGACACAGACATGGGACCTTTTGATCCCTGGTTCAGAGCTCTTTCCATGACACCAAGCTGCCTCATCTGTAGTACAGATCATAGGAAAAGCAGGGTGGTGCTCCACAAAATTCCATCTTGTATAAATGCATCCTTTTCCCCATCCCCCAATCACTGATTTTTTTTTAAGAACCTAATTTTTTAAAATTAAAAATATTTAAAATTAAATTTAAAATTAATTTTTTTTTAATCCAGCATTTTTAAAATGAAACCTCATCATAAGATAATGGCAACTCCCATGCATCTAGTATAGTGTGCCAGTTTACAGAATGTAACCCTGAAAGACAGGGAATCCTCATTTTATGGTCTCTATCTTACAGATGATGAAATGAAATGACCTATCTAAGGCCACACAGCTAGGAAGTATTAAATTAAACTCAGGCCTCCTAAGTATAAATAACATACTCTTGCCACTGTATCATATGTCCTCTCAGAATTCTTCAGCCTACAGCAGAAGACACTGAGGTGGTACAGTGGATAGAGTACTGAATCCAAAGACATGAGTTCAAATCTTGCCTCAGAAACTTACTTGCTGTGTGACTCTGGGTAAGTCACATAACCTCTGTCTACCTCAGGTTCCTCATCTGTTAAAAGAGAATTAATAATAGTATCTCCCTCCCAGCGTTGTAGTGAAAATAAAAGAGATCATATCTGGTAAGCAGTTTACCAACCTTAAAGTGCTACATAAATTCTATCTATTGTTATAAAAAGGACCATTTTCTAAATGGTACCTTCATCATTTTATAATAGGTATTTTGACCATAGAAAACTACCGTGGTCATTTGTGAACGACCCTGCACGAAGAGTCATTTTGACGGCAACTCAGTTAAGATTTTTGATTGCCCTTATTAAAGTAGAAAGAACGTTTTAGATACAAGTTTGGAGTCATTGTCTTTGGTGAACAAACGACTCTGAGACAACAAATTTTGCTTCCAAACTTTGAAGTATCTGGGATATCATTAATAAGCGCTTTCGGTTCTCAGGAGTAGGTTATAACTCACCTAGACCTGTTCATTCTGTACCATCCCTTTTCATGCCCTTGCATAAATCTCCCAAAGAGGATCTCAAGTCAGCATGTTCAAGACTACCTCTTGAGTTCAAATCTATCAATATCTGTATCCTAGAGCGTACAGATTCCCCATCCCTGTCTTAGACACTGAAAATGAACACTGAGCTGAACCTGGAGTCAAATAGGAAGGAAGAAGCTACCTGGCTTGCATTTGGAAATGAGAATACAAATTATACCAATAAAATATAAGATGGTATAAGCTTAGGGTGACTAATTTCTATGTTGCGGATGTAATTTAGTGACCAGAGCTTGATTAGTGACCAGAGATTGACAGTAGGCATGACATTATGGCCCAGCCTGGCTCTCAGTAGAGCAGTTTAAATGTCAAACAGTAAACATTCTTCATCATCAGAGGCACAACCACTGGCAAAGGATTATTTCATCCCCAGCAACTCACAAAGGCCATTTACTGAGGCCTGGACAGTGACTTCCAACTGCCTCAGTGAAAGAAACACCAAGTCAGCAGAATTATAAAATGTTTGGAGAACTGAAATACTAAACATTCACGAATTTCTACAATACCTGCCCCCCCAAACAAAACAAAAGAAAATGGGGGAAGGTCACTAGCAGGACAGATAAATCCTTCATGAAGGAGTGATTACAACATATGGGCAAGAGTTGCAGTTGAAGTCCCATAATGCCCTAAAGAGTGCATTGGGATTTTAGTGAGAGGACCTCATTCCCGTTCCTGGTTTTACCCCAAACTGCATGCATGACTATAGACAAGTCACTTCATCTTTCTGGGCTTCAGTATTCTCATTTGAAAATGATGGGGTGTCTAGGTGGTGCAATGAATAGAGCACCAGCCCTGGAGTCAGGAGGACCTGAGTTCAAATCCAATCTCAGACACTTAATACAAAAAACTAGCTGTGTTGGGCAAGTCACTTAACCCTACCTTCCCCCCTCCAAAAAAAAACAAAAAACAAAAAATAAAGTAAAGGGAATGATGGGGTTGGACCAAATACCCTCCAGGGTCCTTTTAAGCCCTAAGTCAAGGTTCTTGTAGTGCTAAAGTGTGGAAGGTTAGCACTGTGGGCTGATAGAGGGAGTAGACATCCTGAGGAAACTATATATCCGCCTGAATAGTTAAACATTAGTTTTACCCCAGACCAGACTGAACCACTTGGATTTTCTTTAAGGCTCACTGACTATACTTGGAGAGCCACTGTAGACACCACCTTCTGAGTTGTGTTCCTGCTCCCTATACTACAGGTGATATGTGTCCATACTTCTTCCAAGACCATCTCCCACCACCATGGCCCTCAGTATGATCCTATACAGCATGTGAAGAAAATATAACATTAATGTTTTCCAGTGGAAGATAAGATGGCATTCAGGACTGAACCAAAACACATGGACCAAATTACCCTGGAAAAACTCCATGCTTCTAACAAAAGATATGCTCTTAATGATGTCTCTCTAAAACCTTACTGTAAATAGTATGTTCAGAACCAGCATCATATCAGATATGCCCATTGGCTTGAAATATGTTAAGTTTATATTGTCAGAAATTATTCTAGGACTAGCTGTCAGTTTAACTCGAAGCACCCAACTTTGTTGAAGACCTCCTGTGTACCAGGCAGTGTGCTAAGCAATGGGAGAGCTACAGATATGAATGACAGTCACAAACTTTTGTACTTGTATCACCAGAACCTAGCAAAGCATCTGACACATAGTTCATACCTAGGAGATACTTATTGATTGACAAATTCCTTCTCTTGGGGATGTTTTACTTTAGTAGAGGGGGAAAAAATAGGTGCATAATAACTCTAATAGACAGTAGATGGTGATAAGGACAGGGGAGAGGTCAAAAAGGCTATAGATACCAGTCAAGGGTAGGGAGAGATTACTCGTTCCTAAGATTTTCAGTTTTAGGCCAGTGCTCATTCCATTATATCAATCAAGCAAGATCCTAGAGATTTACTTGAGAAGACAGTCCTGTGACATTTTGTATGATTTGTTTGAAACATGCCAAATGCAATAGGCACAAGGGCCTGAATTTACAGGTCAGTACTGAGAAATCTTAATAATACTCAGCTAGTTTTCTATATAAGTTTATAGCAGAATGGAAATGGAGCAGAGAAGGATCACGGATATTGAAAAGGTCACCCCCGTGCTTAAATAGCTTGTTAAGGGAAGTGTTGAGATTTCCTTAAAGGTCAACAGAAGCTCCCTAGAACTCAGAGAAATTGGTTGTGCGGTTTCAGGGCCTAAGATGCCAGGGTTGATCTGTGTGCACCTACTGATGGAATAGGGTGTTCTCATGTCAAGTTCCAAGAACATCTGACTTAGGCATTTCACAGTAGGTCATTAATAGCACCAGGGGCTTCCTTGATATGCTTTATAACTGGAAAAGTGCTTTTGGCACACTAAGAAGGCAAAAAATTCTCCAGATAGCCATCATTACAGACATTTTCTGAGGAGTCCAGTAGCCAGGCCTTCTTTTCCCAAATCTATTCCCACATTTCTATTAATGGAACCGCCATCCTCCCAGTCACCCCAGTTTCTTCAAAAGCTCTGAATCATGTTTGTCTTTCCTCCCTTGTCCTCCTATATTAAATAATTCACCAAAGCCCAACTATTTTACCTCTGAAATATTTCTGACAATTCAATGAAATTCAAATCCTGTCATAGCTGGAGGAGGTGTTAGAGATCATCTAGTCCATTTTATAGTCAAGGAAACTGAGTCCCAAAGAGCATAAGAGATTTGTCCAAGGGCAGGCAAATAATAAGTGGAAGAGTCAGGATTCAAACTCTGTTCCTCTGACTTCAAATCATTTATTCTTTCTTTTTTTTTCTTTTTTTGGAGGGGGAAAGGCAGGGCAGTTAAGTGACTTCAGCTCAAGGTCACACAACTAGTAAGTGTTAAGTGTCAGAGACTGGATTTGAAATCAGATCCTCCTGACTCCAGGGCCAGTGTTCTATTCACTTCACCACTTAGCCGCCCTGATTTATTCCTTTAACCACACCATAGCTCCTTCCTAAATCATTGACTTCAAAATATATTGTCTAGTTTCTATTATTGTTGCCAAGGGAGGTTTAAAACTTCAGTCATGATTGACTCCTGCTTTCTCTTGTCTCCAGTATTTGGTCAATCACGAAGTTCTGTTGATTTGACATTTATAATATACTCAAACTAACTTCTTTATTCCAAGATTAAATTAAATATCCCTCCCCATTACAACTCAATCCATATCTCTCTTCAATCAGTTTTGGTTTCCAAACTTTATGTTTCTAACATGAAATTTATTTATTTTTAGGATTTTTTTTTATTTGCTCATTTACTTTTTATTTACAAGATTCAGTTCCACAATCACTTGAGTTTCAGATTTTCTCCCCTCCCTT
>CM053592.1:136124704-136196098 GCA_028646515.1 Pseudochirops corinnae
CCACAGGCTCCACATGACCACATTCAGCCTATTAGGGAACAGAGTATACTTTCAAATATCCAAGGGTCCTCAGAGTCACGTAGCCACTTTAGCAAAGGGCCTACGGGCAGGGAAGATCTTCAGATTCCCATAACAGATCTCTATGCTGAGCTTGGAGTAAGGAAAACTCATAGGATTGTTGTATGGCTCAAATGATATAATGCATAAAAAGTGTTCTGATTTTGTGAAGACATCACTTTGTGAATCTTTAAATGCTAGGGAAATATTATTACACCTAATTGACAAATCCACAAACATTTGTTAAATTCCTACTAAATGTATAATGATGGTTTTGATTATTATCCCAAATTATCTTCTAAATAATCATTAGAGAAACACCTCACTTATCCATGAGTCACACATCCATCCATCGAATCTGGTCTCAGATACTAGCCATGTGACCCTGGGCAAGTCACTTAATCCTTCTCACCTCAGTTTCCTGATCTGTAAAATGAGATAGAGAAGGAAATGGCAAACCACTCCAATATCACTGCTAAGAAAATCCCATATAAGGTCATGAAAAGTTGGACACGACTCAAATGTCTGAATGGCAACAATATACAGAAACTGATCTGAGTCACGGATACCACTGGCTTTGATTTCTGGTTTCCGTTTCTGAAAGAGCATACACAAAATATTCTGTGCATACTGACAGTGAGAGAGAGCAATGCATGAGAACCATGATTGTCCACCTTAAGAGTCTTAAGAATGTGTGCCCATGACTCAAGAGATGAACTTAAAAGAAAAGCTAAGAATCGTGCCTTCCCCAAAGTCCTAAAATGGAATTAATGGGCAATTATTAAGCACCATCTGTATATAGAGAACTGTGTTAGTCGCTGGAGGAGACACAAAATTGTATGAGGTATACTTCTAACTTTCGCTTAATTTATAATCAAGTGAGGAAGAAAAGATACAGACAGAAATAGTAGAAGTTTATAGCTAGGAAGGAATGTACAGGTGAAGAATCTAAAGTCCAGAGAAAGGGAATGATTTCATCAAGATAGCATGTTTTAACTAGCTATCACCAGCATTTTTGCCAAGAAAACCCCAAATGGGGTCACAAAGAGTCAGACATGATTGAGACTATTGAAAAACAAAACATGATCATACCTCTCCTCATGCTATAATTTAGTGTGTGTATTATTAGGCAGTCATGTTTTTAGAAGTATAGGTTTACTGTCTTTTAGAATTGACTGTTGCATGTTTCTGACATCTCACCCAAAAGTGTTTTCCTTCATTTGAAACTCACCCAGGCCATTGTGATTGTACATGATCACTCTTTTGTGTCTCTGTGTGTGTCTCTGTTTCAAGATGCTGAATGTAGAGATGATTATTAAAACCACAGTGCCTTCCACAGGTCAAGAAGACACATATTACAGAAACACAAGCTCGTGCTGAGCTCGATCCTCAGAAGACTCTCCCTCCGGAATATTGCTGCAGCCACAATGACCCAGATGAGAATGTCCAGAAAGAAGAGTCTCCTTCAGGAGCTAAAAGAACAGTACATCCTAGAAAAGAGCTCCTCTCAATGTCAGGATGAGCACCAGTGGCAACTGCTTAAAGCAATGGTAATCATTCCTTTCCTTTTGTTTTTCCATAACGATACCTTAGAATCAGCCAATGCACCAATGGGATAGTAGAGTTGGAAAGGACCTTATGACGCAGAAAATGGATTGTTTGAGCTAGAAGGGATCTTGGACTAAAGAGACCATTACCATTGGAAGGATCCTCAGAGAGCATGGTCTAATATAAGACCATGGTTCTCAATTATTTATTTTGTCTAAAGATTCTTTACTTTATTAAAAATTATTGAGTCCCCCTGAAGAGCTTTTGTTTATGTGAGCTATAGCTATTGATATATACCATATTTTAAAATTATGTATATATCATATTGATATAAAATATATTTTAAAAAATCTTAAACACATTATAAAACTTTAGTATTATTGTGATGAGTTTTTGATGTTATAGATGCCCTGAAAGAATCTTGTGGTCTCCCCAGGTTTCCCAGACCACACTTTGAGAACCAAATGGTTGACATTTCTAGAGAGCTTTGTAGTTGCAAAGGACTTTGAAAATAGTATTGTATTTGAACCTCATCAAGCCCTATGAGTTAGGTAGTTTAAACATTGTTATTCCCATTTTGCAGATGAAAAAACTAAAATTTGAGGAGTTTAAGTGACCTGACTGGTATTATACAGCTATTAATCAGTCAATAAGTATTAAGTGTCTGCTATTTGTCAGACATTGTGCTAAGTGATAGGGATACAAAGAGAGACAAAAGACAGTCCAAAAGACAGACAAGGAGCTTAAAATCTATTGCAGTAGAAAACAGGCAAACAGATATGTATAAACAAGCTATAAACAGGATAAACAGGAAATAATTAATAAGAGAAGACATTAGAATTAAAAAGTGTTAGGAAAGGCTTATTGTAAAAGATGATATTTTAGTTGAAGCAAACCAGAGAAGGCAGTAGACTGAGGCGAGGAGGGAGAGAAATCCAGGCTGGGAGGACAGCCAGAGAAGATCCCCAGAGCCAAGAGATGGATTGTCTTGTTTGAGCAACAGCCAGGAGGTTAGTATTACTGAATCAAAGAGTACTTGGTAAAGAGTTCACTATAAGAAGATTAGAAAAGGGGTTTGGGAGCAGGGCTAGATTATGAAGGACTTTGAATGCCAGAGGATTTTGCATTTGATCTTGGAGATTGATAGGAAGACACAAGAATGTATTGAATATGGGGGTTACATGGTCTCCTGTGCTTTAGGAAAATAACTGGTACTGGAATGAAGGACATATTAGAGAAGAAGAGACACGAGGCAGGCAGACCCACCAGCAAACAATTGCAATAGTCCAGGCATGAGGTGATGAGGGATTGCACCATCATAGTGGCAATATCAGAGCAGAGAAGGGGGGTATATTTGAGCTATTAAAGTGACAGAAAAGATAATTAAGTCTAGTTCTTCTGATCCCATGTCAAATGTCCTTCCTTTTACATGATGATCCCTCTCAAATGTGGAGCCTCATGATCTCATTTCTCACAGCAAGATGGCATGCATCTGAAATAATACTTGACAACAGGTCCCTAAGTCTTCTACTTCTGGGTTTGCCACAGAGCAGAAAGGACAGTGCTGGGCACCAGCTCAACTGATCCTTGAGAAATACCTGTTGATGGATTGCAAGTAACTTAGACTTGTAGGATGTTATTGACAAAAGGGATTTTTGTCATCTGAGTATCCTGTTTAAGAAGACAGGATTTTTTTTCATTTTCTCTCCCAAAGCACACACACAAAAGATTCAGATTTTGCAAAGGAAAACAATTTTTAAAAGAGTCATCATCTAAAATGTTTTAGATTGTGTCTTCCTTGAGAATAAAGACCATGGTTTTGGTTTTATTTTTATTTTTTTTCTTTTTTGCATTTCTTTGCATCCCCAGTACTTATCACAATGTCTCGCAAACAGTATTCACTTAAAAATAGGCTTGCCTTAATTTTATGTGGTTTTGATGGGATTAATCTGATTTAAGGCGATGTAGAAAAACATGGACAGAGAGTCCAGGAAAACCTGGGTTCAAGTCGTACCTATGAGATCTGCTGACTGAGTGACTCCAGACAAGTCACTTAATCTCTCATTGCATTAGGCAAACACGTAACAAAGGGATTCTTTAATTTTTTTGTGTGCATTAGCAATGGACCCATTTGAAAGTCTGGTAGAGCCTAGGGACCTCTTCTCAGAACGTTTTTTTTTTTTTAATGTATAAAATAAATTACCAGATTTACAAAGGAAATCACATAGTCTTATTGAAACCTATTTTTTAAAAGTTCAGGGACCTTAGGTTAAGAACATCTGCTCTAAGTTGTAGTGAAGGCGTCTTCCAGAACTGATGGAGGAGTGTTGTGACCTAGGAATTCCCCATACCAATGAAATTGCAGGCCCCAGTTTCTAGTTCTAATCCAGTACAGGATATTTTAGTTAATTTTTTTATCCAAGCCTTAGGCTTTAAAGGGCCAATTAAGCTTCATGATATTAATGATTTTAAGTACATATATAGCTCTTAGTCGTGTGTTCCTAGGATGGCAATAGGCTGAATTGCTTTTGGGGAACTTGTATATAAATTAATATCAATGAGGGAAGGCAGCTTTTTGGATTTGATGAACCAACTATTCAAGCCCAGGATGTTCGGATTACAAAGGAAATGATAGGACTTGGGATTTTGGTTTTTTGTTTGTTTGGGCTTTTCTTAAATTAAAAAAAAAAACCAGAAATCAGATTTTCCTTGTCATATATACTGTGTCACCCCATCCTTTGTGCAAGCTGGGAAGAAACAGTAGAAGGCTAGAGCAGAGGTCCAAATAGGATTTTTCCTTTTGAGACTCTTTCCAAAGCATTCTGTTGAATGGCAGCCCAGGACAATTTCAGTGGCTGTGCTATTTAATGGCAAGAGAAAAATGATGTGTCTTTTGATTAGGCTAAGGTGTCAGTTTTTATTTTAGAAAAAGTCTGTGGCAAACCCCCATTTGGCTATGTAGGGATGACATGTGTCTTTTATAATGGCAGAAAACTGATGAATGAAGTTTCCATAGGTGTCAAGTTAGAAAACATCTGCCTGAATCATAAATAAAGAATAAAAAAAAGTCATGTTTGGGTGAATTCCACTGGGCTTAAAATGTTAGATTTGGAAAGCCCTATAAAATCATATGGATTTTTAGAGATGGAAGGGATCTTCAAACATGAACAGACATTATGGAATAATAGATCTTCTAACTTAACCTCATATAACTTGGAGACAAAGAAAAAAAACAACAACCAAAATTATCTTCAGAAAGCTTGGCCAAACAACTTTGAGATTTTACCAAAATTGAATGGCTTGAGACCTTAAAATGTAGCTTTCAGCAATATTTTTGTGAAAAAGTAGTGAGAAATACATGATAGATGACAAATCAAAACTCAGGACCAAGCTCTTTTCATTTTCAGATAATATTCAATGTTTGAATCCAGTGGTTCTCAACCTTCCTAATGCCGTGACCCTTTAATACTCGTATCTGCATGTGGGAGTACCTGCCTGGAGATGGATACAGGAGCAATGTCTTGGTTCCTAAGACCATCGGAAATATGTGTTTTCCAATGGTCTTAGGCGACCCCTGTAACCCCCGTCAAAGGGTCGTTCAACCCCCAAAGGTGTCGCAACCCACAGGTTGAGAACTGCTGCTAATCCTTCAGGTGATGACTTGGATCTGAATCCTGACTATGGCACTTACTAACAAATATACCCAAGCAAATCTCCAAACCTTAATTTGGTTCTTTAAAAGATAGGGGAATTAGGATGTGGCTCTGCTGCCTTCCCAAGGTTATTTTAAGTGCAGCACTTTGAAAATGAATTATTCATGTTATTATTATTTTTCTGCTATCATCTAGATTCATTAAATCCAGTGGCTTGTCTTGTGGCCACCACCTCCAGAGGATACAGCAACAGATCTCACCACCCTTTTTACTCACTTTATGTGCTCCTTTTGATTTCCTTAATTGATGGATTTATTTTGCACAGATTAAATTCTGAGGTCTGATGGTTTCAATCTGATTTATCAAAGGTAGAAGATGGCATTTATGAGGAAAATTCTAAAAAAAACTATCAATTCTTCACATAAATCTATGATGAAATACTGTTTCATTATGGTGAATTTTGTAGTATCACCTATGGCTTCTGATTCCTGTTTGTTAATAGAAGTCCAACCCTTATGCCTAGGAATAGTGTCAATGTCCTTCTTTGATTTCCCTCTGATCCCAAATCCTAACAGTATGCTCATTCTGATCCAAACCAACTTACTTCTTTGGCATCATTAGTACGACTGTATCCTTAACAAGGCCTTCAGCATCACCAAAGGTCAGGAATACTTTGAATTCATCCATTTTACTTAGGAAGTTTCTCAATTAGTAGTCTAAGGAGCTGGCAGGAGAGGATGCTTGGTCAGCAGGCCTCTCTTCCCTGTGTGTCAGTCTGGTCAACATGAGACAGTTGTCTGCTGTTGCCTTAAGACAGCACCTTCACAGGATGAATCATCTAAGAGTCAAAGACTGTTAAACCTGAAAGCAACCTCAGACAGAATTTCATCATCAAATCACAGGATCCCAGAGTTGGAATGGACCTTAGAGACACATCTCATCTGAATGTGTGCTCATCACTCGCTCTCTCTCTCTCTCCCTCTCTCTTTATATGTATGTATGTATACATATATGTGTAATATCGATATAAATACGTGTGTAAATATATAAAACATAAAAACGCATGTTGTGTGTGTGTGTGTGTGTATGTGTATGGAAACTGAAACCTAGAAACAAAAAGGGACTTGTCCATAGTGAAAAAGGACTGAAGCTATGATAAACAGTTCTTTGAGGTACCTACTCAATGGACAATTTCCTTTTTCAAAGATTTGGGGGAAAAAATCAATTTGAATTGTGTTTCCCTAATGCTTACGGTTCCCAAAGTTGTATCAGTTCCTTTAGAGAAGAAAAATATATATACAAGACACATCTCTGACCCTGAGCTTACGATCTAATAGGGGGAAATGATGAATAAAACATTAGAGCAAAGTTTTGAAATCCAAGGCAGCATATAATCAGAATTCAAGGGTACTATAATAAAATAAGTATCCAATTGGGAACATGGAGAACTGGTGTGGTATGACCTTTTGCTTTGGGGGGCCTTCCTCACTACTAAAAAGAGTAGATTAGACTAGATGGTCTCTAAGCACTCTTTGAACATTCTAGTAATCTACATTCTGTGTTCTAAAGTCCCTTTTGATTCTGAAATCCCATGCTCTAAAATCCTTCCCAGCTCTAACATTTGATATGCTTTATGTTTTGTGGTCTAAGACCCCTAGCAGCTCTGAGAATCTTAGATTCTTTACACCACCAGTAGGCTATAAGTCCTAAGTTACATGAAAGAGAAAGGGGGCACTCTCTGTGGATAATCAGGAAGAGGAGAAATCATTTTGTCCGGAGCTCTTTCATGAAGGTCATTGGACTTGAGGTGGGCCTTGAGAGATGTAGTTATCTCAGGCATACTCCTCTACTCCCAGATACCAGGAGGCTGAGGATGGCTATCTCTTGAACTCAGGAGTTTTGAGCTGCATTAAGCTGCTGACTTTTGAATGTCTGTACTAAGTTTGGCATTGAAGTGGTGAACCCCTTTGGAGCAGGATGCCTGAAGAGTGTCAAGCTGGTCCAGGTTGGAAAAACAGCAGGTGAAAGCTCCTATGATGATCATCAGAGGGGCTAGACCCACAAATATTACAAGTCCAGAGATACCAGCACTTCTAGTCTGGGTGAAATGGGGAGACCCAGTCTTTTGTTTTCTCTTTTGATATAAAAATAGTATTTTATGTTTTTCTAATTAGACATAGAGATAGTTTTCAACATTCATTTTTTATAAGATTTTGAGTTCCAAATTTTTCTCCCTCCCTCATCTTTCCCCTCAAGACAGCAAACAATCTGATTTAGGTTATACATGTGCAGTCATGTTAAAATATTTCCACATTAGTCATGTTGTGAAATAAGAAAGAGAAAAAAGGGGGAAACACACAAGAAAACAAAGAAAGTCAAAATAGTATGCTTTGGTCTGCATTCAGACTCCACCAATTCTTTTTCTGACTATGGATAGCATTTTCCATCATAAGTCTTTTGGAATTGTCTTAGATCATCATATTGCTGAGAAGAGCTAAGTCTGTCATAGTTGATCATCACACAATGTTGCTGTCACTGTGTACAGCATTCTCCTGGTTCTGCTCATTTCACTCAGTATCAGTTATTGTAAGTTTTTTCAGGTCTTTCTGAAATCTGTCTGCTCATCATTTCTTATAGCACATTTGTATACCACATTTGTATGTGTATACCACATTTGTATACCACAACTTGTTCAGCCATTCCCCAATTGATGAACATGACCTCAATTTTCAATATTTTACCACCATGGAAAGGACTGCTAGAAATATTTTTGTACATGTGGGTCCTTTTCCCTTTTTTATTTATTTATTTAGTTAGTTAGTTAGTTGCTTTTTGGAGGGGGAAGGTAGGGCAATTGGGGTTGTGACTTGCCCAAGGTCACACAGCTGCTAAGTGTTAAGTGTCTGAGGCTGGATTTGAAATCAGGTCCTCCTGACTCCAGGGCTGGTGCTCTATTCACTGTGACTCCTAGCTACCCCCTTTTCCCTTTTTTATGATCTCTTTGGGATACAAATCTAGTGCTGAGACCCAGTCTTTTTAAAAATTTTACCTTTTAAAAAGAAAACCATTTTTAAAAGAAAAAATAGTAGAGAGCTCTCTCAGTTCAAATGAGGAAAAGTTAGCATCCCTTTCCTTTTCATTTTCTCTAGGAGTCTCGTATCCAAGAAGAAGAGAGGAAAGTAAAGGAGGAAACTCAACAGACACGCTTAGAATTCCATCAGCAGTTCATTGTGGAAGTACAAGAATGTATACAGTTTCTGCACCAACACATGGAGCAGGTGATTGGAGAGGCTTTGCTTGAGCATGCTCGATGCGATATGGCCAAGAGCCGAGCCAAAGACAGAGATGACTTTAAGGTAAGAAGGACTCTGAACTCCTTGACAAATTTGTCATAACAAAAATTGAGGAGAGAGAAAGAGAAGAGGTAGATGAAAAACTATGATTTATGAAAGTAATAGAATATTATCATGCAGTAAAAAAATGGTAACTTTGAGTAATCTGAGAAACATGAGAAGATTTATATTAAATGATGCATAATGAAATAAATGGAACCAAGAAGCCAGTATGCTTAAGACTACAATGATATAAATGAAAAAGAAGTTTAAACTCTGGGTACTTGAAAAACAATGAAGGTATCAGAAAACAGATAATGAAACATGTCTTTCCCTCACAATAAAGAGGTATTGGATTACTGTGACAAATTGATATATGTGTCATATATAATCACTTGAATATTTGTGCTTATTTTTTTTTAATCACAAAGAAAGGGCAGCTGGGGAGAGAGGGTGTTGAAATGACTTGATGTAAAGATAAAAGCTATCAATAAAATGTTTTTAAAATAAAAAGACATGGGAAGATTTTTATGATCACATAATTCAAAAGAAGTACATGAATAATGGCTTAAGGAAGAAATCATATTGATTCTTGACTAGAAAATAACACACATTTTCATAACACTTTGTAGTTTGAAAAACACATTATATGCATTTCCTTGTTTAATCCTCACAATAACCCTTTGAAATATGTGGGATTATTATACCCATTTGATAGATGAGGAAAGTGAAGCTCAAAGAGCCAGCATGCTATAGTGGAAAGAACATTGAATTAAGAGTTAAAAGACCTGGCTTAATTGTCCAATTCGTTTTGTTATGAGGATGTGTGATACAGGGCAAATCACTGTCCCTTCTTAAGCTATAATTTCATCATCTGTCAAATGGGAATTATAATACATGTAGTACTTTTCCTCTCATATTGAGAAAAATGCTTTCTCATCTTTACATCTCTATATAAATGTGAGTAACCAGGGAGTTTAGATGATTTGCTTAAGGTAACACAGCTAATCAGTCATAGATCTCAATCTCATACCAAGTCTTGGGATTTTAAATGCTAGCATCTCTCTATTCTACATTGCAGCCTCTTCAAGAGATATTTAAGCTTTCAGAATGTTCCCTTGATGGTTTTGAAAGCAAGAGGAAGGGGACAGCTAGGTGGTGCTATGAATAGAACCTGTCCTGGAGTCAGGAGGACCTGAGTTCAAATCTGGATACTTACCACTTACTAGCTGTGTGACCTTGGGCAAGTCACTTAACGCTGATTTCTCTGCCTTCCCCCCTCCAAAAAGGGGGGGAAACAAAAGCAAGAGGAATATGGCTGATACTTTTTCTCCCTATGAAGGTGCCTATTTATTCTTTGGCTTTCATCATGGCTTAACACCTACTTGCACTGTAGCCAACATATAAATGGCCAACTATGGTGGCAAGATGTCAGAGATAGGGGAGATCTTCTCAAGTTCTCACTTTAATGAAATGTCACATAGTTGAGAAGATCCTCCCTCTTCAGACCTCACATAAATAGCCCTATATTATACACCTCTGACAAATATTATCATGTAATATTGTATATTCTACTTAGCCATGTTGGCATTAATATTGGGAGGCAGATAAGTGATTAGATTGTGGGACCCAAAGTCAAGAAGATCTGAGTTTAGATGCCACCTCGGATACTAGCTGTGTGACTCTAAGCAAGTCACTTAATTGCCATCTACTTCAGTTTTCTCATCTATAAAATGGGCGTAATAATAGTACCTACCTCCTAGGGTTGTTGCGAGGATAAAGGAAGCATTTTGCAAACCTTAAAGTGTTATATAAATGTTAGCAATTTTATTATTGATCCCTGCTCCTAGCGTGTAAAGTTCGTATTGACATAGGGCTTGTTTTCTCAAAATGTTTTTCACTTTTCTCTGCTTAGCACAGTACTCTGCTCACAGGAGTTCATAGTCGTGGAGTCATATATGACTCTTTGTTCTGAATTTTTTAGAAAATTCTAAACTTAAATATTCTCCCCATGAATATTTCTACAAACACAGTGGAAAAAACAGAATTATGTGAAAATGCAAATTTCTGTCATCTACAGATCTTTTTTAAAAGCATTTAATAAATTCAGCATGTTTTTAGAAGCTATTCAGCTTGTCTATGTTTCCTTCTTAACATCTATCTACTCTTTTCTGGGCATCATTTTAAATGTTTCAAGGATGCTTTTTCCCTTCCTTAAAAGTCATCCCATCATCCTTGGCTCTTTCCCTAACCCCTCCCTTCATCCAGTAAGCTGAAACTTTTGTCCATTCTCCCCCAACAATATCATTTTATCCGTAACCTTCTCTACATTCACATTGGCACCACCGTAATTCAGGCATAAGGAGCACCATGAGCAACAGCATGGAAGTGGAAAGATTATATTATATTCTTCTAAAACTGTAGCCTTCCTTTTTCTTTTTGGCACAGGGGACATTGATAGAAGCAGCTGTAGAAAGCGTGTATGTGACCAGCAACAATGTTAACAGGCTCGTCCACAGTTACTACCAACAGATAGAGAAAATCATGCAGGGTCATGAAGAAAGAAAACTCCAGCAGCTCAAGACGTTACAAGGTACCCCGCCCTCTGTGGTCTGATTCTTCTTTTTGAGAATTGATACCGTTGTTGATTTCACTTTGGGGAATAAATGATATTTCACTGGACTTCACCTCTATTTAGAAATACCTTGAATAATAGTAAACTACCTACGCATTAATGATTTCCCAAATTAAATGAGCTAGTGATGAAAGAAAGGGGGGGATAGTTATTTAGCAAGTAACTACTGTATCCTAGGCACCACGCTGAGCACATTTTGCAAATATTATCTCAAAGGTAGATACTGTTATTATCTACATTTGACAGTTGAAGAAAATGAGGCAGAGAGATTAAATGACTTGTCCACAGTCACACAGGTGGTGTCTGAGGCTGAATTAGAACTCGGATATATCTGACTCCAGGTCGAGAGCTCTCTTGACTGTATAACCAACTACCTCTAGCTAATTAATTGGGTTGCCTAAATGGCATGTTGGATAGAGTGACCTTGAGTTAGAAAATTGAGCCTTGGACACTTAACTTTCTATGTGACCCTGGACAAGTCACTTATTTGCCTCAGTTTCCCCATCTTTAAAGTGGGGATAATAATAATAATACCTACCTCCTAAAATTGTGAGGATTAAATGAGCTAATATGTATAAAGCTCTTAGCACAGTGCCGAGCACATAGTAAACACTATATAGATGTTACTATTATAAACTGTTACTAGGCCTAAAGCTGTTACTATTATTGTTGTTACTATTATTATTATTATCGTTATTGTTGTTACTCTTATTAAATAATAGTTATTGTTACTATTGTTATTACATCATTGTTACTGTTTTATTAATTAAGGAAAAGAGGAATATCCTTCATCAGTATCTTATATCCTCAAGAGATATGAGTAATTATTTAAAATTATTGTTCATTCAGGTAGTTAGAAATACTGAACTGAGAGTCAAGACATGGATTTTCATTCCTGTTTTTTGATGCGTCTGACCTTAGACGTGGTCCTTCCTTCCCCTCTTCAGGTCTCTATTTCATCTACAAAATGAGGGAGTTAGAGGAAACGATCTCCGAGAACTCCTCTAGATCTAAGATTGTTCATTCTTTGTTCTAATGTCTCTTTTAGCTCTGACCTTTTCATAGAAGTTCTGAGAGCATCTAGTTTAACTAGTACCCAAATAGGAATTCCCTCTGCAAGATCTTTAAAGGTTGTCATCCAGTCCGTAACTGGAAACCTCTAACAATGAGAAAATCACTACTCCTTTAGGTGGACCATTCCACTTCTGGAGAATGCCGGTTGTTAGTTATTGCTTATATTAAATCAAAATCTAGAACTTTCATCAGATGGACCTAACTGCATCTTCTCTAATCGAAAATCTTTTTCTAGCCCTCACATTGTGTTCTATGTATTTATGGTCCCATCCAATTATGATATTCAGTATTAAAGAAATTTAATTTATGGACTAGGCCTCAACTTTGGGCCTAGCAACAATTTATAATCTTTTGTCTGGAGAGAAGCAGTGTGGTATGGTCCATATCTGCAGCCCCTTATCTCCGCAAAGAATCATGGATTCTTCAAGTAAAAAATGTATAAAGAACTTGTGATTTCATCTGTGTAGGGAGGTCTAGATAAAGAAGCTCCATTCATGAAAACAAATCAACAGCTGCCAATCTAAGAATGTTGTCTATGGCAATGAGAGTGTGAATGACTTATCCAGGGTCATCTAGCCAACATGTCAAAACATCCATTGGTACTTGACAAGACCCTTTTACCTCAGTGCTTGTCAGAGTAATGTAATGAGTGATTAGCATAATATAATATCTTATATAATATATATTATATGTTATATATTATTATATTATATTTATATATAATATATAAATTATTATAATTTAAGTAGTGAGGTCATAGATTTAGAGCAGAAAAGGGACCTTAAAGGTAAACTAATATAACCGTCTCCTTTTACAAATGAGTAAACCAAAATTCCTATTGTGATTATTAAGTGACTTGACCAAGGTCACACACCTCCTAAGAACAAAGCTAACATTACAACCCATGTCTATAGACTTCCAGTCTAGGGCCCTTTTCATACAGCAAATTTGTTCTCACTAAACTATAATTGGTGAAAATCCTGAGAAGATCTCAAGTAAAATTTATTTTTGAAAGATTTTTTTCCTAGTCAACTTAATAACATCTCAAGAGAAATATGTGACTACTTTGCTATGAAAAATATATGTATTTCACTTGTCACAAAGTTTGGAAGCGAGTAATTTTGAACTGATGGTTTAATGGAAGTACTGTTCTTTTCAGCTGAAAGGATGAACAATTACAAACTTCAGAAGAAAACAGAAGTGAGTGACCAGTCACCAAGTAGAAACGCATCAAGTCCCACCTCTGATATACCCAGCACTGTCCATCAAAGGTGAGTGTCTGAAGTTTCTCACCATTAGCAGTCTTATTAGTGGTTGATGGTTTTCTTAATAAATGTTTACAGCTGGCCAAAGTGCCATTCATAGCACAGGTCTGGTTATGGTCCCTGTCTGCCAACAAAAGCAACCAAATATAGCTACATTAGATAGGGAAGGCACAATAGAATCAGTTCCATTTTGTGTAAGCAAATTACTGTCGTCTTCTAAGTATCTTGTCCTCTACCCCTCCACCTTTCTGATCTTGTTTCACTTTACTCTGTTTTACTCACTTATATTCCAGTCAGATTCAACTATTAGCTGTTCCTCCAATTACATAATTTGTTACTGACCTCTGTGCTTCTGCATAGACTGGCTCCCATACCTAGCTGTCCTCACCTTTCAGTTGCTCATATTCCTATAAGGTTCCCCGTAGGTGCCACATCTTTGTGAAACTAGGACTAGCATGTGGTAAGTGAAGTGCTTTCAAAAGCAATGATATCCTCCGTCATAGGCTTTACTTCAGTGCTTCCTCTCCAAGACAACCACTGACCACCCTTTACAAATCCCCTTTCTGTACCATCTCCTTTATCCTTCTTGCTCGAAAGTAAAAATCTGGCCCTAATCACATCTCTGCCACTTGCTAGGTTTGAGACCTTGGGGTAAGTCACTTCTCCTTTCTTTCTTTCTTTCTTTCAATGTTTTTTGTTCCTTTTTTTTCCATCTGTCCTTCCTAGTTTTGTATTTCCATATGCTCTGAATTAAAATTATTTTGAAGCTTAATATTGCGTATCCTTGTATTCTGAAATTATTCCCAGCACCACAATCCCATGTTTGGCCTGCTTTGACTTTCTATGTAAACCTTAAAATTCTGTATGAATTTTAATTCTTAGTTGCATAATACTGTTATAAAATATACCCTATCCTCTAAAGTCCTTGCCAGTTTTGAAATTCTATATTCTATGTGCAACAGTCTAATTCTAATATTCTGTGTTCTAAGGTCCTATCCAGCTTTGAAATCTTGTGATTCTACGATTGACATAGAATGGAAAGTGTAGTATCTTAGATAGATGATAGCATAGTGAATGTATACACAGGAGCCAGGGGGATGAGATACCATGCAGTAACCATTGCAAGAAGTAGAAAATGGGTGGCTGGTGACTCACTATTGAGGAATATTGAGTAGCTATTTATGGACCTGATCATAACAATCAAGCAGTCTGCCTTCTTCCTGGACCATGTGTCATTGGTGATGGAGAAACTCTGAGGACTTGGCAAATTGATGTTTATTTGATTATTTCAGTGTAAATAAAAAACAGACACTGAAGTAAAGTCATCTGCTGTGTGATTACAATGACTTTCCTTTCTGGAAAAAGAGATGAGTAATGTACCTCTCTTCTTTCATTAAAGAAATAGATGCAGAATGTCCGACCTAGATACTGTGGCCATAAGTTCTGTTTCACTTATTATTTTTTTAAGTTTTTATTTTGAAATATGTTTTATGGATGCCTTTACATAGTCTTTACATAGCCATGTTACATATCCACATCCCTATGTTCCAGACTGAGCTATTAAGCAAAATATCCCAAGCAAAGACTGTCTTACAATGTGTGTGATATTTTGTCCTAATGTTCCCTGGACTCTCTAGCATGAGGGAAGAGAATATGTTTCATTATCTCTAACCTGGGTCTTTCACTAGTTTCTTTAATACTTAGAGTTTCACCTTCCTTTTAGTGATTTGTTTTCATTGTTGTAATCCTTATTTATATTGTGGCCTTGGTTTTGTTTATCTTACTTGGAATTAGTGCATATTAATCATCCACATTCCTCTAAACTCATCATGTTTTTCATTTTTACTGCAAAATTATATTTCAGTCATTTCCTCATATCAGTAAGTACCCAGTTTTGACAATCATATAGCACACTGCTATAAATATTTTGGTATATATTAGACATTTGATTCTTTTACTTCTTTGACGTGAGAGCCTAGTAATGGGAATACTTGGAAAAAGAGCATGAACAGCTCATACATTTTTCTTGTATATTTCCAAACAATGACTGGACCACTTTGTAACTCTACCAATATTGCATCAGTGTTCCTATCTTCCCAAATCCTGTTCAAAATTTATTTTTCGTTTTTTTATGTTTTCCCTCTTGGATAGAGGGAGATGAAGACTCAGAATTGTTTTAATTTACATCTCAATCAACAAGCATTTATTGAGAGCCACTGTGTTAAGCACTAAGGCTGCTTCTCTCTATTACCGATTTAGAGCATGTTTTCATGTGGTCATTTATATAGTCTGAAAATCTCTTGAAAAATATATGCTTAGTTCTTCAACCAGTTTCTGTTTCATAATAATTCTTGATGTCATCTGTCGGTGCTACTTCACAGTGATATTTGATGTAAATTTCATGCATACTCTACTATATCTTTTCTGTCTCCACTGACTTTATTTTTACAAAAACTTTTAAAGTTTATATAGGTAGTTGGGTGCCACAGTGGATAGAATACTGAAGAACTGAGTTGAAACTGACCTCAGAGACTTATTAGCCATGACTTCTTAGTCAAGTTGCTTAATCTCTGCCTCAGTTTTCTTATCTGTAAAATGAGATCTTTCCAGGGTGTTATGAAGATAAAGTGAGATAATATTTATAAAGTATGTAGCACAGTGCCTGACACATAGAATGCGCTATATAAATCCTAGCTATCTTCCTCCTCCTCCTCATCATCATCATCATTATCATCAGTGGTGGTGTTATTTATGTAGACAAATTTTCAATTTTTTAAAATTTTATTACCTCCTATTCCTTGTTTGGTTTAATAATTTCCCCTCAAACCACAGCTGTGAAAGATACTTCCTCTCATTCTCTTCTAAGATTTTTATGGAGTGACTTCTAATGAACTTTTATATAATCAAGTCAGTTATCAATTTTGAGGTTATTGAGAAGTTATTTCTCTAAACCTAATTTTTTAATATTTTTCTAATTTCTTTTAAAAACAATTTTAACATTCTTTATTTTTAATTTTGAGTTCCAAATTCTCTCCCTTTCTCTCCTTTCTCTCCCTGAGACTGTAAGCAATTTGATATATGTTATAGCATATATATTATATATATATTGCTGGATCAAAGGGTATGAAAATCTTTATAGGCCTTTGGGCATAGTTACAAATTGCTCTCCAGAAAGGTTGAATCAGTTCACAGCTCCACCTCTAAACTTAATTTCCATCAAATTGATTTCAAGTTTTGGCAAAAAAATTTTTAATAAAAAATGAAGTCTTTGAATAATTTATGTTTTTAGTTTTACTGAACATTGAGCAGTTTTCAGTTGCTTCTACTTTTTGCATCTAGTCTTTTCCATTGATCAACTTTTCTATTTTTTAATCAGTATCAAATCATTTTGAAGACTGTTGCTTTCATATCAAGGAGTTGAACAGGGGTCTCTGCTCATTTGAATCCATCAGTTTACTTGATTAAATTTCTATATGGAGAATGAAGGTAATAGAAACAACAAGATGGAAGGACCTCCCTCTAAGACTTTGAATGGCCCATTTATACTTTGTAAAGGACAGTATTGAGTATAAAAAAAATTAAGGATATTCATCTGCTGGTTGGCAAAGACAATGGATCTGCCCAACCACCCTTTTCTTCATGAAGTCACTGACTGGGGTGAGGAGAAGAAATGAATAGTTTAGGTATATAAAAACCAAAGAACCAACTCTGTCAGGCTGGAGCCTCAGAGTCAGTCAAGAAGCAAACCGTCCTATGAAGAAAGTATCAAGTTCTATAGGAAACTCACTCTTCACTTTTTCCTCCACACCTCTTAGAGAGCAGGAGTAAAAGGTGAGATGGGAGATTCTTTCCCCTTTTCCTATTCTCATCAGCAGTGGCGTCTTGGAGCAGAAACACATGATAGCATTGAAAAAGAACAGAATCCAACAGCAAAGTCAAAAGGAGTAGAGTCAACAAAAGTCTGGTGCCTGCAACTGAGATCCTGTTCAGGATATGTTGAGTCCCAGAGCTGCTAGTCCTAAGGTTCCAATTATTATTATTATTTAGTTCCAGTTATTTTTAAGCCAGAATTTTGGTTGAGTCCAAATCTAGAGGTGATAGAGACTACAACTGCACACTTGTCAGTCCTAGGGTAGAGGTTTCTGTTGTCTCCAAAAGTGTATAGTGGTACCTAGCCTGGAATTTCAGCTAATCACTAAAGTGGGGAGGATGAAACCCACAACTAAGTATCAAAGCCATATGTACTGCCTATGAGCAGGTCCGTGGACACTAATGTGGAGACACCATACCACCACATGGAGTAGGACGAGGACATCAGTAGATGTTGGAGACCCATGCTGCTTGAAGTATAAGTGCCTTGGCCATATGTGTTCTTACATGTATTCCTCTTCACTTGTGAATTCTGGGTTTCCACTCTTCCCACTCTTATTGATTATATTTTTAAGAGAGTGTTACTCATGTTTATGGGAGAGATGTTTTGTTGCATAACTGTCATTATGCCTTTTCAACAAAAGGAATAACTGTCGTTATGTCTTTTCGATAAATACCTTTGTTCTGAGCTAAGTGTAGCTTTTGGGAGCTATTGAAGACAAACATCAGTGGGGATGCACAGGCTATAGTATAGGATTAGAGGAGTGATAATCTCACTGTTCTTTGATTAGTCCACAGTCTGAGTATTGTGTTTAGATCCAGGTGCTCCATTTTAGGAAAGACAGATAAGCTGAAAAGCATCAGAGTAGGAAGTGTAGGAAGGTGAAAGTTGCTATATAGGAAAGGCTAGAAGAACAGAGGATCTTATGCCTAGAAAAGGGAAGACTTAGGAGGACAGGTTGGCATTTAAAAGACCATCCAGAAGAAAGATTAAGCATTCTATTTGACTCCTACAACCCTAAACACTGGGTGGAAATTTCAGTGAATCCAACTTAATTGTAAAGACATCCTTAACAAGTTTTTTTGTTGCTCAATTGTTTTCAGTTGTGTCTGACTTTTCATGACCCCATTTAAGCTTTTCTTTGTAAAGATACTGGAGTGATTTGCCATTTCCTTCTCCAACTCATTTTACAAATGAAGGAACTGAGGCAAACAGATTTAAGTGATTTGCCCAGGGTCACACAGCTAGTGAGTGTCTGAGGCCAGATTTTAACTCAGGATGATGAATTTTCCTGACTCCAGGCCCAGCATTCTGTCCACTGTGCCCTCTATCTATCCATCTTTACAATTAATGTTACACTAAAGTGGAATGGCTTACTTTGGGGAAACAGGCATCCTACTTCATTAGGGGTCTTTGGGCTTCAGAAATTCAATGGCTTCTGGCTGGAAATATTGGAGGTGGAAATCTTACTCAGAGAAGGTTAGACCAGATCACCACCAGCAACCACTGTTGAGACAGACAAGCTTTTCTAACTGCAGCAGAAAGACAATCTAAGGGAGAAACAGGAAGCAACATATAGCAAGAGAGTCAAACCACCTCATCCACAGCCTTCCCTCAGATTCCAATGGAGACAATCCAAGATCCCTGAGAATAATAGCATCCCTCAGGAGACTTAAGGGGCTTCCAATCCATCCCTTGCTGTCATAATATAGGGAAGCATCTCTTAGAGGGCAGCTCACTGATACAATGGATAGAACATGGCTTGGAATCAGAAGACTTATCTTCATGAGTTCAAATTTGGCCTCAGAAACTTGTGAGCTATGAGATACTGAACAAGTCACTTAACCTTACTTGTCTTAGTTTCTCATCTTAAAATGTGTTAGAGAAGGAAATGGCAAACCACTCCAATATCCTTGCCAAGAAAACCCCAAATGGAGTCACAGAGAGTTGGGTCTGACAGAAACAACTGAACAACAAAAATCCTCTGTAGGAAAGTGCCCTTCTATCCCTACCACCAATGCCACTAACTAGCAACCAAATTCTACTGATGGGCAGGGAAGCCCAAGAACAGCCCCTCCCCCATAAACATACATCAGAACATCAACTCTGTTTCCTTTTAGGCTTCCAGGCATTGCTCAGGGAAGCCACTGCTGTGGAAATTTAACTATGCCTTCAGGTATTTCAGCCCTTGACTCCTTAGCAGCCATAGTAACTGAAGACGCTCCTCCCCACCCACCGAAAAAAGTAATTTTCACCAAATCATCAAATTATTTAACACCAGAAAGGCAGCAGTTTTATTAATGAAAATGACTTCAAAGAAGAAACATTGCCACCTGCTTTGCTGTTTCTCCATAAGGACTACTGGACCTCTTTCTCTAAGTTGCTGTTGAAACCTTTTATGTGCAGTATCTTGCCCTATGAGAGAATGAGTTTCTTCAGTACAGGTATCTCCATATCCCCAGCCCTTTGCACAGAGTAAGAGCTCAATGCTATTCATTCTTTGACGGCATCTGTAATCCCCTCCTACTGAGATTGCTTGGATTCTGTAGTGCTACTGACCTACTTTTACTAAAAATACTCCCCTTTAAGTTGTGTTTTGATTTTTCCCCAGCATTCAGGAAGCATTTATGTTCATCTAGGCCAACTCTCTTGACTACTATCCCTTGTGACCATTGAAACTTTTTAGTTTCCTGGCTGTGGTCTAGAATGCACACTATGACCACAGATCAGAGTAAAGATAAAAACCACACGCATTTGGAATTCCCTGAAAGCCCAGACTGACTTTTGTAACCTTATTCAGTCATTTTTAAGTCATTTCTGACTCTCCATTACCCCATTCAGGGTTTTCTTGGCAGAGACACTGAAGTGGTTTGCCATTTGCTTCACCAGCTCATTTTACAGATGAGGAAACTGAAGCAAACAAGGTCAAGTGACTTATCCAGGGTCACATAGCTAGTAAGTATCTGAAGCTGGATTTGAGGTCAGGAAGATGAATCGTACTGACACGAGGCTAAGCAGTCTTTCCAATGTGCTACCTTAACTTTGTAGAGGAGAGAGTGAGGCTAGTGACTTTGCACAGACCTGCCTCATTTAAATCCAGTTCACTTGCAAGTTAAGACATCACCTTTCTGATGTCATTAGTCTTCTTGGAGAACAAAGACAAGAAACAATCTGTCAGTATTAGTAGCTGCCTCACTGGTGACCCAACTGACCAGTTCCAGTTAGGCAATGGTCTTTTTTTCTTTTCTTCCTTCATTCCTTCCTTCTTTCCTTCCTTCCTTCCTTCCTTTTTTTCCTTCCTTCCTTCCTTCTTTCATTCCTTCCGTCTTTCCTTTCATCCTTTCTTCCTTCTTTCCTTCCTTTTCTTCCTTCCTTCCTTCTTTCTTTCCTTCCTTCTTTCTCTCTCTACTCTCCCTCTTTCCCCATAGGGAATCATACCTATACCTGTGGGTGCTATGCTCAAAAGAATATAAATTTTGATCAGTGAGACATCACAAGGTATGTTGGGGGTTTGTGGGCTAGATTTCTTTTTTTTTTTTCCTCTTCCCTACTTATTTATTCAATCATTTAAAAAAAA
The DNA here is from genome assembly GCA_028646515.1 of Pseudochirops corinnae. Classification (NCBI taxonomy): domain Eukaryota; kingdom Metazoa; phylum Chordata; class Mammalia; order Diprotodontia; family Pseudocheiridae; genus Pseudochirops; species Pseudochirops corinnae. The sequence continues at coordinate 136,145,717 of CM053592.1, forward strand.
CTGGGACAATTCTCTCTTTTGTCCCACATAGTTTCATTTATGATTTCTTAAAATAAGCACTGGAATTAAAATTTCTTTAAAGAGCACTAGAAAACCAGGCTTTGATAAAACTCATTGAGATTAGAATGGAGCTACTTTCAGGACTTAAACCCAAATCACTCTGACTCTCACTTATTGGCCAACAGTAGGTCCCAGCCCCAGCCTCACTTGGTCATTGTTTGGGTTTTGATGCTCAGAGTGAGTATAAATAGAAATTGTTTCTGTTTTAGCGAGAAACCATAAAAGTCTTCCCCTCCCAGATTTATTTATTTATTTTTTACTAGGTGAAAGAGACCATTTTTTTGGCTCCTTTGCTACACTGAATGGGCATTGCCTCAGACAAACTAGCCAAGGTCTGTCGCTGCATCCAGACCCATCTCCTGTCATCCTGATCCATATCTTGCCACTGGGTCCAGATGACTGGGGAGGAGAGAGTGGTGGTGATTTTGCACAGCCCTATGTCACAAATCCAATCCATATGCAAGTCAAGACATCAGATTCCTGATGTCACTGGTCCTCTTAGGGAATAACAAATCCTTATATATAAAATTAACTTAATGGTTATCTGATTTTTTAGATTGTGAATCTGGAAGGAAGGAAGGAAGGAAGGGAGAGTGGGAGAAAATATTTTCCCAGATATATTTTCATCTTTAAGAAGACTAGAAGGAGAAGGTCTTGTTTTATGCAAATGAATGAACAGTTTGTTTCTAGACAGTGTAGCAATTGAGGAAGATTTGGGAGGAGACCTTCCAGAAGCCCTTCCAATTGCATTACATAGATATCAGTTTCTTTTTGTATGTGTGTGTGTGTGTGTGTGTGTGTGTGTGTCTGTGTCTGTCTGTCTGTATGTATGTGTGTAAAACAAGTAAATATATGTAACCAAACCTACCTTCCTTTATAAAAGAAAAAAAACCTGTCCAAATAAATATTTGACAAACAGCTGTCATTAAATCTATTTTATAAACACATTATGAACGTATTTGAAATCTATGGACCAACAGAATGATAAGATAAGGTAATGACAATAGTATAGATATTTTGAAAGCATTATATGCTCAGTATTGCATTTCATTCTCAGAACAGCCTTGTGAGGTAGGTAGGTCATTTATGAAATGGAATTATCACATGATTTTTTTCTCAGAAAGGAAAGTGATTTACCCAAGAATAAACAGATAGTAAGCAAGAGAGTGAAAATTCAAATTCAAGTCTCTTAAATTCAAATCTGGAGCTCTTTCCACTGAACCTCAGCTCCCTCTGCAGTTCTGACAGATCACCAGCTAAAATGGCAGCCCTGACAGTCACCACATGAGCCTCTCCATTTCTCGGTAAAACATCTGCCTGTTCCTTAGAATTCCTAAGACAGTGCCAGAATTTCCTCAACAGTCTCCTAGGTAATCAGAGTGCCTTATTTGCGTATTGCCTAATAAGAAAGGGTGTGGGGACTTGAGACTACTTGGCCCCAGAGGACAAAATTACCACAGATTGGTGGAAATTGCCTGCCTCCATAAGGAAAATTCTTTTAGACCTACCCAAAATTGGACTGGACTGAATTAGGACACAGTAAGTTTCTTAACCCTGGAGGTCTTTGAGCAGAGACTGAATAGATTTTTTTCTTTGGCATTGTCTAGAGAGAATTCTCATTCATAGCTTGGACCAGCTGACCTTTGGGATCCCTTCCCATACTGGCATTCTGTAATTATTGGTCTCATCCACGGACTGACCCTGGCTTGAGTTGTGCAATTCCCTCCTGAGATGCTGGAATATGGTTTTGCCCTGCCTGCATCATGGGCTCTGGGAATAAGCCTTTCCAACAACATTTATCCTGCCTCTGCAACTTACAAAGATAATGTACACTTAGTCCCTGATTCTCAGAACTCAGCCAGCCTCTGCAAAGTATTTAGTGTAGTGGAGACAGAGCTATCTTCTGATAAATCTTCCCCTAAGAATGGTGTTGATGGCTCTTGTTTCCTCTTGCAAGGATGTTGTCACAGCAAAAGAAGTTCTTGGTCCAGTTTGATGTGCATCAGCAGATTCGCTTGGCCTCCCTGAAGCAGACTTCAGAAGCTATGGATCAGCTGGGAGCCCAGCTTGAGACTCAGATGAAGGTAACATTGACAGAAATGCTTCTTTGGAAAACCCATGTTCAATTCAATTTAATAAATATTAACTAAGCACTTGTTATGCCCAAGTAAACAGACTTTGTGAACAAAAAGAAAAGCTTTCATTTATAAAGTTCTTTTTTTCTACAACAGCCCTGTGAGGTAAGGAGTGTAATATCATCCCCCAGATAAAAATGAAGAAATTAAGGATCAGAGAGTCATTTACCCAAAGTCTTGTTATTGTTTAATTGATTAGTTGGTCCAACTCTTTATGATCCCATTTAGGGTTTTCTTAGAAAAGATACTAGTTTGCCATTTCCTTTTTCAACTCATTTTACAGATGAGGAAACTGAAGCAAACAAGGTTAAGTGACCTGCCCAGGGCCCTTCTGTCTGAGGCTGGAATTTGAACCCAGGGCCTTCTGACTCCAAGACCAACACTCTATACACTGCACCACCTAACTTGCTCAAGGTCACACTGATATTAAACATCACAGCCAGGACTCTTACCCACATCTCTTGTGATTTTAGTAGACTAATACTCTTCTCAGTGTATCACACTACATCTGTGAATGGAAGGGGGTGGGGTGGTTGGTCTGTCTTTTGCAAATTTACCTTCAGGTGGTCACTAGCAATATACACACATGTACACAAACACAACACCCACATATGCACACACATATATGATTTGGTCAAGGTTGGCAATAACTGGAGTTTCCTCTTTAATAGGAATGTTCATGCAGCTCAAAAACCATTTTAATAAATAAGCCTGATGATGAAATCATATCATCATGGAAATCCAAAGCATGACTTTAAAGTACCATGACTGCTTCTTAAACATCCTTTTTCAGGATTTATTCATCCAAATAAATGCTGATCACTTCAAAGTAGTCCCCTTAGGAAGCTGTGAGCTTTTTCCAACAATGCTGTGCAATATTATTCAAACTTTCTGGACTCCTCTTTAGGGGATCAAATGCCATTCAATACTTTAATAGCACATGCTTTTTCAACTCCACAGTTAGGATAAATCTTTGTTTTTTGAGGACAGATTTGATTTTTGGAGAGAAGTAAAAAGCACTTGGAGCCAAATCTTGTGAAGGAGGAGAGTGATTGGTTGAGTTGGGTACAAGCATTTTTGTTCATAATTGGAGTGTGCCCAAGAGGTTGATTTTCTGTAATGTGCTGTAATAACAACCCTGGACTTGAGATTTGAAGACTTACTTGCTCTGTGTCCTCACTCTGACCTTCCATAAAACTGCAATTTTGGCAACAAATTCACCTCTCTGTGACTCTTTTCCTCATCTGTGAGGTGAGAATGATAGCATCTGGGAGACGTTTATAATAGGATCACTGGGAGCCAAGGGCTTTCTTTCTTCACTTTTAAGTCACATTGAAATGTGAGATGAAGTACATACCATTCTTTACTAACTATAAATGGTCTACACTGAACAACAGATAGGATTGGGATCTACAGAGATGAAAGGACCCCCATCAAATGTCCTCATTGCTTGTTTTCTTCTCTTGCCTATTCAGGAAGCTGAACAGATCTTCGTCACTGAATTGGCAGCATTGTCTAGAGTGCCCCTCACTGAAAACAAACCAGCAACAAACAAGAGGGGGCAGCCTGGTAAGTGAAATGAGAATGAAGAGGCAGAAGATCTGGGTGTGAATCTCAGCTCTACCAATCACCTCTAGTGAGTAACATTTCCTTCTTCAGCTCATTTTACAGATGAGGAACCTGAGGCAAACAAGGTTAGTAACTTACCCTAAGGTCACATTGTCTGAGGCTGGAATTTGAACTCAGGCTCTTCCGACTCCAAGCCCAACACTCTATCCACTGTACCACCTAGTTTACTCAAGATCACACTGATATTAAACATCAGAGCCAGTACTCTTATCCACATCTCTTGTGGTTTTACTAGACTAATACTCTTCTCACTGTATCACACTACCTCTGTGAATGGAAGGGGGTGGGAGGTTGGTCTGTCTTTTGCAAACTTACTTTCAGACAATCAGACTAACATTATACACATACATACACACGTGCATGGTGCTAGCAAGTCACTTCAGCTTTCTCTGGACCTCAGTTTATTCATCTGTTAAATAGACACAACTATACTCTCTTCCCCAATTACCTTAAAGAACTGTTATAAGGACTGAAAGCAGTAATTATTATAAAGCTCTTTATAAGTATAAATGTTGGCTATAGTTATTATAATCATAATCATCTTTGTCATTACTGTCCATTAAAGCCCTTCTTTGATGTGTCCTCATTGTGGAAAGGTATCTTGGCATTATGCTAGGCTATACCAGTGGTCAGTTAGGGCAATTGGTGGTTCAGTGGATAGAGCACTGGGCTCTTAGACTCTTAGATCAAAAGACAGCATGTCCGAGCAGAAAGAGACCTGAGGGCATAGAATATGCAAGTTGAAAGGGCTCTTCAATCAAAGGATCATAGATTGTTATAGAAAGCCAGAAGATACTTTAGAACATGGATCATAAAATTTCAGTTTTAAGATCTTTTAAGCTATGGAATATTTGAGCTGTAAGGGTGCTTAGAAACCTCATAGTCTAACCTCATCATTTAATAGAAGAGAATGAGGAACAGAAAAGGGAAATGGCTTGCCCAGAGTCATACCACTAGTGCAGGTAGGTGGTACAGTGACTAGAGCACCATCACTGGAGTCAGAAGAACCTGAGTTCAAATCTGGCCTCAGACACTTACTAGCTGTGTGACCTTAGGCAAGTCACTTAACTCTGATTGCCTTACCCCCCCCCCCAAAAAAAAGTTTGAAACTGAGATAGTTTGTCTTCTGCAGAGAAATGTCTGAGGAACAAAAAGAAGAAGCCCCTGCCTCAAGAAAATGATGATCCTAGTCTGAATGAAGATGATCCTACCTCCAGGGGTCAGACTTCAGGATCTTTCAGGTATAATTGTGGTCTACAAGTTCCATTTATGGCCCTACAGGTCTACCTTAGTTCTACCATATAGTCCTAGTGGGACCACTGCAGTGGTGTGCTGGTGAGTCCTTAACAACTGGCTCTTTGAAAAAAAAGAAAATGGATGCACAACTCACTTTTAAGTTTATCCTGCATTATGTTAACACTTTATCTATTACTTTATTAAGTCTAGATAATCAACAAGATAAATCAAGCCATGATTTGTAGCTTACATTGAACTTTTGTTGATTCCTCATCTTTCTTTATGTCTCTGCGACTTTTGATGCTGTCGATTACCCTCTTCTGGATAATCTCTCCTATCTAGGTTTGCAGGACATTGCTCTCCCCTGTTTCTCCTCTTACCTGTCTGGCCATTCCTCTTCAGTAGCTTTTCCTGGATCTTCATCTTGCCATGCCCACTAATTCTGGATGTCCCTCAAAATACTGTGCTGTCCTGTGACTTCTCTTCCCATTCTCTGTCATCTCACATGGCAGTCTCATCTGCTCCCATGAATTTGATTTCCCTATCTATACAACTGATTCCAGATCTTTATATCTAGTATATAGATAATCTCATACAGTTGAAACTGACTGGTGAGGCAATCATATGGCAAAAATAAAATAAAATAATCTGCATTGTCCAACACAGTGGTTCCCACTTAATCTTCTACAAACCTGTTGGGAGTTCAAGATGAGGGCCCATGGAGGTTGTGCTCAAATTATTTAATGGCAATTTAAGAAATAAATAACTATAAATCACATCATGAATAGCATATTAAGTCACTCTAGGAGGTTACATCACATTTTTGTTGTGGTAGTTGAAAGTGATTCACAGAACAAAAAGTGTTGGGAACCTCAGTCCTGGAGAATGAACCTCAAGTATGATATAAGGATCTAAGGTAGTACACTATGACTCTAGTTCATTTTGTATTTGTTATTAAATAACACAGTAAAGATAAATTGATGGAAAAAACATTGGCAGTGAGGAAATAAAACTATCGCTTTTTGCAGATGATATGATGGTATACTTAGAGGACCCTAGAGAATCAATTAAAAAACTAGTGAAACAATTAACAACTTTAGCAAACTTGCAGAATATAAAATAAACCCACATAAATCATCAGCATTTCTATATGTTACCCACAAAATCCAGCAGGAAAGGATAGAAAAATTTCGTTTAAAATAACCAAAGACAGTACAAAATCCTTGGAAATCTATGAGCCAAGACACACGTAGGATTTATATACACACAATTACAAAATACTCTTTATACAAATAAAAACAGATTTAAGTAATTGGAGGAATATTAATTAGTTATGGGTATGCTGAGGCGATGTAATAAAAATGACAATACTACTTAAATTAATTTACTTATTCCATGCCATACCAATCAAACTGCCAAAAATTATTTTACTGAGCTAAATATAATAATAACTAAATTCATCCCTAGAAACAAAAGATCAAGAATACCAAAGGAATCCATGGAAGAAGCTTTTTGTGGTAGTAAAGAATTATTAAATTAGGATATTCTCACAAAATGGGGAATGAATGACCATGTGATGGTATGTAAATGTGATGGAACACTATTGTGTTGTAATAAATGATAAAAGAATAGTTTCAGAAAAACCTGGGAAGATCTGTATGAACTAATACAAAGTGAAGTGATCAGAACCAAGAGAACAATTTACACAACACCAGTTGTTAAAGATATTAAAGATAATTATAAAAGATTTAGTATTTCATCAATATAGTGATCCACCCCAACTCCTAAGGATTCATGATGAAAACATGCTTATCCACTTCCATACAGAGAACTGATGAACTCAGAGTATAGATTGAAGCATATTTTTTTTCTTTCTTTTGGAGCGTGACTAATGTGGAAATATGTTTTGCTTGACTTTCATATGTTTAATCGGTGTTCTAATTCTTGCCTTCTAAATTGATGAGAGAGAGTTGCAAGAGGTAGAAAATTTGGAACTGAAAATGAAAATAAAAATTGGATAAAAAATTTAATGCCATAATACAGAATAGTATTAGCATGAGTCTCTGATGCCCTTGAAGAAGGAGACTAATTCCTACATACTTGGCTTTGATCACGTCTTTGTTAAATACTTGAATTGTAAAGTAAATATAAGACACTGCACAGGAATATGCCAGAGGATAAAATGTATAGAAAAAGAAATCCAATAAAATATTTAATGCACATGAGGTTGGATTGGTTGACAAAGGAAAAAAAAGAGAAAAGGATAGGAGGTGATGATACTTACTTTACATTTATGATGAACTATTAAAAGGCAATCATGACCAGTTGTTTTCCAAAACTAAGTTGGGTGTATGGCAGAAAGTCTTGTTTGGTCACTATAGCAGGGAGGTTTGGAAATCACCATCCCTTGAGAGCTCTTAAAATAGAATTATTCAGCCATCTGTTTTTGATCATTAAATTAAAACCTGCCTGTGACAAGGAGCTAGACCAGATGACAGTTTCAAGGTCCTTTCTAGCTCTCTGAGTCTAAGTAAATCATAAAATCTTAGAAATAGAAAAAAAAAAGCTTAGAGGTGATTTAGTCTAAACTCCCAACCAGCATTGGAATCCACAATACACCATCTCTGATATATGACTGACCAATTTTTGCTTGAACAATTAAATGACAAGAGGTACATTAGCTAGCAAGACAACACATTCCACTATGAAGAATTTTAACTGTTAAATAATTCTTCTTTATCATGACAAAAAAAAATCTATCTACAAGCTTCACCCTTTGCTCCTGGTTATGCCTTCTGAAGTCAGGCAGAACAAATCTGAACCCTCTTCCACACAAAAGCCGTTTAGATACTTCAAGACTGTTTAAAGTATGCCCCTAAGTCTGCTTTTCCCCGGACTCAACATCCACAAAGTAAATGTCCTACCTGGTGCATGTGGATGACTTTTGGGAAAATCCTCATGTGTATCTCTTTGGAAGAACTGGTGATGAAGTGGTTAATAAATAAACTCCAGTAACCTTTTATAAGCTTTGTAATATCCGTGATAAGAGCACACATTTAAATAGTTCTTTATGGTTTAAAAGGCACTTTTCTCACAGTACCTACGTAAGGTAATACAAAGCATTATTGCCCCCATTTAATAGATGAAGTAACTGAGACGTTAGATGAGACATTAATTGACCTGCTCAGGGTCTTGTAGAGAATATGTAAAAACTAGGATTCACTTCCAGGTCTATAGATTCCCAAATTGTGGGTTCTTTTCAGTGCTTTATGCAGTTGGCCATCTGCACCCACATTGTGTTGAGTTTGTCCACGACTAGAACCTTATCCGAGATACATGATTGTGTGTGTGATAAGAACTGTAGAATATTTCACTCAATTTGGCAGTCAAGTATATTGGGCCTTCATTATACCTTTACATGGAGCTAATTGGGCTGAGGAATTTAACCAGTCATGCCTGCTCCAACTCTGCCCTCTGCTGCTCTGCTACATTATTTGTGGAAAATGTACATAGCTCCTTGGGAAATGATGTGGTGGGTGATGGTGTATTAATTCATAGGATCCTAAGTTTAGAACTAAAATGGACAATGGAGATCATCTCATTTAACCCTCTCATTTTGTGGATAGAAAACTAAGGTCCAAAGAGGTTAATTATTTCTTAAGGAACAGAACTAGGATTAGAAGCCAAGTCATGTGATCCCCATGCAGGCTTTTCCCATTTCATGTTGTCTCCCTGGAAGAATTAGAATCCCTTTCTCCTGGCTTTCCAAACTTGTCTGTTCTCACATACTGACTCAGGAGTACCTGGAGGTGGGGCAGGCAGGTGGCACTGTGAATAAAGCACCAGCTCTGGAGTCAGTTCAAATCCAACCTCAGACACTTGACACAATTACTTGCTCTGTGACCTTGGGCAAGTCACTTAACCCCAATTACCTTGCCTTTCCCCCCTCAAAAAAAATTCCAGAATCAGAATCAAGACACTTGGGTTGACATTCCAGTTCCTCTTACTGACTAGCTGTGTAGCCTTGGGCAACTTCATTTCTATGAGCTTCAGTTTTCTTTCTCCATGAAATATACCTAAGCTTCACAGGACCTCCTTCATGGGTCTATTATGTAAAAAATGCCATGGCACCTTGAAGTGATAGAAGATATTGACTTCTTATTACCACTATTATGTGCTTGGTACCATATGGCTGAGAGAAATGATTGTTTCTCTCCTATATTAATAGCCAATTATTTAATTAGAACAAAGGTTTTTCTCCTTACTTTCTTCATTTAGAAATCAGCCCTTGTAGTTTATTCAGGCAGCCTTTGAAGTGCAGGGCTCATAATGAGACGAAATCTTGAAATTTGACCCAACTGGAAAACAGATCTGTTTAAAATGTAAAGAAATTTTAGTTTAGGTGAACTGATGGATTTTGGCCCATTTTGTTTTACTTGGAGAACTCTGGGAAAAAGTGAATTCTCCTTTTAATCTAGATTAGCCTAGATGAGTGATATGAGTATAGATAAGTTTCTTTGATCAAGACTGAGTGATCAGAATCATGTCCCCCAGACCATCACTAGAATTAGCCCACCTTTTCTTATGATAGTCATTCTTCTTATTAATTGTTAACCAATCAGACTTGATTACCACCCTCTGGGCCACTCCCTCTTCCAAGGGTATATAAGCATTGAATGGGTTACATTAGGGGTCTCTGACATTCAAGAGTACCACTGACCGCTTTTATTAATTATTACCAGTATGATTAATAAAATAATTTCATAGAAACTATGTTTCTCAGACTTAATACATCACATGGCTTGACCTTTCTTGAAAAAAGAGCAGCCATCAGATCACTGAATCATAGATTTCAATTTCGAAGGGACCTTGTAAGTCATCATGAATCCTTCATTTACATATGAGGAAACTGAGGTACAGTGAAGCTGAGAAGCTTGCCCAGGGTTGCACAAGTAGCAAGTGAAATGGTAAGGCTAGAATTTATACTCAGGCCCTCTCACTCTATATCTCATTTCCTTTCCATTGCATCGCCCTGTGTATATTTATAGAATCAGTTGCTTTCCATTCATTTGGAATAAATTTTGTCTTTCCACACTGAGAAAAAAAATGGAGTGATCCTTTGCCCTGAGTTCTCATTATTTCATTTCTTCTGTTTTATAAACAGTAAATTGCAGCATCAAAGTGAAAGTGACATTGGCGAACTAGAGAAATCAAAGAAGATCAGGAAAAAAAGAAGTAACTGATAGTTACTTGAAAAGACATCAAATTGTCAGTGTCAAGACCACTGCCTAGAAATCAGAAGACCTGGCTGTGTGACCTTGGGCTTCAGTGTCCTCATGTGGTAACCACGGAAAATACTTGTGAAGTCTCTTTCACGTGGTTTTCATGGGGATCAAGTTTGATACTGTGTTTGTAATAAAAGTCTGTAAAACTTTAAAATATTATGAAAAGGGAAATCGGTTTTATTGTCTAGGACCAAAAAACATAAAAAAATGTCCAGAAAAAAATAAAATATCTTTCCCTTTATATTTGCAGATCCATTAATTCACTGCGCCATCTTGGAGAAATCAGTTGTGCTCCTTGGACCTCATCATCGTCTTATTGGTCTTTATGGTCCCTCCCAGGTCTAATGTTCTATGTAAACTCCTTTCCCACTCTGATATGGAATGTTTTGTGTTTTGTTGCCCCTTCCCAATCAGAAATATTCTCACTCTGTGAAAATGATGACTTTAAAAAGAAAATAAATTTGGAAAATTGATGCGATTATGAACATTTTCATGAATGGCAGAACTACTGCTGGACTGACCATAGCAAGCTTACCTTTTGTTCTTATTTCTTTGGAAGTGATTTCTAAAACCTAGCCAATAGTGCCCTCTGGTGTTAGAAAAAATATTTGTGTTCCAAATTTCTGTGAAGGTTGAAGAAGTACTTTCTCCTATTAACATCTCTATCAATCAATAAACATGTATTAAGCCCCTACCAAATGCCAAGTATGATGCTAAATGCTGGGGATACAAAAAGAGGCAAAAGACAGTCCCTGTCCTCAAGGAGCTTGCAATCTTAGATTCATTTAGAAATAATGTTTCAAACAGCTTTTCAAAGTCAAGTTACTGACTTTCAGGGCTCCATGAGACCTAGAGACCATTTTTCCTAACCCGAACTATTTATAGCTAATGATTAGTTGATAAGCAGTATGGCTTAGTAAATAGAAGGTCATTTTTGTAATCAGTAAGACATATTCAAGACCCACATCTGACACAAACTATCTGGTGACCGTGGGTAAGGCATATAGCCTATCTCCCTGAGGTTGTCAGTTACAGGAGAAGTTGCTAATCTTTATCCAAGGAGGGAGTTTCCACAATGGGAATTCCCAATACCAGTGAAATTATAGGTAACAGACCAAAAAGGAAAGATTTGCATTAATATAGTACTTTATTACTTGCTTGACATTTAATGTACTAGGGCAGCGGTTCTCAACCTGTGGGTTATGTTCAATTTGTAACAATGAAAATACATCTTGCATATCAGATATTTACATTACGATTCATAACAGTAGCAAAATTACAGTTCTTAAGTAGCAATGAAAATAATTTTACGGTTGGGAGTCACCACGACATGAGGAACTGCATTAAAGGGTCATGGCATTAGGAAGGTTGAGAACCACTGGACTAGGGTATCATTAGATGATTCTAAGAATGTGTTGGGCGACTAAGTGACATAGTAGATAGAGTGTCAGGCCTGGAGTCAGGAAGACTCATCTTCATGAATTGAAATCTGACTTCAAACACTTACTAGCTGTATGACTCTGGGCAGATCACTTAATCTTGTTTGCCTCAGTTTCCTCCTCTGTAAAATGAGCTGGAGAAGGAAATGGCAAACCGCTATCTCTGCCAAGAAAACCCCATATAAAGTCACAAAGAGTTGTACATGACTGAAACAACTGAACAATAACAACAAAAAGAATATGTTAAGATCTGGAAGTAGGTACTGTAGCTCAAGGAACTTGTTTGACTTGCATAGTAAATGGCAGAGTCAAAGCTTGAAACCAAGTCCTCTCCTCTAACTCAAAATGCAGTTCTCTTTCTAGGATGCCATTGTTGCCTCCTAACTGAGGAAACAGAGTCATCTTTCTATAAGGAATACTTGCACAAAAAGGCAAGAGGTAATAAAAGAAAACATGGGAAACTTGAGGCCAAGTCCAATCTCCAACACTATTTAAAGATAGGGTTGATTGATATTTATGCAATTAAGTTAGCCCAGCCACTCTTAAAATAAGTGATAATATGTCCAGTTGATCAATAATGGTCTTTAGACTAAGTATGAAAAGTCCTTTGAATGGTACTAATATTGCACACAGAAGTCTTATTCAGATAATCTAATGAGTTGAGAAATTAATCTTCCAGGAATTATACCAAGTATGTTGTTCCAGAGAGAGACCACTTGGAGGGGAAGGAGAGGGCTTTTCCCTGGCTCCAGCCTCATTTGGAAGAGTACTTTGTGAGCTTCAAAGGGTCCAAAGGATGTTGGAACTCCAATCTTTCCATCAGTGTTCTCACCACATCCCAACATCAGATGACAATAGCATCTAAATTAGGAACCAAGGACAGATGGATTCACATTCACAATGCTTAAGGCGAGGTTCCTGAGCACTCCACAGATGGGAGAAAAGGACTGCTGGAAATCAACAGCTATGAGTTACTCCTTTGTGACATGCACCCTTTAGACTGGAGCCTATTTTCCCTTAAAATCTGCATATACTTATGGAAGAATGTCATAGATATGTTTGGGAGTGGGACAAACTTTGTAGCAACTATTCTTACTGTACCACCATTGTAAATTACTTTTTCTAAAAGCTCTTTAAGTCTTGCTGATTAAATTGGTTTTCAGCTGATAACATTATGGAGGAGCACGTTGGTGGCATCTCATGCCAATGTCATTAAAGCTACTCCTCTCTCCCCTAGGAATACCACTAGAACCCAGAGGGAAGAGATTTAGACTGCCTAGTATCAACAACCTCACTCATCAGTAGGAATTAGAATGATAAGTTTTAGTGCTAATATGGCCTACTCTTGACTTGAGCAAGTCTATTTCCCTCTCTGTGCTCAGTCTTCTCACCTGTAAAATGGGGAAAATATTCAGCTGACCTAGTTCTTAGGACTGTTGGAATTAAGCCCAGTATTGCTTTATAGAACAATATGGAGTTTGACAGGGATGTAAACTATTATTATTATGAAGTATTACACATCTTGGGTATTTGATTAGGTTGAAGATGATGAATGCTATAAATGTGCTCTCCCCTGAACCCCCATCAATTTAATAATTAGCTGCCATGATCGTAATCTAGAGATTAGCTAATTAATGGTTGTTCCTAGTCTAGATCAAGATACATCTTCTATGTGAAGTCTTCTCCAAATGAAGGAAGGAATGAAAAGAAAGGAGGACAATGAAGAGGAGAAGGATAAGGAGGAGGAGGAGGAGAAGGAGGAGGAGGAGGAGAAGAAGGAGGAGGAGGAGGAGAAGAAGAAGAAGAAGAAGAAGAAGAAGAAGAAGAAGAAGAAGAAGAAGAAGAAGAAGAAGAAGAAAAAGAAAGAATAATGATGGTGATGATAATTAAGCAAAGAAGATACAAATAAAAAAATAAAGCTGTCCTCACTATCATATCCCATATACTAATATGGGAAAATAACATGTACAAGAACATTCATTTGCTAGTCAGATGCAAAAGACCCCAAGGTCTTTCAGGTGCAATAGGAAAACAGTTGGTAATACATTTTCTTTCGTGTAATGACCATTGATAATGACATATCTCTTGAATTATGTGATGGTGTCAAAGGCTTTTGTAATTTAACAAATTTATTTTCCGATTCTTTAGAATTTTTACTACTCAGGAGGTGGGGTGACCACCCCTGCAAAGGCAGTAGCAAGTTTCATATCCACAAATGTTGCTCCCTTGCAATGGTCTGCTATCTCACCTACACCTCTTGGATTCCCAGGCTTCCTTCAATACTCTTTTCATATACCACCTGCTCCCTGAGGCTTCTCCTGATCTTCTCAGCTGCTAATGCCTCCCCTTTTCATATCACTTTCCATTTACTCTGAATATGTCTTACATATACTGAGTTATTTCAATGTCATCTCCCCATTAGAATGGTCTGATCTCTTGCCCTCTTGCTTTGATGATATAGAAGTTCTGCAGATTTGGTGTGGAGTACTTGGAAGCTGCCTAGAGATGAAAGACCAGGATAATTATCAGGTCCCAGTTCTAGGTAGAAAAAGGGACTTTCTCAGCTAGAGTCAGAACAGTATCCTGAGTGCCTGTGTCTGTAAGTTGGGCTTGTAATATGTGAGGGTTTGGAATAGACTCCAGAACAAAAAATATCCTGGGGTAATGTTTAAAGTCTCCAGGCCAGATAAATTACATTATCTATGTTGTATTATGATTTTATTTTGTTACTTATTTCCCAATTACATTTTAATCTGGTTCCTCCAGGAGTTCTGAGTTTAACACCTATGTTCTATGTGATAGTTCTTATTGTGAACTGCTCCAAACATTCTGGAGAATAATTTGAAAGTATACCCAAAGGGCTGTAAAAACTATAAAAACCCTTTGACCCAGAAATACCAGCACTAAGTCTTTAACCCAAAGAGATCAAGGAAAAGCAGAAAGGACCTAGATGCACAAAAATATTTATAGCCAATTACTTTTTTGTGGTGGCAAAGAATTAGAAATTGAGGGGATATCTATCAATTGGGTAATGGCTGAACAAGTTGTGGTATATGATTGTGATGGAATACTCTTGTGCTATAAGAAATGATGAGGGAGATGGTTTCAGAAAAGCCTAGGAAGATCTTTATGAATGAATGCAAAGTCAAATGAGCAGAAGAGGGAGATCATTGTACACAGTAACAGTAATATTGTAACAATGATAAGCTGTGAAGGATTTAGCTGCTCTGATTAATACAATGGTCCAAGACAATTCAGAAAGAAATATGATGAAAAACGCTATGCATCTCTATAGGAAAAGAAATTGCTGAACTCTGCATGCAAACCAACTTCAGAATTCTAGTCAATGTAGTGATGAGTCGTTACTTCAGAATACTGAGAATGCCATGTGTCCTGTTCTGAGACAAGCCAACTTAGGCTTCTTGTCCAGGCTAGGGATTGAAATGAAATGAGAGAATATTGGCCATATAGCATTAAAAAAAAAAAAAGAAGCTTAATAATAACAACACAGAAAGCATATTCAGCAAATGTATGACAATGATTCAGTTGGGCACAGCTTCCCAGCTCTACAAGTACCACAATGGAGAGTTGACCTGTTTATGTTTACCTGTATGTGATGTTTCAAGTAACCCAGAGGAATGCCACTCTTTTCCTGGGCTTTTATGCTTTAAGCCTTTGGTCTCCAAATTGGACTGGCTCCAAGGAATATGTGTTTGCCCAATCAGAGAGTAGAAAAGGGACTTTTGAGGGTTAGAGGTAAGGATCTATTTTTTCCTCTCCTTTTTTTTGGTAGGAGACAAGCCATATGATTGGCTGTTACAGGGATTATGGGATGGAACCCACTCCTATACTTTGTACCATTCACTTTGTCAGATCCTAACTTCCTTCCTCCTGATCCAGATGTTATATAGTAATAACCTAATGACTATTAGGCCACCCACAGCAACAGTTACACAAGTGTTATTGGGAAACTCTTCCTGCATACTTACCTACACCAAGATGACCTGGTGGCACACATCCTTCAGGTCAGGCCCTGAACATCTAGGACTGATGAACAAGAATACCGCTCGTGTTTTGAATGGAAAATAATGAATCTCTAGGGATGAGTAGGTGTAGATGACTTTTAATCTGTACCACAAATCTCACCTACATTATCTTTCTCTCTACCAACAAACTCACCATTTTCCCAAAGGACCCTACAACTGTTGAGGGTGTCACCATCCTTCTAGTGACCAAGGTCCACAGCTTCTGCATCATCTTTGATCTTCTTTTCTTTTCTTTTTTAAAATTTATTTGTTTACTTTTAGTTTTCAATATTCAGTTCCACAATCCCTTGAGTTTCAAACGTTCTCCCCCTCCTTCTCCTTCCCGATTCTCTTTTCTTAACCCTCACAAATCCAGTTAGCGGCCAAATCATAAATGACGCTTTCAGGCTGCTTAATAAACATCTTAATTTTGTGAGTTCTTTTTTTTCTTCAACTCAGTTATTTTTTGGATTTTTTGTGGAGATGGTGAAAGAAGAAAAAGAACAGAAAACGAACTTTAAATTGTTATAGTCACATACCCGGCTACTGTGAAAGTGATTCAACTCCACTTGTAGTACATAAGCCTTTATGCATACTCACTTCACTGTGTTTTGTTTGTCCTGGGGGGTGGTTTTACTGGTTGTGACCAATTTATCACTTTCACTTTTTCTATTGTTCCCTTGTGAGCATCAATGACGTCAGGGAAACAGCCAAGGAATCCTTTGTATTCATGATTACATTCCTTCAGGAAATGAAATCTTTGACTGCTCTCCCAAAAGATTTGCAATTTCTTCATAAGTTTTTCATGCTTCTGCTATTGCACCATTGATATCTGTTTCATCTGGTTTAGCCACTAGAACTGAATACAATTGCTAAACGTTGCAAGATTTTTCCTGTCTTCTGATGTTCCTTGGTCAGTGGTCCCGTACACTGCTTCTGATGTTTCTGTCCAGTTGTCAGCAGCTCCTTCATACCATCATCCATGGCCTTGATGAACTTACCAACAACCTCGCATTTCTGTTCTCTTTCTATCAAGTCCAGGTCTGGGGCTTCTGATTCCATGTTGAAACGATCATAGCCCCCACCAACTCATCCTTTTCAGCCTTCCTCTTCCTAATTTTCCATTCCTTTTCATCCCCAAAATTCAAGAACTGCTGGAAAACTACACTTTCTGAGATGACAGGATGACAACACATTCTAGTCATCCATGCATGGATTCCATTTGTGTCTTTATAAATTCTTCTTTTTTTTTTTTGCCTTTTTTTGGGAGGACAATTGGGGTTAAGTGACTTACCCAAGGTCACACAGCTAGTTTTTGTGTTAAGTGTCTGAAGCTGGATTTGAACTCAGGTACTCCTGACTCCAGGGCTGGTGCTCTATTCGCTGTGCCATCTAGCTGCCTCATAATTTCTTCTTCAAAGCGACCTGTAACTTGCTTGTCTGGGAGGCCTCCATAAAATCTCTTAGATCAGTCTCTCTAGATTTCTCTACTCAGACAGTCACCACCATCATTTTGACCATCATCACTTCTAACCCCAACTACTGCAATAGACCACCTAATTACCCTCTAAGGTAATTTTTTCCACTAAGTCATTCTGTACACATCTATCAAAGCAATTTTCCCAAAGCATAGTTCTGAACATACCCCACTCCCCATTCAACAAACTCCAGTGGCTCTCTACTGACTCTAAAACTAAATTTGATTTCATCTTTATCTCACAATTTTAATTCTATTTTTGCATGTTTACATAAGTTATGCTTTATACTTCTACATTTATTGCTCTATTTCTAATAAATAGTACTTCTGTTAGGTCCTACTTTTGGATACATTTAAAATAGATAGATAGGTGACAGATAGATAGGCAGAAATAAATAGCTTATTAAGCATTAGGTATATGCCAAGTACTATGCTATGTGCTTGGGATACTTATAAAAAGCAAACAAAAGAGTCCCTTTCCTCAAAGTGCTTATTTTCTAATAACTATAAAAGTCACAAAGTGGTGCTAGAATGAGGAAAGGTAGAGTTTCTGGCTAAATAACATACGGTGGAGATAGTAGGAGAGTGAGACTGTGGCCAAGAGAACACACAAGTGGAATGATGTTTTGGGTTCCTCCAGCTAGATAAGGCAACAGGCTCACCTGTTGGTGGTGAAGGTGTTAAGCAGTCAATTACTTAGTTGCTGGGAGGGTAGAGATTGTTCGTAAATAATTTAAATATAAGTAAATATCTGCATATTTTGAATGTAAGCTCAAAACATTTTCATTGTGAGACAGGTGATCAAAAGATTTTAGAGACCACACTTTGGGCCAATGGAAAACTGTAGCAATTCTTTAAGCCTTAGTTTTGCCCAACACAGTTAAATCACCAGAATGGTTTTATTTCTTTCTTGAAGGGAGGGGACAATTAGTTTATGTGGCAGGGACCTGCCAGTCTTTTCATTTCTAGTAAGTGTTTCTCTTATTACACTCACCACCTCTTGGGCAGAAAAGTGATGAAATGGACAACCTGAGATATTTTCGGATATAACTAATGTGTTGATTCATTTTAGGGAGGGCTTCTCTTTGGAAGGGGTATGAGTGTGTGGTAATGAACAAAAGGGGGGAATTAATAAAAAATTTAAAATATAGAATAAAAATCAGAAGATACAAACACCATAATATTGTTACTATCTGAAATTTAATTTAAATTTTAAAAAAACGACGTATAACACAATTTCGTGGATGTATAGATAGATATACATGTATATGCATATACGTGTGTGTTATATGTATATCTAAATGTTTGTATTTCAGATGATTGTTAAACTTATCATAAAAATAGGTCATTTGAGTTCATTTCCTGTTCTAATATTTGATATTATGAATCCTAAAGTCTCATCTAGCTCTGACATTACACGTTTTATATTTTAAGGTCCCTGCCAACTCTAATATTGTATATCCAAAGTCCCCCTCCAGCTCCATCATTATATGATGCATAATTCTGTTTAGAACATAGCTGAGAACCAGAATGGGGGTGGGGTGGGGCTAGATTCTGAGCAGCCATTAGATGTTACAAATTTAATGTACTAAAGGTCATAATTTTTATGCACAGAAGAGCAAATTTTATGAATTCAATTGATTGTTAAATATAACAAATTAAATTATAAATACGGCTATTTAAATTATTTAATTAATCACTATTTTTAAGAACAGGTTTATAAAGAACCACAATACTTATAAACTATTTTCTTTACAACTACTTCGTGAGACTGATACATCCTAGAATGTATTATTAAAGAAATACTTTGTGGCCATCTAGAGAAGGCAAGAGTGAGCATTAAAGTCACTAAGAATGTGTAAGATATTTTAAGAAGATTTCCTGTAGAAATAGATACTTTACATGTATACACATAGACTTGACAGTTTTGGACTTAAAGGTGTAAGGCTTCAGTTAATTAGGTTACACCTCATTCCTCAGTGAATCCAGGTAAATGAAATAAGATATACAGGCAATGGGGTATAGGAATCTATCTTACTCTACAGAAAGATAGAAGAGAAGGAGATGAGAAGGAGGTTGATAAAATGATAGAAAAGAGGGCAGATTTGGAGAAGGGGCAATCAGAATGCACACCACCTTGGGGTTGGTGGAGGGGAGAGATGGGGAGAAAATTTGGAACTCAAAATCTTGTAGAAGTGAACATTGAAAACCAAAAATAAATTAATTAATGAAAAGTTTTTTTAAAAAAATGAAGTCAGGTAAACAAGGTGTCTCTGGAGACAAAAAGTCTGAGTTCAAGTTTAGTTCAGGTTCATGTTTACTTTCTAGCTATGTGACCACAGCCAAGTCGCACACTCTCTGGGATTCAGGTTTATCCTCTGAAAATGGCAACTCTAATGCTTATGCGAGGTAGCTCTCAGAAATGTGAAATTGTAACCAATTATGTAGTGCTTTACACTTTACCCATAATATGCCAAATGATTCTACTTTGTTTCCAGGCCTTAGCTCTTTGTTCTCAATTCTTACCCAATTCTTGGTCATTGAATAGACTAACTAAGACCTGGGAAAGACCTTAATTTAGAAAATCCAAGGTCACCCACCGCACCCTGGGCCATTTCCAGTCATCTTGACCTTTTGTCTTGCCTCAGTATTTCAATGACTCTAGAGGAGATAGGCTGATGACTTTGCACAGGCCTGCCTCACTCAAATCCAATCCAAGCAAAACTCAAGACCTCTTTGAGGTCATTGGTTCTTTTTGAGATCTTTTTGAGAAAGACAAACAACAACAACATTAGTATTATTGTGGTTGAAGATACATAATATTGAAGAAGGGAATGAGTTCCTTGAGGTACTAATTCAAGGCCTTTATAATTCATTTTCTTTCCACATAAGGCCACTTAGCAGAAGGGAAAGGATCATTGTGCTTCATCCTTCATTCTTGAAGAAGATCAATGATATCAGGAGGATGATGTATTGATAAGTGAATTGGATTTAAGTGAGTCAGGGCTGTGTAAAGTCATCAGCCCCACTCTCTCCTCTCAGAGGGGATCAGAGGATCATAGTTGTTGGGTTCATTTAAATTTGAATCTTACCCATCCTTCAAGTCTAATGCAAATGGAGCTTTTAGTGATCTGCCTTCCTGTCTAAATCCTTTCCTACCCCTGCCTAGTGGAAATATGTGAAACCTTATGACATTTTTAAAACTCCGTTATTTATATATCATGCCCTGTTTATGGAGAGGGATAATGGTGTCAGGGAAAGAGCACTAAATCTGGAATAGAGGGTTTGAGAGGCAGTTCTGTCATTATCATTCTGCCATATTGGGCAAGTCAGTTCTCTGGTGTTCTCATATGTATTTGGTTTGGAGGTGGGGGGTTTGGTGAGGTTTTTTGTTTGGGGGAGGCAAGTTTATGTGACTTGCCCAGGGTCACACAACTTATATGTTTCTGAGGCAGAATTTGAATTCGGATCCACCTGATTCCATGCAGACACTGCACCATCTAACTGCCCCAGTTTCCTCATATATAAATTAGCAATAAGAACCCTTGTGCTATCCACATAAGAGGGTTATTGTGGGAAAAGCACTTCATAACTATTACATAAATATAAACTGCCATGATGAGGCATCAGAAAATTTTAGTGAAGCAAGAAACACCTTAGGACATATTTATTTTAAGAAGCTGTAGGCTTCTGAGACTACTATGGTGCCAAAATCAAGTATCTCTGTTGGTCTCCCTAACAGAACAGTAAGGAGGAAATTTAAATTATTATATTTGTTTATGGTCATCTCTTCCATTAGACTGTGTGCTTCTTGAGAGTCAGGATCCATGTTTTATCTAAACTTTGTATCTCCCTAGTACCTAAAAAAGAACTTTGAACATGAAATCAATTATTATTATTATTATTATTGTCGTTGTTGTTGTTATTATAGTGCTTTTAGAGTTATGTTTTGTCTTCATTATAATCAAGGATAAACTTGGGAATTTCATTGTGCCTCTAACTTCTCTACAGATGATATTTGTAAAAACAAAACATGCTGATACATAGTAGACTCTCTATAAATGCGTATTTCCTTCCCTTACCCATTTATTCTATGCATTCTTTGTTATTATTGAGTTTTTTCCATCATGTCTGACTCTTTGTGACCCCATTTTGGGGTTTTCTTGGCAGAGATGCTGGAGTGGTTTGCCATTTCCTTCTCCAGCTCATTTTATAGATTAGAAAACTGAGGCAAACAGGATTAAGTGACTTGCTCAGGGTCACACAGCTAGAATAGGATTTGAATTCATGAAGATGAGTGTTCCTGATTCCAAGCCCAGTGTTCTATCCAATGTGCCACCTAGCTGTTCTAAGCATTCTATGATAGTTGAAGTTTGATGTTGGACAGCTCCATTTCCAATGTTTGTGTCTCCGCCTTCCCTTTGAAAGCAAATACAAACCGGGTCCAAAAAATTATCCTTACTGACTGCTGAGGAGTTCAAAGTTACGGGACCATGACCATGAAGCATCCAATTATAGGGAAGAATTAAAAATCCACAATCTGGTTCATAGATCAGTTAATTTTGTTTATTTCACGAGCTTTGAATTCAGAACTAAGAGCCACAACAAGTCAGTCTGGGACAGCATCAGTAAGTAAAAATGTGTGTGATTTCAAAAGAAAACTTTGTACAAAACTTTAAAAATCAGACTGCCACTTCAGCCGTCTCGTAGGTACCCAAAAACCCATGCAAACCCAGAGTGCCGCTGCCTCATGGGACACAGCCCTGAATGGTATACTAGGGAGCAGCCTTTCCGTGTATAATCCTTGGCTCCACATGAACTCAAAAGCTGACACGATGAAAACAGACTAGAATGTACATTATGGGGAATTACAGTTGTGACAGAGACCAGGTTTTCTGATACAAGACATGGATATTCCTTCATAACTGAGAAAAGGGGAGTGGTCTTACTGGGCAATGTCAACAGGAACTATTCTTGGAGTATCTTTGATGGACAGTATTGACAGGAGCTGCTGTTAAAGCTGCCTCACTGAGCAGCATCAACAAGAGTATTTTTGGAACAACCTAGTTGGATTTAAACTGGAGCAGTGTGTGTGTGTGTGTGTGTGTGTGTGTGTGTTTGTGTGTATGTGTGTGGAGGGGGATTCTTTCTTTGAAGAGCACTCCAATGTATCAAGTAAGGGCATTTAGTCATGGTGTTGTGTGCAGGTCAATCATTGGCAATGTGTTCTATGGGACTCACTCACAGACTGGCATAAATAATTCAATAACATGCATTCACTATTCTAGTACAACTACAGGGTGCAGAGGAACCATCATCATTCAGGTACGAGGACAAAGCTAAAACCTGGACTCACTAAAGGAGCAGCAGGTGCACCATGCTTTGAGGTGACTATGGGATGGAAACACAATGTTGAGGAGGCAAGTAGTTCCAAGCAAATACACCACACTATTATCACTTCTTCCTATACCAAAAAGAAAAAGGGAAGAGGGAACCAATCCCAAAAACACCATTCTTTTTTCCCATTAGTACCAAATAAAACTGTGGATTGCAATAACACTGACATAAAAGGGGATGGTTGGGATTCCTGCAATCCTTCATTCTAGGCCACCCATTCATCTTCAGGGTTCAACCAAGGCTGGTGATATTGGAGCGGCCCCCAGGAGGTGCCACAATGCGATGGCCAGTGCGGCGAGGGTTGTTGTCATCTATCTGAGCCCCTGGAAGAGAAAAAATGAGCCAATCAAGTTCTAGCAACCCAAAGATGGAGAAAGAATTAAAGGGAGTTTGACTTCAGGGCAGGGCACATTCTGAAATGGTAATAGCCTTTGTTCACCTCAGGGAGTTTTTCTTGATCAAGAAGAAATATAGAGAAAGCTGCAGTTAACAAAATGGAAGAGAAGAGCCAAAGCCCAATAGTGTAGCATGCTTGAGTCAGTGTGCTATGGTGGAAATAAATTTGGAACCAGAGTTAAGAGACCTGAGTTCAAATTTGACCTCCAAGGCTTACTAGGGGAAAGTCCTTTAACATCTCAGACTCTCAGTTTCCTTACTTACAAAATAAGATAGTGTATATACGTGTGTGTGTGTGTGTGTGTGTGTGTATATATACACTCCCCATGCACTATTGTAAGGGAAGCATTTTGTAAGAAGCAGAGTAACATGGCACTGCATATGGAAAGTTGACCTTGGAGCCTATCTCTGGCACACAGAATTCTATGATAAAGGACAACTGCAGATTAATCACAATCAATTCACTTTGAATTCTATTCAGACTATTTCTTACTAGTTTTGTTTCACTATCTCTTCCAGAGGTTTCAACGAATTACCTAAAATCAGTATTTTAAATAAGAAGACTAATCCAGATTTCTATCAAAACAGGCATTTCAAAGACCAATAGGCCAATAAAACTACCCAAAGTAGTATCTTTCTGCATGAAAGTTTTCTGATTCTTCATCAAGGTCAGGAGGTGTCCCTTGAGCTCCTGGCCATTTATTTATCAATGAGCTGCAAACTGTGACAGGTCCAATCAAGACATAAAGGTATTGAGTATAAGGCCAGTAACATACTGTGAGGCTTTCTTCTGGAGACCAGGCCAACTTAGTGTCTAGTCTCAGCAGCAAAAGGCTGGCCTCCAGGGAAGAAACATTTTTGATTGGAGCAAATCCTGAGGCCTGTCTACTAAGAAATATGTTAATGGAGGATACACTCACAACAATCACCAAAAGAAGCATGGATTCTTGAACCATAAGCATCTTATAACTCCTTAAAAGGTATCTAATATCTTTAGTGGGGATAGTTAGGTGGTGCAATGGATAGAATACTGGCCCTGGAGTCAGGAGAACCTGAATTAAAATGCAGTCTCAGAAACTTACTGTGTGATCCTAGGCAAGTCATTTAACCCAGATTGCCTCTCAAAAAAAATTTAAAATATCTATCTATCTCTATTTTTGATGACATGATCAGAATCACTTTCCATTCCTTCCCAATTGTAGATAAAATTTCTTCCCTGCTCCATAACCTCCATCTTGCTCTCCTAAATGAGAACAAAGTTACCCTAATGACAGAGTTGGCCAACTTTCCCTATTGGAGGTTCCTAGGGTGGAACTATTGTCACATCTATTACCTGATAAACTGAAATTGGACTGATGGAGGTTCCTGATTGGTGGAGGCTGGTGTTTTGAAGGAGAGGATTTGGCAGAGGGAGCAGGAGTTGCATATTTTGGTGTAGCTGGAACATCATAGACCGGCCCATCATACATTCCTCTTGAAACTCCTTGCAATGCACCGACCTAAGCCATGTAAAAGAAAGGTGATTTAGTGTCTAAATGAATTTCCATCTCACATCTGGACTTTTATCTTCCGTTTTCCTCATCCTCCACATTCAATAAATTGTGGAATCTGTCAGTTAAACCTAAATATTCTTCACACCTTCCCCTTCCTCTCCACTGTCCCTAACACCGCCAAGGCTTAGACCCTTATTACTTCTCACCTAGATTATAACAGCCTCCTAACTGGAGGTGTTCCTGTCTGTGGATTTTCTCTGTCTTCTTCACACAGCTGTCAATGCAATCACTCTCTTACTACAATTCAACTTCCCTGCTCAAAAGTTTAAAGTGGTCCCTCATTACTAATCAGAGAACATGGGTTCAAATACCATCTTTCCTACTAACTACTACCTATATGAGCTTATTCAAGTCATATATACTCCTTGGGCCATAGTTTCTTCATTTTTAAAATGACTGGATTGGACCAGATGACCTCTAAGGTCCCTTACAAGTCTAATATATAAAGACAGAGAAAAGCATAGAGACATAGATATGCACATATCATATCATATAACATAAAATAATGTATAACATAACATGATATAACATAACTTCATATGATATCATACTATATGATATAATGTAATGTATTATAATGTAATTAATATAATATAATATAATATAATATAATATAATATATACAAATTCCTTATCCCACCATTCAATATCATATACAATTTAGTTGAGTTATTTTAGTTATTAGCTTGAGTAATTTTCCAGCCTTTTTTCATCTTATTCCAATTCAGTACCTCTATGCTCCAAGTCTAACTGGGACATTCATTATCATTTGATACTACCCTGCTCTATAATGCCATCCTCATTTCAAATATGCCATCCCCGATGTCAAGAGTACATTCCCTCCTCATCTCTTCTAGTTGAAAAAATTCTTTACCTTCGAGGCCCAGTTTAGGTTTCATTTCCTACATGAAACCTCTCTGATCCGCTATTTCTTACTATATGAATATACTTACTTGAAAGTGATTCTTACAATACTTTGTCTGGGATTCTCTCTTTGCATCTATCACACATTACCATGTTTCAAATTCACTTATATATTATTATATAATATATAATAAAATATGATATATGATATTATAATAACAATATCACATGACATATGATGCATATGCTCCTTGGGGACAGAAACCCTCATTCTTTTAAATATATGTTCCCACCACCCAACACAGAAATTTTCACATAGTAGATGACCAATAAATGTTTTTGAATGAATAAAATAAAAAGTTATTTTATTACTATAACAATTATTAATTAATAATATATTTATTAGATAATAATTTAACAAATAACTATATTATTAATTAATGTTAATCAATTAATAACAAGTAGTTAAGTAATAAATAAGTAAATAAATGATAAATTAATAAAATATTCATTTGTTTTAATATGATAATTATTAATTAATCATGTATTTATTAAATAAGAATGAATGCACTATTACCAAAAAAATCTTGAGAGCCAATTGGACAAAATCGGGAGAAGATGAAGCAAAAGTGACCACAAAGAAAGAGCCAACATAATGAGGCCTGGAAGTCATAATTAATGAGGATCCAGGGAAGGAAGTGACTGTGTAAGCCAGAAAAGTGACTCGGGCAAGACTGAGAATGAGAGGAATAATTGCCATCTTCAAATATTTGAAGGACTTATATTTAGAAAAGGGATTAGAGTTGTTTCAGTTGGCACCACAAAGTAGAATGAGGACAAATCAGTCAATCAACAAACATGTATTAAGCACTATTATATATCAGGCATTGTGTTAATCACTGGATGAATGGGTAAAGAACCAGATATTGTTGGTTCCATGTTTTAAAAAAATACTTCTTAATAATTAAAGCTACCCAAAAGTGCAATGGCTGCCAAGAGACAATGGCTCCATCAGTCTTCAGATGGAGATTGAATGGCCATTGCTCATGGCTGCTATAGATGACATATTTTCCAAGTTTCAAATTAGTCTAGTTGACCCCTGAGGTCCCATCCAGCTCTGAAACTCTCTAGCTCTATGATATGAAATTAATTTAGAGTTTATGGAAATGGAAGAGGCATTGAAATAAGAATAGAAACTTTCCCATGTAAACGAAATATATAATACATATACCAACAGATAGTATACTAACAGAAGCTAAAGTAATAGCTGAAATTCTTCTTTTCCTTCAAGGGCCAGCTGATCTTCCATTTCTCCCCTGTTATCTCCCATTCCTCTGCCCCACCCACCAAACACACACACACACACACACACACACACACACACACACACACACACACCCCTTACTCACTTGGCTTCCCTATGCTTCAGTCTCCTCATTTACATAATGAAGGGTTTGGACTGGCTGCCTTCTAAGATCCCTTCTAGCACTATAGCCAGGACCCAGGGACTTTCCTGGGATTCAACTTCTTCAACTGGACTTGATGGCATCTGAAGTCCCTTGTAGTTCTGGACCCATGATTCCATGGTCTCCTTCTTCAATACTTCTAAAGCCCTTTCTTTGGATCTCTCTTTTATTCGTATTACATTGTACTTAATATACTTCTAATTCATTCAAGTCATATACTCTAGTAAATTTTAAGTTCCTTGAGGGAAGAAACCATGCCTTTCATCTTCAAATCACACAAGACCTTCTAACTAGAAGGAATTTATTAAATGTGTAAGGAAAGCTAAAAGGAATCACATATAATATCTTCTCACCAACTCAAATCTCTTCTGAAATATCCACCACTAATCCTTTGGCCCCCACTCCAGTGGAAGGATTCTGGGACCCACTCAATCCATGCTGAACAAACCCCAAATTCTTAACCCAAAGACTTCTTATAAACTGACCTTATTCCTTATTTTGACACGCTGGTAGAGGTATTCTGGGAAAGGCTTGCGAGGTATGAAGCGGCCCATACCCTTATTTACGTGTAGATTTCCATCTTCAAATACAATCTTCCCTTGACTAATGACCACCAGTGGGGATCCATGGCATTCCATTCCTTCAAATATGTTGTACTCAACAGCCTAGACATTTAAAAAAAGATGATTAATAGATTTTTAACAGCCTCCCGGACAAGATCCAAGAAACTCTTGACCTGGACTTGATGGTTTTCAACATTGTTGATAACATTATCCCTTATCTCTCTCTTACTTGCAAGATTTTTTTCCTTATAACTGCCCCTCTTTACAACCTCCCTTTTTTTAAACTATCTTTCAAAAATCCTTTTCTTTCAGGTAGCAGTCTTTGAATAACACTGAATGATAGGCCTCCAGACTTCAGAATATTCATGATCCCTTCAAT
The DNA here is from genome assembly GCA_028646515.1 of Pseudochirops corinnae. Taxonomy (NCBI): domain Eukaryota; kingdom Metazoa; phylum Chordata; class Mammalia; order Diprotodontia; family Pseudocheiridae; genus Pseudochirops; species Pseudochirops corinnae. The sequence continues at coordinate 136,173,621 of CM053592.1, forward strand.
ATAGGAGTACTGGCTTTGCTAAAATAGAATTCACCAATCTACATCTTATGAAACAAGTCTTCATGAGTTGTCATGGCCAAAAAAATCATCACTGGGTGCCCAACCCTCTGGTGAGCCTCTCTGTGTGTATTTAGACAGGTCCTTGCTAGCACAACCTAGTCTACCACTAGACCCATACATGAGACCTTTCCAGCTTGGTAGAACCTTCCAGAGCTTATGATATGACACCCAAGAACCTAGAATCATCTCCATACCACAAGGAGATAGCTATCAGAGAAAGGCTTTCTACTTCTACTATTTTAAGCATGTTCCAAACATTTGCATTGGCAAATCTTCATTTTTTATGGTAACAGAAAACATCATTGATATAAAACAATGCAAATAAGGGAGGAAGCCCACAGGAAAATGAGCTGACCAAGCCTAGTCCTCAAGTATATATTTTGGTTTTTTTCTTCCTGTAAATAAACACTCATCTGTTAATGATTTGCCTTGATCAAGAGAAAGCAAAATGTCTGTCATTAGCCAAATTCTTTTATATCCCCATATATAAAAGTTGGCCACAACAACTCAAGAAACCAAGACATGGGAAGGATGTGGGCTCCATTAGGTAAGAGGGCACTCATGTTAATGAAATCACAGATCTTTTGAATATAAAGTCCTGACCAATAACAAAGAGGACATGCCCTTTAATACTAAGGATTAACAGTAAATTAACATGAAAAATAGAGAAAAGTGAAGGGTATTCTTTTGCTTATTGATCTAAGAAAATACAGAGCTCATCCCCTCCTTTTGCTCTTGAAAGGTCAGTAAATTCAGGACTGCTAGTGGGCAAAGGTGTCAAAACATTCCAGTTTGGCACACAGATTACAACTCTGTTCTAGTTTCTGTAACTGAGACCCACATTTGTCTGAACCTTCAAAATAAGAGACAATCAGATTTGTATAATGTAGGAATACATTGGCTCTACCAGTCCAGAAACAGTCAGTACGAAAATCAAAGCAGGTAAAAATTATCCCCACAATGGAGAGGCAGTGTGTCAACAAAGCACTGGATTTCAAGTCAGGAGGAAGGGATTCTCATCCTGATTTTGACACCTAATAGCCAGATAATGTTGGGTCTTAAAGACTGTGGGCTTCAGTGCCTGCATTTATAAAATAGGGCCTCTAAGTCTCCCTCTACCTACCCCATAGATTTACTGTGAGGAAGATTGTTTGTAAAGCTTAAATTGCTAATGAAATGTGAGCTATTGTTATAAACATGGGGAGAAATTTTGTTCTTTCTTGGTTTCACTAATGTGCTAGCCATCTGACCTTAACATTTTGCAAATTATTTTAGTAGGAAATTTTTGTTTTTATTTTAAAAACACCTAGCTGCTCTGAATCAGAAGGAGCACACTCACCGACTTGTGATTCTTAGCAGTGATAGTCTTCATTTTGTCAGGATCCCAGATCACCACATCAGCATCAGAACCCACAGCAATTCTTCCCTTTCTTGGATACAGGTTAAATATTTTGGCTGCATTGGTGCTGGTGACTGCCACAAACTGGTTCTCATCCATTTTGCCTGTGGCCTAAAGAAAATTTACCTTTAATGATATTTTTTTTTGCTCAAAAATGGAGAGTGATGACACTTGGTAATGCACAGAACAAGAACACAAGTCAAAACAAGTGTTTGAACTGAACCTATAACCCAGAGGACTTTGAATTCTGGATCTGGAATCAAAAAATACACATTTGAGTCTTAGATCTTCCACTTTCTAGCTGTGTGTCCTAAAGCAAGGCATTGTCCCATCTATGACCTTCAGTTTTCTTCTGGGTGAAATAAGGTTAATAATACTTGCACTACTGTCTCTGATAAGTACTAGTCATATGACTTAAAGTAAATATTTTCCTCTTTCTGAGCTTTGTTGTCTTTATCTGTGAGACTGCCAGCTACTTGAAGGCAGGGATTGTCTTTTGCCTCTGTATCCCCAGTACTTAGCACAGTGCATGACACCCTGTAGATACTTATTCAATGTTTGTTGATTGACTATTAAGATGCAGATAATAATGCCTGTACTTCCTACTGCCTAGGATTATTCTGGGGATAAAATGAGGTAGATATGTAAATATATAGGCTCAAAACTCTTTCCTCCATCATGCAGCACAAATTGCCTCCATTGGAGCTACTGTGTTTTTTTTTTCTCCAACCATTTTATTTATTATTCAAAAGCAATGTGTTAGCATTGTTGTTATAAAAGAAAGCAACAACACAACCCTGCTAGAAGGCATCTCTAAGAAGTGTGAGCTAAGTCAGCACTTGAACAACAAGACACCATTATGTGATTGGGTGTACAGGTTAATCCAATGTGTAACGGAATTTACTGAGGAGGAAAGCTGTTACCAGAGTCAATAGTTTTTCCTGGTAGAGTAATTTCTTCTTTTTTTTGTCTTTTGGTGGTTTGAACTCCTTTCAGAGAAAGAATAAGATTCAAGTGAATGTCAGAGGTATTATAAGAGCAGGACTACATGGTATGGATTTCTGACTACAATTTTCCCTCATGTACAAACAGCAAGAAGTAAGTGGTAGAGAGATTTTTTCTCTCTATGGTGTTTCCCAAGATCTGGTGCCTTATGAAAGCACTCGGTAGTACCCTTTCATGACTTGAGGCAGTAAAGGACGGGTCTGGATCTGCGATGAAAAGATCTTACAGAGACAGCCTCAACTGCATTTATAATATGCTGTTTGTTGAGACTCTGCTCCATTACCCTAAGAGCATGTTTTTGAGATTAGATTGGTCCATTCTACAATGGCTTCAGTTATGTGTTAAATGTTTCAATAAGCCTCAGGAACCTTGACCACTGGGAGTTCCTTCTAGGTCCAGGCTTTAAGTTACAGAAAAGTTGCTGATTTTCATTGGTGGAAGAAGATTCAACACCCATAAGGTTTCTTAAGAGGAAATCATCTGGACCATAGTAGCTTTTAAAATTTTTTTAGCCAAACTTATGATTTCATCCATATAATAGTAAGCATTCAATGAAGAACTTCCTCCACCAATGCAAATCAACATTGTCTTATTGTCTTAGAAAGCTCCTGAATTAAGTGACTTGCCAAGGGAAAAGCAGCTGGTATGTGATAGAAGTTAGAACTGGACCCAAGTTTCCCTGATTCCAGGATTAGCTTTCTCTCTAGACTGCTTCTCACTGCTCTGGAAAAAACAGCAGCTTAAGAAGATGAAACAAAAGCATCTGGTAATTCATGAGCCACAATGGCAAGATCATTCAAACAGAAGCTTGTAGATTTAGGCTTTTGTCCTACCTCTCATATCTACTCCCTGAATGATGAGAATTGATGCCACCTGTTCTACCTACTCTACAGAGCTATTCCGAAAATTAAATGAAAGTATGAAAAATTACTTTAAAAACTATAAAGTGTTTAATGAATGTTATTATACATTAATATATAGTATAGTAGATGAGAAAAAGCATGGTGTAAATGAATAGAGCTGGAGCCTAGGAAACCTGGGTTTAAGTTCTACCCTGCCACATACTGTCACCCTGGGCAAGTCTATTAAATTCCTGGTACTCTAGGCAACTTTCTCAGACTAAAAGTAGCAAAGAAGGGTGATATCAAATTGGTAGAGGGAGTATTCTCACCTGGGAGTTCCCTATCCCAGTTAAATAAGAGGTTCAGTCCCCATCTCTATCATATTAGGGATCTAGATGTCCAAAACAAAACCCGAAGAATTGCCAAGTCCCTGTGTCTTATCTTACTATATGGACATGTTAGAACAATGATGCTTACTATTGCTCCAACCAAACCATTGTTTGGTTTGGTTCTTATAAAGCTCTTTTACAAGAATGCCATTAATACATTAAAACCAAACCCTATTACAGTATCACAAAGTTCAATGTAACATAACCAAGTTCCTGCTGTACTTTCATCAAATCACAGCATAGGACCAAACCTCACCATAATTTCACCAAAATCCAGCCAATTCTCATGGCTAACATTGTTCAAAAAATTTCATGTGAAATATACATCAGAAAGCCAAGCTAGCATCAGAATTCCAGAAATATTGACTATTTTAGAGTCACTCTACTTATTCTTATGCTATCAATTACCCCTATAAAGTTGTTTCACCTAACAACATGTTTCTGCAGAGCCAATTAGTGGCATTAGGCAGTATCAGTTTTTGGGTTTTTTTTTTTTAAGGCTATCTATCTTTTTTTTTTTTTTTTTTTTAAGGCTATCTATTATCAGGCTCCAGCTCTTTTACACTTATGGCAGATTTCTAAGCTATTATAACAAGCATAAGTATCTCAAGTTATCTACTCCAGGAGAAACCATGTTACTGAAACTCTTGAAGAGAAGCGGCCCCAAATAAACACCACATAGCATCTTAATCTTGAACAAATATGATGACCTATCCAATGCTCATCAATAAGAAACTTGGAGATTACTTACAACAGCCTTGTCCCAGACAACGGTCATTCTCTCCTCAATCCCGTTCACTCCTTCAGGAATAAGGGTGAAATTGTCCTTGCCAACAGCCTTCTGAGCAGTGCTGTATGGACAATGGCCACTTCCTGTCACCTGAAGATCCCCACTGAGAATGAGAAAAGGACACCGTTTTATAGTCTAGGTCAGTAGGACTGTTTTGCAATGTCTTTGCTTTTTAGAAAGGTAACAAATGTTGAGATGCTTGGTGGTAGACTGGATAGCATCCTGGACCAGGATTAAGGAAAATCACCATTCACATCCCACTTTAGAGACCTACTGGCTTTATGATCCTCAACAGGCAAGTCACTCCACTAGTCTGGGCTTCAGTTTCTTATCTGAAAAATTGTCACTTCCATATTTAAATCTGCTATGCTATAATAACTGAAATACTGGAGGAATACTGGAGAATTAAAAATGGAGTAACTAACGCATTGAACAAATTTGTGTCTGTGTATGTGTGTGTATATTTGTATGTGTACATATATGTATGAAGAAACACATATACATATGTATATGCATATAAGTATAAATATGCAAATATATAATACATATGTGTAAATATGTACTTATACATACTCTACATTAAATTTACATATATTCTCTCTGTATATATACTTAACAAACACATTCAACAAATATATTGGATACGTATATATATATATATATATATATATATATATAGAGAGAGAGAGAGAGAGAGAGAGAGGTGTTTTTTTAAGGTGCTAATACTTCTGCACTCAATGTAAAAGAATGAAGTTAATAAAGTTACTGATAGTTGTTTTAAGAATTGTTTTCATATCAAAATAATGTTTGTTGGCGTGGCTAGGCGACTCAGTGAATAGAGAGCACCAGCCCTGGAGTCAGGAGAACTTGAGTTCAAATCCAGCCTCAGACACTTAACACTTACTAACCATGTGACCTTGGGGATGTCACTTAGCCCCAGTTGCCCTGCCCTTCCCCCTCCAAAAGCTAATAATAATAATAATAATGTTTGTTGAATATGGAGCATGGTTCATCCTTGCTAAAGAACCAAGCAAATGAATTTTCATCTAAGCCAATGCAGGTTTTTAAAAGCATTATATAAATACTGCATAAGTCAAATATTGCATAGGTTTTTTAAACAACCACAGCTGATTTTCCATTGCCTTTCTTCAATTGACTTGCTTATGTAAACTGAAAATGTTGCATTTCCACATTATCCTGGCTCCTTACTTTATTGTTTTCTGCCCGTGTCTGTTTGTGAGCATGTCCAGGGGAAGTAAGGTAGAGACATGGACAAAGGAAGGAGAGAAATTCAGGTAGCTCAATGCAGTTTGTCAGCTGGAGGTAACTAACTCTTAGGACTTATAGGTAGAAAGAGATTGTGTAATCCACCTCCCTTCTTTACACAAGAAGAACTGGTGGAAAAAGGAGGGGAAATGACCAGTCCAAGGTCACATGAGTTGTAAATACCAAAGCTGGGATTTGAAACCAGATTCTCTGACTCCAAATGCCTTACTCTTTATACTGTACTCTCAAAGATTCATTTCTGATGGCAAAGGGGATTAAAATAATTGTATAAAAAGAGATTTGAGAATTTTCTGTGGATTCCCTTCATCTGGGCTGTTCCTGTTGTGGCTGCATGGGTAGTTTCAGAATGAATGGATTCTATGTCCCCATGTCCTTTCACATAGAGACCACCAGGGGGCACTGCACACAATCGGCAACCAATTTGTCTACTGATTATTTGCTATTGGTGACCTGTGAAGGTATAATAATTACTATTTTAATATTCACTCTCCTGACCCCTGCCTTGACCACTAGGCAGAAACAGGGACTTAGCGTCTATAGTGGCAATATTCTTCCAGTACACATAATACTAGTCATCTGAATTCAGAAACCCACATGAGACTTCCCAGTCTTGGGAAACATTTTACCTGCAATGGAGTGAGGTTTAAACAAGAATTAACGTGACTGATGATTGGAGGATGAGTATCCCCTAACATTCCTTACTCCTCTTAACCATCCTAGCCTCTAGGACTTCACTGGTTCATTCTATGCCCAGGTAGGCTGCAGCATGTATAACCTCTTCTAGACTCTCACAGCCTTCTGCCTCTTGTTCTGGTAGGAGTTTCCTCATACAAGAACTCTGAATGAAATCATAGGTCCAGAACCTATGCTACATACACATAGACGTATGTATACATTTCATTTCAAAATGATCCTATATTAGGAGGAGAAAATCATAAAAATATTCATGGAGGACTTAAAAGAAAGGAAAAGAAGAAGGAAGGGAAGGAAAAAGAAACGCAAGAATGGAAGGAAGGAAGGAAAGAAAGAAAGAAAGAGAAAGGAAGGAAGGAAGAAAGAAAGAAAGAAAGAGAAAGGAAGGAAGGAAGGAAGGAAGAAAGAAAGAAAGAAAGAAAGAAAGAAAGAGAGAGAGAGAGAGAGAGAGAAAGGAAGGAAGGAAGGAAGGAAGGAAGGAAGGAAAGGATGAAAGAGATAGAGAAAAAGAGAGCGAAAACAATCTAAAAGTGTCTTTTATCTTAACCTCCCCACCCTTCAAGCCCCCAGGCCAGTTTTGCATAGCACTTTCTCCTCAGTGATGCTTACCAGGCTAAGAGAGAGTTCAGGTAATCAGGAGTTGTGGGATCTGGGCTCAGTGGTGGGGATGTCACAAAAGCTGCTGCCTTGGCCCAGTTTTTGCTCCAATAGTGGGTCCCATCTGTCCCTAGACTTGCAGCAATTGGTTCACCAAAAACTAAAGGACCTTGGGTAAAAGAAAATATAAATGAGTTAAAAATATTTCTACAACCTCCTAGCCATCTCCTGTGACTTACTACTGTAGACTGTATGTGCCAATAACAACCCAAGTGGCCTAAAAGAGTGAAAAGTGACTGGTCAGCCAATTATCATCATTGGAAGCCCCAGAGACTATAAACATCCATTTCAGTACAAAAACATAGACAGAATGGCATAGTACAAGGAACCCTGCACCTAGAGTCAGATCTGGGTTCTGATGGCACAGTAGATAGAGCTTTAGGCCTGGAGTTAGGAAGACCTTAGTTCAAATTCAGCCTCAGATGTTTTTATTAGCTGTGAGATCCTCAGCAGGTAACTTAACCCCTATTTGCCTCAGTTTCCTCATCTGTAAAACAGAGATAATAATAGCACCTGCCTCATACACACACACACACACACACACACAGATCTCACAAAGGAGTTCTTATTCAATATTCAATAACACAAGTCACCTTTCTGCACTAGCTACCAATAAAGGCCAAGAAAGACAGCAACTGGAAGTATAGAAAAAGGCCACAGCTGGGCCTTCGGGGACCATCGTGTTTGTGTCCTAAATCTCAGGGCTTTCTCTGCCACAAATAGTTAATATTTATCAAATCCCTTAGGGAATTGACAGTAAGTTCTTATGAAAGATTTAAAAGACGGAGCATCTTGAAACCACTGACTCCCAAAATAACAAGAGAGATCATCCTATTAGTGGTGTGTTTTTATTATCCATGCCCTCATTGATTGAATATGGAAAGACGATTCCCTTGAAAGCTAGGCAATCATGGCCACCACCCATTCCCTAGTGATAAGAGGCTCCGACCAGTCATACAAACAGCAACTAGGCAGGGGATGGGGGATGAAGAAGTGAAACCAGTACCCTTCTTCCTTGCCAGGGTAATTATGTCTGCAGCACTCTTGCTCATCACCTTGGTGATATAGACGGGACAATTGATTCGACTGGCTATGGTGATAGCCCGGAAAGCAGCTTCGGCTTCCAGCTAAAAAGAAAGAGAAAATAAAAATAAAAAGAGAGGAAGGGAACAAGGATCAAAGAAGTAAATTGGGAGTCAAAGAAGAAACATGATTTTCCCAAAGTCACACAGGCTTCATGGTAGAGCAAAATTAGAACACGGATGCTGTAGATCCTGGTGTTCTTTCTGACAAACCATATGAGCTTTCCCCATCTGCCTGCTATCAGCAAAAAGAATAAGACTTTGAAGAAATGGGGGCACAGGAATTGTAAGGTCCCATAGTGAAAAGAGAGGAATTGCCTTTCTCCAAGCTGGTAATGTCCTTCTCCCTCAGATTTCATCTATTGATTTGTTTTCTTTTTCTTAGCATGTAGTGTATGTGTGTATATATATATATGCACACATATATATCACACATATATGCATATCTATCCATCCATCTATCTATCTATCTATCTATCTCTCTATATATACATATATATACATATATATATATATATATATATATATATATATATATATATATATATATCAGTTGTATCTTAGCTTTGTGTCTGTGGGTTATCTTACTGCTGGACTGAAGACTCAATAAGGGAAGAGAAGGTGCCTAAATTTTGTATCTCCCTTAGCAGCTGGCACAGTTGTTCTGCACATAGTAGGCACTTGGTAAATGCTTATTACATTTGAATTTTAAGTGCATACTTTAATTATCTGTTTACATCCTACCCCAGCTGTAGACTCCAAACTTGAAGACAGCAGCAATCATATCTAAATGTTGTGTCTCTCTGAGTGCCTAGCAAAGTACTCTGCACACAGTAGGTACTTAATTAAGGATCGTTATTTTTAAGAGTACAGAGACATTGTGCCAACTGGCAAGGTATCCATTTTAGAAGGAAGGTAGGCTGGGAAGCAATGGCCAGTATAAGGCTTTGGAATATCAGCAGAGGTGGGAGGGGGAGGATGATGAAAAATTAGGTACAGCTGAAGATCAGCTGTGCCAGCATCCCAGTTTTGCCAACAAGGTCTTGTCACTAAACTCCAGTAGAGAAAAACAAGGCTGAGAAGCTGTCTTTTGTGGTGTGTGAGAAGAGATGATAAAATTTCAATTTTCAACTAGAAAGAAACTATGTTTCATTACCTCTTCAGGTCTGCTCAGAGCATGTCCTTCAGGACCCGTAATTCCCATTTCTAGGATTCGTTTTTGTTCCTGGAAGAGAAGAGAAAAAAAATCCCCTTATTACATAAATATCCCCTTATTACATAAAGTCTATCCTATTTTCTTTCAGTTTTTCTGTCACTTACATTCAGGTACCTACTATTACTACTACTACTACTGCTACTACTGCTACTACTACTACTACTACTACTACTACTACTACTACTACTACTACTACTACTACTACTGTTCTCATATTTCATAATGGTGTTCTGATGGAGATAAACTTGGGACAAGTCAATATCCTGTTATGTTATTGTTTTACTTTTAAGCTATTATGGATTACTTCATAGTGAGCTAAATTAACATACTATTGGAGAAATGTAATCCTATGGATACCGATATTATTTTTATAAATGAAACTAGAAAATAAGGAATCTGAATTGAAGGAGCAAGTAGAGTTGGGGGGTTTTGTGTATGTAAGTACACAGTGTGCATACACATATATACATGTATACACATACATGTACATATGCATATACATTCATATATTTTTATCATTTGTCCAAAGCAAACAAGAAACATCATGTTGTGAGGAAGCAAGATGTCCAAGTGTCTCATGGTAGGATGTTCCTTACTGTTTTTACATGCATGATGAAATGCAAAACTAATTTTGTCAGTGCCTTTATTATGAATTAAGAAACTAAGGCCACAGAAGTTAAGCAATTTGCTCCAAGGAAATACTGGTAATGAGCAGTAGGGCAATGGTTTGCACTTAACAATTTTGTTCCCTACAATTGAAAGAGTTGAACAATGTCCATAACAAGAATAAAAAAGACCTCTATGGAGATAATTGGATTTCAAATATTACTATCTGTTACAGAGGATGATGAGGTAAAGAAAGCCTGTGGAGGGGTAATCAAGTCTCCTCATATTTAATTAACACATACCTTAGTATTTAATGCAAAGGGGAGAATGTGGAAAATATGTTGAAAAACATGACTTGGTATTGTCACAAAAGAGATCAAAGCCATGAAGACTCCCAGATGTCTCAGGCCTATATAAAATTGATTATTTTTTCAAGAAAGTGGGAAATTTGGTCATTTTCACCAAGTGACATCACAAAAACTGAAATTAACGAGGACAGGAAACAAATGGGTATCACCTCCAAAGGTGCTGTCTCTATATAATCAAGACCTTGACTTCTTACCAAAAGTCAAAATCAATACTAAAGTAAAAGAAAAAGAAAACTTTAAAAGAAATGAAGTTTAAACATCTCTCACATGATATTTATACTTTAAAAAGGGAAAAGGGTAAAAGAGTCTCTGTGGGCCTCAGGTTTCTAAATTATATTAAAGGAGTTAAAATTATTATATTGACGAAGAGTAACATTATTTCCTTTGAAATTATAAGCAATGAAAAGCAATGACCACAATGAAAAAAAAACCTTTTTAGAAAAGCTTAAAATCACATTATCTATCATTTATTCTGAAACAGGATTCAAAGGTAGGTAATGCCATAATCCCTATTTTACAGACAGGGAAGCAGATACTCAAGGAAAGGAATATAGCCAAGGTCATACAGGTAATGTATGGTACAGTCAGGTTTAGAATTCACATTTTATTCCCTGTCTATACTAATTTATGAACCTGCTGTATCCCTCCTCACTCTTCCCCCATTGAATAAAAGCAAAATGAGGGCAGGAACCATCTGGATTTTATCTTTGTATTCCAGTGCCAGTTTCTGGCACATATTACGTGCTTTTTTGCTTTACTTACCCCATCTTTTATTGGGGATGAAGAATCAGGCATTACTTACTTACCTGAGCTATCAGATCTCCATTTTCAGCATGAACTAAGATAACTGCACCAAGCCCTTTTAGGAATGTGAATGCCTCATAGAGCTGGAGAAAGAACAAGGAAGAATGAGGCTAAACCCTAGATAATACAGTCGGTATTTTTATAAGTGATTTGCAACAAAAAGTGGGTTTTCTCCTTCCATTCCTTCAGGAAGCATATGAATAAAAAACCATTTCTGGTATTTCTTTGTTCTAAAGTGAATATATTTTGAGAAAGAGTTCTAGGCAGATTTGTTAAAATATTTTTCAATAGGCTGATATACGCATTACAATAAATAGCTAACATTTATATAACACTTTAAGATTTATATAGTGCTTTACATAATACATCGTTTGATCCTCACAGAAGCCCTGTAAGGTAGGTACCATTATTATTCCCACTTTTATAGATGAGGAAGCTGAAGCTGAGGGAAATTAAGTGATTTGCCCAGTGTCATACAGGTGAGATTCAAATCTAGGTTTTCCTGACTCCAAGTTCAGTATTTCAGTGAATGAGTGCCAGAAGCAACCAGCTTTTTGGATAAAACATGGCCAGGAAAGGATGATAACTATTACGTGCTTACACTTCCTTGGCTCCACTGCACCTCAGCCCTGGCAGTTCAGACATACCCTGCAAACGGTAGAACATCAGTATGTCCATGTATATTTGTGAACAAGGGGAGAGCCCAGACAAGCAGCCATCTGAGTAAGCAGGTTAACCATAACCTACCATGATCTCAAGTTCTGCATTGTATCCCTCCCACTTTCACCCTTGAGGTCACACCCAAAGGACCACTCACTACAACCACTGACTCTTTTCAATTCCTAACACAAGGCATAGCATATTGCATGCATTTAATAAATGTTTGTTAATTGATGGAGTCAGTATTCAACTAGTAACTATCTTATTTCTCAGAAAAGTAAACTGATGTCTGATTGTCTGAATAATGTCTACAGGTGGTGAAGGTCACCTTGAGTCATGTGTGTGAGTACTATCATCTACAATCACAAGAAGGAAAACAAGGCATTGAGCATTGATGTTGATCCTTCCCATTTTCTATCTCCTGATTAAGGGACATAGAGGGCAGGTCAGTAACAATTAAACTACAGGCAAATGCCTCAGTGTAATAAAATATATTCAGCAGTCTAACATGTGTGACTTGTCAATGGTCAATGGTCAATGCTTAACAATCAGTTACCTAAAAATTTGTGATATACCTTTAAGTTTACTCTGCTTTATTCATATTTTCTCCATCACTTTCTTAAGCTTTAATCAATCAACAAAATAATAAAATAATCCTTGATCCATAGTGCTGTATATTTCCAAGGTATAAATGCTCATAAAAGGAAATTTTGCAATTGATTTTGGAGAGCCTGTATGGATAAGAGATGAATACCTGGCTGTCAGACATCTGGTAGAGATCTTTATATGCCATGTAGACTTGGAAAGAATTAACACCTGTTCCAAAACAGAAGACAAGAGATATACAGAATCAGATGATGTCCAGGAAAGGGTTGGGCATGTAGATCTTTTTTTCTTGGATACAAAGAACACAGTGGGAAACAGAGACACGTTTAGCTTTAAAATTTGCCAGCAGGTCATTTGATTGGGATTTGCAGGGTGAGACAGCAGAGAAATGGGCTTTTATTCATTTAAGAAGAGATTATGGGCAGAAAAAACCCCCAAATGGATCTGAATAAAGAAAAGAAGTCTTAGGCAATTAATAATATCATATATGTATATGTTTTATAAACCACTTTATGGATATAGACACAATAATCTATCAGTCTATCTATCTATCTATCTATCTATCTATCTATATGCATATATACCAACATACATACACACACACATGCCCTATCACTACCACCACCAAGTCTCCGAGGGAGAAAGTGAAAGCTTTATCTTCATTTTACAGATGCAGAAAATAAGGCTCAGAAAATTAAAGTGACTTGGCGAACTAAGTAATAGAGCAAAGGTTAGAATCCAAATATTGAGGCCAAATTCAGTAGTGTTCCTTCCTCCAGATCAGATTACTTCGTGATGATGACCAACACTTTGCATCACAAACGTAGGAAATTCAGCATTCTTAGACATGGCTTCTTAACCATTTTTGTGTCCTGGATCTCTGGCAGGCTGGTGAAGTCTGTGGGGTTCTTCTCAGAATCATATTCTTAAATAATTGAAGTAAATATCAGCTTCATTTATAGGTTGGTAAAAATAAATAAGTAATTTTTTTTCTATCCAAATTCAATAGGAAATAGAAATAAATTCAGAAGGCATTTCGACAAATGAATGAATGACAGACACAGTCAGAGCGTAAGTAGAAAGGGAAGCTAGGATAGAAGAGGCACTCAATATATAGCTTTGTGGAAGATGCTAGATCTCATTTTCTTTTCCCACAGTGCATCCCTTGGGACCTCCGTTGGAACCTAATCCTACCTAATTGGGAAAGTTCCTACACTCCTGCAGCTTATTTTTATACAGGCAAATTAATAGCACTACAATATGTAGGGCTGGAAGAGCTTAGAAATCATCTATTATTTAATCTTCTCCAATGTGGAATTTGAAAACTAGAGTCCAGAGAGGATGGTTCACGTCTGCCTAAATACCAAAAAGATAATAAGAGGATTTGAACCCAGGCTTTTTGACTGCAAATGAGATGTTCTTTTTTCTTTCTTTAGTTTTTTTTTTTTTGTTCCTGGGATTCTTTGATTTTCTGTTTTGTTTCTAAACTCAGAAAAAAAAAATTTAATGTACATGAGGGCAGCTAGATGGTGCAGTAAAGTGCTGGGCTTGGGGTCAGAAAAACTCACTGAGTTCAAATCCAGCCTCAGACACTTATTAACTGTGTGAACTTGGACCAATCACTTTATCCTGTTTACCTCAGTTTCCTCATCTGTAAAATGAACTGGAGAAGAAAATGGCACAAAGTTAAGAACCACCAATCAAGTTCAACCCTTTGACTTGACAGATAGGAAACTGAGGTCCAGAGACCAAGTGGCATGTCCAAAGCCATAGAGTGGTAAGCAGCAAAACTGGGGCTTGCACCCACGTTCTCTGCTTATACATTCACTCTTCTTTTCCCAACTCCAGTCCCCCTCTCTTCTTGTATATTTGATTAATATTTAGAGTCATCCAGGAGACTGTTAATACTGTATCATACCAGAGCCTTCACAGCAGACAGTGGACTTTACTTACCTAGAAATGTACAAATTGAGCAAATTGAATACAATCACCAAAAGTATCGCACAAAGAATTCTGGCCCACAAAGATAAATTGACTGGCATTGGCTCTGAGCTTAAAGCCTCCTATCATCAGTCATGCTTGAGTTATCAGCGATTCATTTATGCCGAATCGATATTCCCCACTAAGCATATGCAGCCACTCCAAAGGTTTCCTCTGCTCTGGGAATAACCTTCCAAGCTTCTAAATATATGATTGGTCCTTGGCCAACCCCTCTCAGTCATACAGATTGCTTGCCTCATTTCCTGAATGTCGGCCAGCTGTTAGGTCAAACACTCCTAAAGGGGAGTTTCACGTAACGTTTTTAGAGGTGGTCCATGTCCTAAGTTCTGTGGAACTGACGGAGACCTTTCAAGGTCAAATGAGCTACAGAATAGTAGTAGCATGATACAGTGGGAAGAGCACCGGCCTGCGAGTCAGGAAATCTGAGTTCAAGTTCATTCTTTGACATTAGGAATGTGATCTCAAGCAAGTCACTTCCATCCATTGACCTTAATTTCTTGCTCTGAAAGATGAAGCAGGTGGACTAATTGATCTCTGAGCTTCTTTTCAGTTAGAAAAAAAATGCTACGATGTGCTAAGGCAGCAGGAATGATCCTAAAGATTTATAGACAAACAGACATTCCCTCTGGGGATAGGTAAATGAAGGAACAGTCTTTCAACTTATATCTGTTACAATCTCTCCTTAAGGAATTATACTTCATTTGAAACCAATCCAAACCAGAACACTGAAGCAGACCGCAGAAAGGACAGATATTGAAACATTCTATTAAAGAGAGACAGGAAGTCTACTTAAGCTGCCTGTAAAAATTATCAAGATCCAGATCAATTCCTTTTAAACTTAATAAAATTGCTCCCATTCTCTCTAGCTCCAGAAATCTAAAAAGAGCTCCCTGCCAATGTTAACCTTTTCAAGTCTAGAATAGAGGGCTAGAGAAACAGAATGTCAGAGCTGGAAGAGACTTCAGACACCATATAGACCAATTAGTTCCCAAATAGGAATTTCCTCTACCAATCAATCAATAAACATTTATTAAGTACCTATTATGTGCCAGGAACTATGCTAAGACCTAGGGATACAAAAAGAGTTGAAACACAGTCCCTGCCCTCAAGAAGCTTAGAATATTCTGTTCCTATTTGACCACCTGAAATAGGGGGAAGACTTACTAGCTCTCAAAGCAAGAAATACCACTATTAGATCAATGTAATTAGGATTTTTCCCTCTTACATTGGGATAATGGTTTCCTTTCTGTAATTTCTGCCCAATGGTTCCCAGTTTGGGTTCCTGGATTTGTTCTCTTGGGCCAAGTAGAACAAGTCTATTCCTTCTAATCCCCATTCTCCACTGCCCCACTTCATGGTGTTTCTTTAGGGAGTCATTTCTGTCCTAAATCTTCTCTAGGCTAAATGTGCCCAGTTCCTTCAATTGATCCTTATCTCAGTATCATTGTCATCCTTCCTAAAATGCAGTGACCAGAACTGAAACCAATGTTCCCAATGTGATCTGATCAGACCAGGGTCCAGTAGGATCTTTACTTCCAATTATTTTAGGCTTCCATATCAGATCCCATCAGTTCCTCAGTCTTTTTCCATGAACTGTTCTTTAGCTATGCCTCCTTCATTCTATGGATGTGAATTTGATTATTCTTTTGAGACCAAGTGTTATATTTGACATTTATCCCCACTGAATTTCATATTATTGGTTCTGACCCATTGTTCTAGCCTGTTGAGATCTTTTTGGACAAAGGAATGCAAAGGAATTTACTACACACCTATAATGTGCCAAGCACTATGCTAAGTTCTAAGGATAGAATTGAAAAGCAAGCCAGCCCTACTCTCAAGGATCTCACGCTACAAGTAAAAGAGACTATCTGTCTGTTTGTCTGTCTATCTGTCTACCTACCTATCTAGAGAGGAGAGCTTACTTCAGGGAGGATAGATAGACCTAGAAATACAAAGGGTATAGTAGTTCAGATGATACCACCTGGGGGTCTGAAGGTACAGTATCAGGACAGATAGTAAGACCAAGGGAGGGTCTTAGGATGCAGTTTCAGGGCAGATAGCAAGAACTGCTCATCCTCCATCTTACTGTAAGGATTATAGATGGTTTTTCCCTGTTCATCTAAGAGGTATGAGCAGCCATATCTGTTCTACTAGGCAGGGGTCCTAGAGAGACCTGGCACACTACAACTGAGAATGGGTCTGAGGGCCCAACTGGAGCAGGACTATAGTCCTAATTCTCTTGAACAGCAGTCAGGATTGGAGGGAGGAGGATGAATCCTGACTCTGTCATTCAATATGCTAGCTAGATCTCTCAACTAAATGTCATTGAAAAGTATGACTTCAGGACCTTTTAGCCCACTCAATGCCTGACCTGAAAATAACTTTAAGGACCATCTAGTCCAAATTAAGACCTATAGAGTAGAAGGGACTTGTCCAAGGTCATTCAGGGAGTTAAATAAAAGGACTAGGATTCAAACCCAGGTCATCTTCCTCTGATTCAAGTGCTCTTTCCAATAAATCTTAGAATGTAGAATGCTGCAATCAGAAAGGACAGGACAGAATGTCAGAGCTGCATGGGTCTGTAGAATGTAGGACACAAAATGTTGGAACAGAAAGAGACTAAGAGGTCATCTGGACCTACAATGTCAAACTCAAATAGAAATGAATTCCTGTTGGCAACATATTGAATTAGAAGTGCACAGATTAACATAATCTATGCTGATACATACACACATATATGTGTTGTAATATGTTAATAATATATAATATGTGTATATATGTATATGCATATATACATACACATGCATACATGCATGCATACATACATACAATTTTTTTTAGGGAAGCCAGATGGTATAGTGGATAGAGCAACAGCCCTGGAGTCAGGAAAACTCAGTTTCCTGAATTCAAATCTGGTCTCAGTCACTTACTAGCTGTGTGACCCTGGGCAAGTCACTTGACCTTGTTTACCTCTGTTTTCTCATCTGTAAAATGAGCTGGAGAAGGAAATGGCAAACCACTCCAGTGTTTCTGCCAAGAAAACCCAGAATGGTGCCACAAAGAGTGGGACACGACTGAAATGACTGAACAAAAATAGTTATAGTTTTATTCATTTTGTCAAACATTTTCAATTACATTCTTCAAATAAGAAAACAGAGCCTAGAAAAATGAAGTGCCTTTGCCAGGCTTGCACAACAAAGCAAAGCCAGAAATAGAATACATATAGGATGCTCAGTTCAGTGCTCTTTTCCACTAAGTCACAGTCACCTCTCAAAAGAGCATTCCCCAGGGGTCTTTAATAGACTAATTGCCCAGTTAAGTGCCAAGAGGGAATACCACTGTCAGAACATCTGAGACCTCAGGCTGACTCACTATATTTTTCTGATGGAAGTTAAAATCCCCGACCATGCTATATATTCATTGGCTATTATCCCGGTGGATACCTAGTCAGCTTCCCATAATGAAATACCTATATTCTATTGTGAACAGATGAAACATGTTCTTTTGGAAGTTCCTGTTGCAACTCCCTGCCAAAGTGACCTATTTCCTTAGCAATGACTCACATCTAACCCATCGTCACAATCCATACTCTTGTTCTGGTGCACAAAAGGCTACCTTACATGGAGCTATTCATATATATTTATACATATATATGAGGCAGCTAAGTGGCACAATGAAAAGAGCACTGGGCCTGGAGTTAAAAAGACCTGAGTTCAAATCCAGCCTCAGGCATTTATTAGCTGTGTGACTCTGGACAAGTCACTTAACCCTTTTTGACTCAGTTTCCTCTTCTGTAAAATGAACTGGAGAAGGAAATAGAAAACCACTCCAGTGTCTTTGACAAGAAAACCTCATAGAGAGAATTGGTGTGTTTATGGCCCATGGTTCATAAATGGTCCATGGAGGTCACAGAGTCAGATATGACTGAACAATAACAACAATGCATAAATATGTATATATTTGCATAGATAAATGCAAATATAAGCCCACTCTAGATCTTACAGTCTATTGTATATATATATATATATATATATACAAATATGTGCATATACATACATACACTTATGTGTATATATGCATGTGTGCACATATATGTGTTCATATATACACATATCTATATGTAGACTATAAGACCTAGAATAAATCTTACAAGATATCTCATCTATCTATACCTGATTTTATTGATAAGGAAATTTAGGATTAGAGAGGAAAGTGAGTCACCCAAGGTCACATAGGTGGTCAATAGTAGAACCAAGATTGTAGCTCAGACATCCAAACTTGTAGGTCTTTCCTATTTTCCTTTCCTTTGTACAAACCGCAGTATCTGTCATAGGACTGGGTTCTGAAAAAGGACTTGCTAGAACCAGAAGAACATTATACACACTAACAGCAACTTTGATAGACTTAGCTCTTCTCAGCAAGGCAAGGATCCAAGACAATTTCAAAAGACCCATGATGGAAAATGCTATCAACACTCGGAATGAACTATGGACTCTGACTGTAGAAGGAAGCAGACTATTTTTATTTTGTTTTTTGTTTTTTCTTTCTTATAGTTTTTCCCTTTGATTTTAATTCTTCTTTCACAACATAACTAATATGGAAATATGCTTAATATGATTGCACATGCATGGCCTATATTAGATTACAGGAAGGAGGGGAAATTTAGAACTCAAAATCTTATAAAAGTGACTGTTGAAAACTAAAAACAAATGATTTTTTTTTTTAAAAAGGACTTGCTAATATAATTGCATTAGGCCCCAAGACATGGAGTAAGTTATGGAAGTCTTCTCCAAGCTCACACAGGGAAAACAGACCATTCCTTGTGGATCACTGACCTTTGTCTTGCACCAGCATATCCAGCTCTTCTCGGATCCCGTCATACCAGCTGGTGATATCCACATGGAGTGAGTAATCACAGCAGGATTTGGTGTCAGCAGCCTCATGCCACTTTTCAAAGGTGGTGAGTAAACTGGCACCAGGCTCAGGGAGGACATGGTCAACTAGAAGAGAATAAGAAGTTCATGGTCAAAGCCAATTCACGTTACAGAGCATTTAGTGTAGGTGGCACAGTGGATAGAATACTGGGCTCAGAATCAGGAAGAGTCATCTCCATGAGATCAAATCTGGTCTCAGACACTTACTAACTATATGACCTTGGGCAAGTCACTTCACTCCATGTGCCTCAATTTCTCATCTGTAAAATGATCTGGAGAAGGAAATGGCAAAAGAAAATCACAAAATGGGGTCATGAAGAGTCAGACACAACTGAAACAACCCAATGACAACAAGAAGATAAAGGGGTCAAAGAGTTTTCTCTAAGAAAACCAAAATTGCTCCCCCATGAACAAAAATTCTTTTTTCTAGCAACTCTATCTCCCTAGTCCAAGCTCCCAATTTTGCCACATGTTAATTCAGTAGCTTCTTGGCTAAGCCTTCTCCCCAACTCTAATTTTCTATACCCCCCAATCCATCTTGTACATACCACTACATTATTCTTTCAATCATGTCGCTCCTGTACTCAGACACCTTCTGTGGTTCCCATTGACTAGAAGATAAAGTCCAAACTCCTCACCTGGTCATTCAAGCTGCTACATAATCTGGCCCCACCCTTCCTATAAAATCTTATCACAGAATATTAGAACTCGAAGGAGCATTATGAATTATCGAGCCTAACCCATACATTTTACAGAGGAGGAAGCTGAACAATTGCTTAGTCGCATGGCTATTTTGTAAGATGCCACAAAACATTCTACCTCAGGGCCACCTTATTATTCTCTAGTCATTCCCACTACCATTACCATGACTGTCTTAATGCTTTTACTGATGCTCTTCCAACCTCCTGCAATTTACTTTCTTTCTCAGATCAGTAAATATTTATTGACGATTATTTGCAAAGCACAAAATAGGTCACCAGAAATATACAAAACAAACAAACAAAACTCCTGCCTGTAAGTCACTTACATTTATATAGAGAATACTTCTGGCTGTCCTCTCTGACTCTTCATGACCCCATTTAGGGTTTTCTTGGTAAAGATACTCATGTTATAGATGAGGAAACTGAAGCAGAGTTTAAGTGACTTACCCAAGGTCACACAGCTAGTAAGTGTCTGAGGTCAGATTTAAACCTAGGAAGAGAAGTCTTCCTGGCTCCAGGCCCAGCACTCTATCCCATGTGCCATTTAGCTGCCCCCCTAGGGTATATTTAATAAACCACTAAGTGGTTTATGTATATTTATATATTCTATATGTAACTATATGTATGTGTGTATTGAAATGCACTCATATTTTAATTTGAGGAATTAATGTAATGTAATTTACAAATTACAATGTAATTTGAGGAAGGAGGAGCACTAAGTACTTAGTAAGGAAAGATGCCCCGAAGGAACTGACACCGCAGATAAACTTTAAAGAAAGTGACATTTTCTAAGAGGCACAATAGGTAAGGAAGTAGTCCAGGCATGGGGGCCAGCATGCATAAAGAACACGGGCAAGGGCGTGGAAGAATGCAAAGACCGAGGAACAGTAAGAAATTCAGTTTTGCTGGTACATAATTGTGCTTGTAGGGAGTGATGTGAAATGTCTGGAAAGGGAGGCTGGAACAAGGCTGAGGGGTTCCCATTTTATTTTACAAGTACCAATAAGCACCTGAATACTTTTAAGTGGAGAGTGATATGCTCATCCTTATGACTTAGGGAAATTATTTCCACAGCTGCCTATAGGATTGGTTAGATAAAGGGATGTCTGGAAACAGAGACACCAATTAGGAGGCTATTGGAATAGCCCAAATTAGAGAAAATGAGGGCCTGAAATATGGTGTAGAGACAAGAGAATGGATGCAATAAATGGGGTTAGGATTGATAAGTCTCCAAAATTGACTGGATATGGAAGTGTGAGGAAGAGAGAGGCAGTTAGATGACTGTCAGACTACTAATTTGGGGGAGAAAAAGGATGATGGTACTCTCAACAGCAACATGGAAGTTTGGAAGAGGGATGGATTTAATGGGGAAGATGACAATTATGGTTCTGGACTAGTCGGATTTTAGATGAATACAGCGAATCCAGGTAGAGATGATAATGCAGAGTGGAGTTCAGGAAAGAAATGGGGCAGGATATGTAAATCTGGTAGACATTTACATATCTAAATATGTAAATATTTATTATTTTATTATTATTATTTATTAATGTATTATTAATATATAATATTAATATATTACATATCTAAATATGTAAATATCTAAATACATAACTAAAACCTTGAGAGCTGATGAGATCATCAATACAAAGGAGATCACTACTGTTATTGGTCCAACAAGTCTGGAGGGGGAAAAGAGCTGTCAGTCAGGCTGAAAGAAAACCAGGAGAAAATATGGAGCATCATGAAAGCTGAGAGAGGAAATTTCTAGGAGGATGGGGTGATAACAGTGATAAAAAAAAATTTACAGAGAGGAGAAGACTGAGCATTGGGAAAAAGACATCATATTTAACAATGAAGAGATCCTGGGTAGCCTCAGAGAAGTAGTTTTAGTTTATTGGTGGAGTCATAAACCAGATTTCAAAAAACTGAGAAGTGAATGGAAAATGGTAAAGCAGAAGCAACAAATGTAGATAATTCTTCCCCTTGGAGTTTAGCTGTGAAATTAAGCATAGATATATTCTCTAAGTCCCTGAACCTGGTATTCTCTGATCACTACATTCCGGCATCCACTTACCTTTCTAGTTTGATTCACTCACTTCACTATCACCCTAACCAGCCAGACTGGTTTGCTCACTGCAGAAACTGGGCATTCCCACCACCAAACCTATGTTGTTCATTACACCAAATTGAAACACTCTTCCCTACAAATTCTACTTATCCTTAAAGAACTATTTCCCACCTCATCCAAGAAGACTTCCCTGCCTGACCACGTCAATCCTTGGTAATCTTTCCCTCCTTTGAATTTTTACAGTTCTCTTTACCTATTCTATTCATCTAACAGTTATTCCTTAACTTGGTGTTTTGCTGCCCAAGGCGGG
>CM053592.1:136196198-136222257 GCA_028646515.1 Pseudochirops corinnae
TAATAAAGGGGTAAGGGAAGAAAGAAGGGAAGGGAAATGGCTCAAGTTGTTGTTTTTATAAGTTAAATTTTATTTTTTAAATTAAGAAAAAAAATCTATTTTCTTTGCCTTTCACCTTTCACTCCACTGGTGAAAAGAAAAAAAAAATCCTTGCAACAAATGTGCATAGTAAAGCAAACATTGTCTTTGAAAGAATCCATGTTTATCTGCACCCTTGGGGTCATAGTTTTAAAAATTATATTCTCAATTTGTATAAATCATTTTTATGGCAGCAGCTATAAATTTCCCAGAAAAATTCATGTGCTTCCACTGCCTTTTTGAGAAAATCATGTTTTATACACACACACACACACACACACACACACACACACACACACACACCCCATTTCCCAGACAGTATTAATGGCACAGTAGAATTATGATAAAAAACAGGACAAATACATACGTATTCACCCAAAGCTGTTCAGTCATGTCTGATTCTTTGTGACCCCATTTAGGGTTTTCTTGGCAAAGATATTAGAGTAGGTGGTCATTTCCTTCTCAGCTTATTTTTACAGATGAAGAACTGAGGCAAGGAGGAGTAAGTGACTTGACCAGGGTCACACAATCAGTAAGTGTCTGAGTCAGGATTTGAATTCAGGAAGATGAGTCTTCCTGATTCCAAGTCCAGTGCCCTGTCCACTGTGCCACCGAGCTATCTCCCCTTCATCTCAATTCCAATGCCATTCCTTCCATGAAGCATTCCCTGATTCCCCTCTAGTCAGAAATATTCTCTCTTCTCAAACACACCAAGATGTCTGCTTGTTCTTGTTTGAGGCATTTCTTTTTTTTTTCTTTTTCTATTACAGTTACTTATTCATGTTATGTCTTCTCTTAATAGAGGATATGCTCCTGGAGGAAGAGGATTGTCTTGGTTATAGTTATCATCTATCGTGCCCAGTTCTTATAATACTCTGTATAATTCAAACCTTCAATAATATTTATTGGATTCACCTGAATTCTTTTATAATCTTTAGTGCTTTTCAAATAATAGGCCATCAATAAATATGGATCGACTTAGTAGCCTGCTATGAGTATCACTTTAAGGCTTTATTCCTTTACCTCTGTAACTGCAAACATCCCTTAGCTTTCCCACAAGGCTGAGTTCTAGCCATAACA
This sequence comes from Pseudochirops corinnae, assembly GCA_028646515.1. Lineage (NCBI taxonomy): Eukaryota > Metazoa > Chordata > Mammalia > Diprotodontia > Pseudocheiridae > Pseudochirops > Pseudochirops corinnae. Next base: position 136,197,357 of record CM053592.1, read on the forward strand.
CACACTCCTTTCCCCCCAGTCCTTTCCCCCTCCCCCGTCACCTTAGAGAATGTATAGGATTGAATGTAAATGTCCAAAGACTTCACAGGCACAGGTACTCAGTGGTAGGAGGTCATGGTAAAAGTGACAGGATGCTATCTCTCATTGCAATAAATTCTGCATCTACAGAAAAGCAGCAAGGACCCCATCCCCACATTCACACCACAATGACTAGAAGAAACAAGTCAGCTTCTAAAATTGTTGGCCAAGATATATACAGTAGTAGAAGTTTGTCAATGGTAACCGTGACCTCAACTTAAGGAGAGATTAAAAATGCTTAATTAATTAAATCAAAACAAGACATTCTGGGGAGCTGAGTCAATCTTTTAAAATTCTTCTGGGGTCTAAATTCTTCCTTTTTTAAAGATATTTGTCTTTCATTGTTGGTTCAGTTGTTTCAGTCATGTCCAACTCTTTGTGACCTCATTCTGGGGCTTTCTTGACAAAGATATTGAAGTGGTTTGCCATTTCCTTCTTCACATCATTTTACATATGAGGAAACTGAGGCAAACAGGGTGAAGTGACTTGTCCAGGGTCACACAGCTAGTAAGGATTTGAGGCCAGATTTGAATTCTAGAAGATGAGTCTTCCTGACTCCTGGCCCAGCTCCTGGTCTACTGCACCAACTAGCTGTTAATAGATAGATATCATTGTAGTAGATACAGGCTCCAATAATAAGAATTTAGCTGATTTGGACATGGTGGTGGAGAAGATAAGCATTTATATACTACCTACTGGGTGCTGGGCGCTGTGCTGAGTGCTCTTTACAGACATCATCTTACTTGATCCTCACCACAGCACTTCAAGGTAGGTGCAACAATTATCATCATTTTACAATTAAGAAAATTGAGCCAAATAGATATTGAGTAACTTGTCCAGTGTTAGCACAACTAATAAGTGTCTGGGGCCCAATTTGAACTCAGGGACTTCCTGACTCCAGACTCAGAGCTCTTGCCACTGCACCACCAGCTGCTGGTAATTCTAGAGTAAGAACAACATACTTTCATTTAATCGGGAATCATAATTGTTTGATGAGCCTACCTCATTCTAGTTCTTAATATTTCATATCTTAGTTTAATCTACCTGATATATTTGAAAGTGATAAATGGTAATGCCTAGTAGGGTAACATCATAAATCGCCAGAGCAAAAAGGGACGTCAAAATAGAAAATATTGAATGTTGGAGCCAGAAGAGTTCTGAGAACACACAAAGTCAGAACCAGCCTAAATCAAATCTTCATCTTTCATTTCATAGCTAGGTGGCCCAGGGGACAGAGTGCTGGGCCTGGAGTCAGGAAGATCCTGAGTTCAAATATGACCTCAGACACTTACTAGCCGCATGACCCTGGGCAAGTCACTTAACCCTGTTTGCCTTAGTTTCCTCATCTCTAAAATGAGCTAAAGAAGGAAATGGCAAACCATCCCAGTATCTTTGACAAGAAAACCCCAAATGGAGTCAGAGAGAGTCTGAAACAACTGAAACTGAACAACAACAACAACAAAAAAAAAACCTAAGGTCCAGGGAAGGAAAGTGACTTATCCCAGTTTACATAGCAAGTTAGTGACAAAATTGTCTCTTGAACAGTGTTTGATTTATATGTAACTGACATAATTCAAACTAACATGCTTCTTTACTAATATTCTCTAATTCAGGCATTTCAGTAAGTCTATCGATTCCGTCTCCCTTGGACCATTATTCCAAGTTAATGAGCTTTTACTCTATTAACAAGTAATAGAAAGTTTTGACAAAAAAAATTTTTAATGTTATAATACATCTAGTTTCTCTTTGGGTAAGAAGACAATTACCATTTTAACAATAAAATAATTTTAATATCCTGCCTTTATACAGTGTTTTAAGGTTTGCAAAAGTACTATAAAATACTATTTCTTTTTGGTCTCACAACACTGGGAGGTAGATGCTACCATTATCCCCATTTTACAGATGAGGGAAATGAGGCAGAGGGTGGTTAAGTGATTTGTCCAAGGTCACACAGATAGTAAGTATCTGAGGCTAGATTTGAATTCAGGTCTTCCTTACTCCAGGACCAGTGGTCTATCTACTATACCATCTGGTCATCATTTTCTTCCTTCCTTCCTTCCTTCCTTCCTTCCTTCCTTCCTTCCTTCCTTCTTTCTTTCCTTCCTTCCTTCTTTCCTTTCTTCCTTTCTTCTTTCCTTCCATCCTTTCTTGCTTTCTTCTTCCTCCTTCCCTTCTTCTTTGCCTCTGATTTTTTCTTCCTTTTCTTCCCCTTTCAATAGCAACATAAAGGTCTCTAGAGACCATTTCTGCCCATATCATTCAAGCCAAAATAAGGCATCTTTCTGAAGTAACAGCATAGGACTCTATAGACCCAGACAGGTTTTTCATTTCCCTGAAATAATACAATCAATCAACTAATCAATAAATCCTAGTGGGGTTGAGTGGCTGCTCTGCAACTCTAAATTACTGAGAAGGAGTTACCCTCTCCGTGTGTGCCTGTAAGTACTAGGAGTAGTGGACAGGGAAGGAGCTCTCTCAGAGCTGCAGCTACTCATAGGCTGAAGGTTGCTGTCTCTTCCCTTTATACTGTCAGATCTAGTGTGACTGAAAGTATCAGATGTCACAGTCAAAAGACCATGGCTAATGTTCACCTTAAGGAAAGAGCAATCAACATGATCATGTTTCAGTTTCCAATCGACTGCTGAAGTAATTGTTTCAGCTTTGAATAAGGCTCATAAACCTAAGAAAAATGCATTTGCCAAGGCTGATTTCCCCAATGTAAAATAACTGGTGAAATGCTAAAACGTGTATGTCACTAAGCCTAATTCGAACAAAATCTTATCTAATAACAATTAGCCTCCAGAACAGAAAGCTCTACAGGAGCAGCCACCATAAAATTGTCTCTTGTTCTTTTCTTTCCCCAAACACAAGTTTTGATATACTTTATCTAGTATAAAGAACACATTTGAACACAACTAAAAATTTTGCTCATTAATACCACAATGCAATTATTTTATAGCTCTTGAGTCAGAAGACAAAATTAATGTCCAGTATCAAACAAATTACAGTTTACTGGACTTTTAACTGGAAGATATTTATTACATAGAAGGAGAGAGAACACAAAGTCTTTTGATAATCAGCACAAGTACAGAAAGCCCCAAAAGTCCTGTGTGAGATGCCTGAAACATTTCTAACAAAAGCTTCTTAGTAATAAATGAAACCAACTGTATTCCAAGAAGCCAACAGCTTGGAAGTCAAGGTGTCCAGCTGACATTCTGGTTTGCATCCCCAGGATGCCTAAAATTCCCAGAAATTAAAATTTCCTTTTGCTATCACAGCTCTCTTGATGTGTATTTACTGCAACAGAACCATTTGGGGGGCTTTCCATGCCACTGTATTTGCTGTGCTGACTTAGACAAAGTACAGTGTGAAGCAAGCACTGTGTGTACAAACAGAGACTCACATACTGATCAACAGTTTCCCTTAAGATGATTAAATGATAAAAGGAGGCAATTACTCCCTTCACTCTCTTCAATCACACCCTTATTTGGCTGTATGCAAAACAGTCCCAATCCTTTCCCTTGCAGCCTTCCTACCAACAGGTGGTGATAGCACTGGTAATATCAATATTCATGAACTACAAGCAAGGCCTTGTTGCTGTAGCTGGTGATTTGCTATTAGGAAGATTAGCTGAGTAGGCCCATCCCCTTGCAAAAGGGGAGAGGGGGGGAAAGCAACACCAGCGAGGCATTAACATCAGGTCTCCCCTCTGCCTGGATATTCTCCCTCACTTCTCCCAGTTCTCATACTGGAAGGAGCCTTGTGCTGGAAGTCCAAAACTTGTCTGTCTTGCTCCGCCATGAATTCGTTCCTTAATCTTGGACAATTCATTCCCCTCCTTTGGGACTAAGTAGCTTCTTCTGGCAAATAAGAAGGTTGGATTCGATTGGGCATTATTAACCTGGGGTCCATGGGCAGATTTCAGAGGGTCCATGAACTTGGATGGGGGAAAAAAAAAATCACATTTTAATTATCATTAACTTCTAACTGAAATATAAGCATGTCCTTCTATTGTGAATGGAGGAAACAAATGTAACTTGGTGACCAAAGAAGTCACAGGTATTTTCAAATCACATTAAAGATATAATTTCTGCTGATCACTACTTAGGAATTCCCCTCCTTACTAACCTGTCTCTAGAAAGCACATGATTCAGTCTTCAAGTCTACCTACTAGATTTCAATATAACTGATTTCCTTGGTAATCCTATGTACTTTATTTAGTGTATTTACAAATATTCTGAGAAGGGTTCCATAGATTTCATCATTCTCCCAAAGGGTTCCAAAAAAAAAGGTTAAAAAAACCAAAAATTATATTAGATCAGTGGTTCTCAACCTTCCTAATGCCGCAACCCTTTAATACAGTTCCACATGTTATGGTGGCCCCCAACCATAAAATTATTTTCGTTGCTACCTCATAACTGTAATTTTGCTACTGTTATGAATTGTAAAGTAAATATCTGATATGCAGGACGTATTTTCGTTGTGACAAATGGAACATAACCCACAGGTTAAGAACCACTGTATTAGATGATCTCTAAGGCTTCTTCTGGTCTTTCTTGTGTTCTATGCTCTTTTTCATTTCTGCTTCCATAACTTTCTTTTTTTTTACAGGGGGGAAGGCAGGCAATTGAGGTTAAGTGACTTGCCCAAGGTCACACAGCTAGTAAGTGTTAAGTGTCTGAGGTCACATTTGAACTCGAGTCCTCCTGACTCTAGTCAAAGAAAAATAATAACCCCCCAGGCATACTACTTTCAAGTCAGCATCAGCAGAAAAATCTCAAGTTCACGTCAAGATTTCATTTCTGACACTGAAAGTAAAAGTGGTAAGGTCCTAAATATCTGGGGCTTAAGTGCAGACACCAATTTGGCTTACTTTAAAATTTCCCATTAGGTGAGAGCTGACTTTTCACATATATTTGCACGTATATGTATACAATTTTTTTAAAGCAGGGAAGTAATTTAACTTCTAGCTCTGTATCCTTTTGCTAGGGACTGATTAAAAAAATCAGTGCCATGATCTAAGTGTATTTCCAACCTTAACATTCTAGGTTCAATGTCCTAAGTTCCCTCCTAGCTCTAAAACTCTAGGCTTTGCAATCTATAGATTTCCACATTCTGTGACTTTATGAGCCTTTGATTAAATCATAGCCTAAGGCATCTTTCTGTTGGGAAATCTCATTGTGGTAGTCATTTAACATTATACAAATTGGTTATTATTTCTGATACCCCTCTGAGACTACTCTGTATTATCTTTAGTTACCTCACATAAGGAGAGTTTATCTTTGAGTTAGTTAAACCATAAGACCTAAGGAGAAGTTTGAGGCCTGCTAAGTAGCATTCAAGATACTGTGTATGTGCCCCCAGAATAACAGAAAGGGAGGATCAGTCCCTGGAGGAGATATAAAACATAGCATTGGATTGCCCCCTTTGAAGACCTTTTCAATCATGTATTCACTAGAGTATCTCAGGATCAATACTGAGGTCACAGTGGATGCCAGTCATTATACCAATGGTCACGTCTTCAAGGTAGCCAGATGATCTCCAATACTTTCTCCCAAAGTTGACCATTAACATTTTACCAGTAACAGGCTCCCAAAGAATTAGAGTGATAAATTTTGAAGCTGAAGGTCTGGACATGAAGAAAAGTATACAGGAAAGACCATGCCACAATATAAAACCTGATGGAACAACAAAATAGGGCTGTGTAATATATCAAATTGCCCCTAATTGTACCCAGACAAAGGCTTATCTTACATGCTTTTGATGCAGTGGCTTCTATTCTGTTACCATTCAGTAGTGGCACACTTAATCCAGGTAGAACACTACACCCACCCATCCCCACAGTTATGAAACTGGCAACTACAGCAAAAGAAAAGGTTATTATAGTTATCCAGAGAAAAAGGGACCTCCTTGGAGAAATGGGAGGGCATAAACTGAGGGTAATTTGGCTCCTCGTGGAATTTCCCCAAGGAAGAGATAGAACCAAATCGTTATACATCTTTAGAATGGGAAGGTCTGGACAGATGAAAATGGATGCTAATGGATGAAGAAGGAGCTAAACAGTGTGGGATTCCGTATGAAGCTACTTGGAAAAGAAAATAAAGTGCGAAAATCACAGAGACTGAGAATAAAAGGCTGGGTAGAAACCCAACCCTACCCCCAGCATATAAATCGGCAGGGAGATGCATTAAAAAAAATATGGAGAAATGAACCAAAAAAAAATCAAAAGGGAATATAACACAATGAATAAATATGTCAGTGATGGATAGCAACCTGAAAACTCTTAATGAAAATAAATAGCAAGAAAATAAATTTTAGAGTGCATCCAGAAATATTGGAAGAATAATAAGAATTTCTGAACATTCAGAAAGGGAAAAATGATATATGAAAAATTACAAGAATAAGGAGGATGGAAACTGAATCAGAATTTAGGGCAGAAAACAGAGTACTAAAAAAAGAAGTTAATATAAACCAAAGTTCATTATTATTTAATTGGGGCAGCTAGGTGGCACAGTGGATAAAGCACTGGGCCTAGAGTCAGGAAAACTCATCTTCCTGAATTCAAATCTGGCTTTAGACACTTAGCTATGTGACCCTGGGCAAGTCATTTAACCCTGTTTGTCTCAGTTTTCTCATCTGTAAACTGAGAGGGGGAAGCAAACAGCAAACCGTTCTAGTATTTTTGCCAAGAAAATCCGAAATGAGGTCACCAAGCTGGACACTACTGAAACCACTGAAAAACAAGAGTTCATAATGTAGAAAATACAAAGTAGAATCATTCCAAAAGAGGAGAAGCTCTGGGAAATAACGATATATTCAGAATGTGAGAACATAGATGTGGAGTAAAATGTTACAGGTGTTACACAAAAAGCAATAACTGTTAAAATGCATGAGTTCGATATAATCAGATTAAATCATTTGGAATATAAAATATGATTGGAGTCATAAGTCTCCCAGAAAAAAAAAAGACAAACTATAAATCATGGTGCAGGAAAAATATAGAAAAGTAACAAATGGAAAAAAAAAAAGTATTGCACACAGAGGGCAAAGAACACCTTGATAGAATCCATAGATTCTAAGTAAATTGAAAATCCTAAGTTTAAATCACCATAAAATTCCATAGTCAAACTCCTAAATTTCATTAGAAAACATATGTATGATATATACATATAAGTACATACGTGTATATGTGTGTATACAAAAAGAAAAGGTTTTCAAATAGCTAGTAAAAACATTCTGAATAACCCAGAATTATTCCCAATTTATGAGAATTCAAAAAAGATATTGAAATATAATTCTCTGAAAAGCAATAGAGATTGAGTTGCACCTTCAATTAGCATGTCCTACAAAGCTAAATCTAATCATCAAAAATAAAAGATGAACTTTCAACAATAACAGAAGCCTAAAGTGAAATATGAAAGCAGGACTTTATTTCTATACCCTTGTGTCCCCTCCATATTGACTAACACAGTGTGTTAGCTGCCTAATAAATATTTGTGTGGGGTAGTAAAGAAGATAATTGATCCAAAATGATCCTCACTCCTACACAACCTAATTATATTGCTGAGGGATGGGGAGCCTTGAGAGACGCAGCCACCAAAAAAATGATTTATCAGTACTTACTGATCATGGTAGTGCCACCTGCCAGGGCTGCTTTGGTGCCTTGGTAGAAGTCATCAACAGAAGTCATTCCCTGGTAGGGCTTCTGTAAATATGTGTTGACATCAATTCCTCCAGGAATAACCATCCGTCCATTGGCCTCAATAGTTTTCACTCCACCAGGAACTATTAAATTTTCTCCTATTTGTCTAGAGGGCAAATAACAAAGATTATCTCAGAAGCGTGAAGGCAAAAGTCAGTTGTTCAACAATAAAGTTTTTGATGAAATTACTAGGGAATGTCTTCATCATCTGCATGAACATAATGGAATACCACTGAATTTTGTCTATATTCAAGACACTTTTCCATGAATTCCATATCCTCTGTCATATAAATCCAAGGACTCATAGACCCTTAGAGATAGAAGAAACTTTATTATTCTTTTCCCCATTTTATTTTAATAGTTTTATTTTTTCTGAATGCATATAAAGAAAATATTTAACATTCATTTTTTATAAAATTTTGAGTTCCAAGTTTTTTTTCCTTCCTTCATGACTCTCCCTAAGATGGTAAGCAAATTGATGTAGGTTATATATGGGCAATCATGTAAAACCTATTTTCATATTAGTCATGTTGTGAAAGAAGAGTTTGCAAAAAGAAAAAAATAGTTTGCAGAAGGGGAAAACAAAAACCATGAAAAAATATAGAAAGTAAAAACAGTATGATTACATCTGCGTTCAGACTCCATCAGTTCTTTCTCTGGAGGTAGATAGCATTTTTCATCATGAGTCTTTTGGAACTGTCTTGGATCATTGTATTGATGAGAAGAGCTAAGCCGATCACAGTTGATCATCACACGATATTGCTATTATTTTGTCAATGTTCTTCTGACTCAGTTCACTTCACTTTGGATCAGTGAGAAAGAGATTTTTTTTTATCAGTGAGTCCAGCCCCTGCAATGTTATACAGATGACCAACATGGTTCTAATCCCAGTTCTGTTACTTATTTTATTACCTTGAGAAAGTCACTTAATCAATTTGGGTTCCCATTTCTTCACTTAGAAAATAATGGAATTGGATAGCCATAATCTGTAAAACGTCAGACCCTATAAAATAGTGAAGTTAGATGATTTCCTCTTCAGCGTTAAAGCTTATGATCCCAGAACATTGTGGACTAAAAAGGGGAAGTGGTATCTTAGTTGTTGGTGTTGTTATCCTCACTTAACAGAGTAACTGAGACAGAATGTGTTGGAGGGAGGTGGGGTTTCTAGAATTAGGAAAATGCGGAATAAGAGAAAAGAGAAAACTAATTTATTCTACATTCTAGTCAAACTAGGTTTCCTATTCCTTGATTTCAACACTCTTATCTCCCACTTTTGCCTTTGCACAAACCTCTCTCATATACAGAAGGCACGTCCTTCTCAACTTCTCTTAAAATTCTTAACTTCCCAAAAGCTTCACCTCAGAGGCCACTTCTTCTGTGAAATTTTCCTTGATCCACCATGGGTAATTCTGTCTCCCTAAATTCCCTGTATTATACTTGCACCACATTTATTAATATGGGCTATAGCCCAGCTTAATCTATTACCTCACACATAGTAGGTCCTGAACAAATGTTTATTGTAGGGGATTCTCTCTCCCCAGTAAAATGTAAGCCCCTTGAAGGCAGGAATTATCCCATTTTTTTTCCCTTACTATTCCCAGTACTTGGACAGAGTAGGTAGTTAATAAAAGTGTGTTAAATTAAATTGAATGAGAAAGAATGAGAACAAAATCAGGACTAAATTGTTTAGCCTTGGCAAGAGGGGTTACGTAGACAATGCAGTAGATAGAGCTCTGGGCTGGAGTCAGTAAGACCTGAGTTCAAATCTAGCCCCAGATATTTACTGGTTGTATAACTCCGGGCAACCCACTTAACCTTTGTCTTCCTCAGTTTCCTCAACTATAAAATGAAGATAATAACATGGTACCTTTAGGATAGGGTTGTTGTGAAGATCAAAGTAGATAATATTTGTAATGTGCTTAGGACAATGCCTGGAAGATAGTAGGCACTTAATAAATGTCTGTCCCCTTCACCACCCTGAGACTGGATTAAAGGAGGATAAAATAGATGATCATACAGAGGATCTTCTCAGGTGTGGAGGCGAGATGCAGAAGCTCATAGTAATTGGTCTCAGTCAATTGGGTAAGGTAATTTGCTGAGAAAGGAGGACACAGAATGGAGTTTGGTGTAGAGGGAAGAGAATAAGGTTTGCAGCAACTATTGGGAGGCTAGGTGGAGGGACTTGGTGATGAGTTCCTCAAAGATAAATACAAGGATTACTTCAGCAGTGAAAGTCCAAAGGAGATTAGATTACATGAATCTGTAGTACAATCAAAAAGTTTTGTGACTTCTCTCCAACAGTTATTCATCAGTTCAAGAGCAGGAGTTGAGAAGGCAAATACTGGGGGTTACTCAGGATTGAAGATTAACAGAACAATGCTCAGAAGACTAGATTATCCTTGTATCCTTCCCTGTCCTTCACTACTTTCCCCATAGCCAATTGTTGTCAAGTCTTGTCAATTCTACAATATCACAGTATCTCCCAAGTCTGATCCTTTCTCTCCATTCACATGGCCACTCCACTATAAGTTAATCATCACCTCTCTCCTAAACTAGAACACTTGCCTCCTAGTTGGTCTTCTTCAATTCTATCTGCTCTCCAGTTTTTCCTACACACATCTGCCAAAATAAGCTTCCCTAATCATGGTTTTGATCACAGTGTGCTTTTGTATAGGCTCTCCCCTATCCCTGAAATGTGCTTCATTTTCATCTCTGTCTTTTAGAATCCTTGGTTTCTCTCCAGGCTTATCTGAGCCTTAAGAATCCTTACCTGTTACCTGGGGAACTGGTTTTCTCTCCCTCCTCATCATTATCTTGTGCTTAACTACACAAACTGTATCCTACAGAAGATCATAAACTCCACTAATGTTGGGGCTCTTTGAATGGTCTTGTCTTGGCATCCTCTATGCCTTACACATGATAGATACTTGATCATTGTTTGTCGAACACCTGCTTTGTGTTTTAGGAATAGAATAAATACAAGAGTAAAAGAAAGGCAATAAGCTTGATGACATCAAAAGAACAGGGTTTTGGGGGGGTCATCGACATGAATATTAAAGTGACTGAGGAGGACAGCAAGAGTTAAGACTATGAATGAAGGAAAAAGGAAAGAGTGATAAATTAGTAAATGATGGCAACGAGGGTTTGGATATCATGAAATCAAATCTGCAAAGTGAAATGCACAAAAATATAGCCTCCTTCTGCCTGTTGCCCAGTAGATAGTGCCAATTATAGGCAGCACCGATTGATGGTAAGAGAAAGAAGTGAGAATGAGGACATGTGGATTTTATATATTCACTTCACTTTAAATATATATCATATATTATTATATATTATATCATATATAATTCATGGTATGTATTATATATAACATTATATAATAAATATGTAATATATATTATATATTCCAAGGTACCATTTGTACACACTTTCACCCCTTTTGCAATAAGAATTATCACACATTTTTTTTTCTCCTTGACAAGAGCCATGTGGGAATGGAATACATAAACTGGCAAGGTAGGGACAAGATTTCTTCAAAGAAAGAAATTACAGTAATTTTATTACTCTAAGTCTCAGTTTTATCATATGTAAAATGGTAACAATACCAACTCTACTTACATCATGGCATTTTTATGAGGATCAAATCAGCTAATGAATATGAATTATAACATGAAGTAGTTAGATCAAAATAAGCTATTGTCGGTTCTTGATATTATTCCATGTCCCGGGAACATATATGCCCCAATACAAAGAGGGAAGTCAGCAGCACATTGGTGTAGTGGATTATGTAGGGGGCTTGAGGTAAAAACAAACAAACAAACAAAAAAACCTGGGTTTGTTTGCTGGCATTAACACTTAGTAGCTGCATGAACTTGGGTCTCTCCGAACATTGTTTTCTTTATTCCTTAAATGGAGACAATGATATTCCTACCACCGGCCTCAGAGGGTTGGTGTAAGGAAATTGCTTTGTAAAGCTATTTAGCTTAACCATAAGAGGCTATATAAATAGTAAGTAGTAGTAGTAGTAGTAATAGTAGTAGTAGTAGTGGTGGTGGTGATGGTAGTAGTAGTAGTATTGTTATCATCATTATTACCAATTTCTCAGTACTTAAGCAACTATTATTTATTTATTTATTTTGCTTTTTGGAGGGGAAGGTAGGGCAATTGGGGTTAAGTGGCTTGCACAAAGGCTTTTGTGTTAAGAGTCTGAAGTTGGGTTTGAACTCAGGTCCTCTTGACTCCAGGGCCGGTGCTCTACTCACTGCACCACATAGCCACCCCCTCCTATTATTTTTTTTTAAATAAACCCAGACATCACTGGGTTGAGATGCTATGAGGGTTGCAAAAAGAGCATACAACTTAGTTCTATCCTTAAAGAATCTTATGTTTAAATGAGACAGAATTGATAATACTTAAAACAAATTGAGTATGTGGAAATAGTACTAGACACAAAGTCAGGGAACCTAGAAATAGATACTGGCTCTACTATTTTATTACCTATACACCCTGGGCAAATCACTCCCCTCTCTGGGACTCAGTTTCACCATTTTGTAAAATGAGGGGTTAGATGAGATGATCCCTAAGGTGCTTCCAGCTCTAGGTTCTATGATTCCAAGTGCCAAAGCCAGGAGGCACCTTGTATAGAGCACGGGGCATGGAGTCAGGAAAACCTGAGATTAAATTTGTTCTCATTTACTTACTAGATATATGGCCCTGCACAAGTCACTTAACCTCTATTTGCCTCAGTTTCCTCAACTGTAAAACAGGGATAATAAAAACACTTACCTCCCAGGGTTGTTTTGAGAGTCAAAGCAGATATATTTATAAAATGCTTTGCAAACTTTATTAGTTAGCTGGGAGTTAAGGAGACCTGAGTTTGAATTTTACCTCATATATTTGCTGGATGTGTGACCCTGGTCAAGTCACTGAACCTTTATTTGCCTCAGTCTATTCAACTGTAAAATGGGAATAATAATTAGCACCTACTTCTTAGGTTGTTGTGAGGATCCAATGAGGTGATATTTATAAAACACATAGCACAATGCTTGGTACATAGTAGGCACTTAATAAGTCCTCCCTCTCTCCCTTCCTTCCTCCCTTCCTTTCTTTCTTCCTTCCTTCCCTCTTCCTTTTTTCTTTTCTTCCTTCCTTCTTTCCTTCAATCCTTCTTTCCTTCCTACAGGCACAGACGACACGGACTACCGGAGATGAGAGGAGAGAAGGAGCTTTTGTCAGTTGGGAGTAATCAGTAAGGATTAATAAAAGAAGAGGGATTTGAGGGTGGTCTGCTAGGACAGATGGAATTTAGATAAAAAGAGATAGAAGAAGAGTTTCAGACTTAGGGAATCAGTATTAACAAAGGCAGAGAGAAGAGAACAAGCATATTCCATGCAGATGATAATAAGGAGAACAGCTTGCCTAGAAGAGAGTATAAGCCTGTTGGAGGAGGAGTAGGGGAGAAGACCGCAGGGGAGTAGGGGAGAATACCTATAATATAGCTCATCATAACTAACATGTGTCATCCTCCCTCTGAGTCATTTCTAATCCAATCAAAATAAGCAAAATTGCTAACCGAGCAATGACCTTCTGAGCTAAGGGGCCATATGGAGAAGCTGGTCATGAATTATGGATTGCCTTCAGAATTGCTCTGGGCATTTGGGAGGAGGCTGAGAGAAATGAGTTGGTGCATCTGGGCCTGGACCCTGCTAGTGTCAGTACAAGAGAATCATTGCTACTAATGACCAGACCAAGGAAAGAATCCCTGGCAGTTTGGAGGAGTAAGTTAGAATCATTTAAAAAAAAAAACACCCCACTCTTCCCAAGATCTTGTTGAATTCAGAAAACTCACATTGCTTGCTTTTCTTCTTTGGTGACTCTACTCAAAAATAGAATGAGTAAGAATTCATGAACAAACAAGAGATAGAGAGCATTACAAAATGCAAAATAGATAAGTTTGATCATATTAAATTTAAAAGCTTTTGTATGAAGAAAACCAATGCGACAAACATTGGAAGGAAAGCAAAAAAAAAAACAAAAGGAAGCAATATTTATAGCAAGTGTCTCTGATAAAGACTTCATTTCTCAAATATAGAAAAATGGCTCAAATTTATAATACAAGCCACCTCCCAATTGATAAATAGTCAAAGGATGTGAAGAAACAGTTTTCAGATGAAGAAATCAAAGCTATCTATAGGCATATGAAGAGGTACTCGAAATCATTTTGATTATAGAAATGCAAATTAAAACAACTCTGAGATACCATCTATACCCTATCAGATTGGCTGATATGATAAAAAAAAAAAAAAGAAAAATTTTAAATATTGGAGAGGATGTGAGAAAATTGGGACACCAATGCACTGTTGGTAAAGTTGTGTCCTGATCCAAGCATTCTGGAGAGCAATTTGGAACTATGCCCAAAGGGCTATCAAACTGTGCATACCCCTTGATCTGGCAATACCAGTATCAATACCAAATAGATCATAAAAATACCAGTACCAACACAAAAGAGATTATGAAGAAGGGAAAAGCATCTACATGTGGAAAATATTTATAGCACTTCTTTTTGTTGGTGGTAAAATGTTGGAAATTGAGGGGATACCCATCAGTTGGGGAATGGCTGCATGTAATAAATGTAATGGAAATACTATTGTGCAATAAGAACTGATGAACAAGCAGATTTCAGAAAAACTTGGAAATACTTGTATGAACTGATGCAAAGTGAAATGAGCAGAATTAGGAAAACATTATACACAGTATTAGCAACATTGTGTGATGATCAGCTATGAATGACTCAGCTCTCCTCAGCAACACAATGATCTAAGACAAGGACAAAGGACTCACAAAGGAAAATGCTGTCCACATCCCAAAGAACTGATGGATTCTGAATGCAGATCAAAGCATATTTTTTATTTACTTTATTCTTTTTTGTTTTTTTCCTTTTGGTATGTTTCTTCTTTCACAACTGTGGCTAATATGGAAATATGATAGCACATCATTAAATATATCATCTATTTAATATATATCATGTCAAATTACCTAACACTTTAGGAAGTAGGGAGAACAGGCAGGATGGGAAAAAAGTTTGGAACTCAGAATCTTGTAAAATTGCTAAAAATTGTCTTACATATAATTGGAGAAAATACTACTAAAAATACAAACAAATAAAAGAGACGGCAAAAAAAAAATGAGGACATTCCTTGAATATCAGATTATAGGGAGCTTCTCATACACTGCTTGGACTTTTCATTATTTGTACTGGCATGTTAGCTCTTCTCCTAGAGGAAAGAGGCCCTGCCTCATCCTCCTTCATGTTTCCCAGAACAACCAACACAGGTGCTCAACAAATAGATATTTCTATCTGTTTAATCTATTCAATGACTGAATGCATTAATTAATTAATCAGTTACACTGAGTTGTTCCTGCTATCCCAAACAGTTCATACCGTTATAATGGATCACATTTATATAATGATTTAATTTTTCTTAAAAAAAATTGCTCATACATTCATTATTTTGTTTGATTCTTCAAACAACACTTTGGGGTGATGCCTATGAGGTCAACGGCAGGTGGTTATCCCTGGAGGAACTGACGTTAATTGAATGACATGAGTTTTAACTTTTCTCTGTGGGCAATAGTTCAACTGTTCAATTGTTTTCAGCCAAGTCCAACTCTTCATGATTCCATTTGGATTTTTTTTTGGCAGAGATATCGGAGGGGTTTGCCACTTCCTTCTTTAGCTCATTTACAGATGATGAAACTGAGGCAAATAGGGTTAAGTGACTTGCCCAGGCTCACTCAAATGTCTGAGGTTAGAATTGAACTTAGGAAGATGAATTTTTCTGACTTCAGGGCCAGTTCGTCCATTGTGCCAACTAGTTGTAGTGCAAAGGATTAAAGTGGCCAGCTCTGTCTCCAAAAGATTATTCTAGGAGAGGCACGAAGTATGGATTGGCATGTGGGGAGAAAAAGTGGGCAGATTTTTAGGAAAGCTATTGCAGTAGCCCAGTTGAGTCATAAGACTTCCTCAACTCAGGTGGTGACTGTGGGAATGGAGTCGGGATATTTGCCATATTCTAGCGAGTTATCTAACTTGGTCCAGATTAGAAACTTAGCCAGAGATATAGGGGATTTTGAAAGGAAGTAAGTAGATTTAAAAGCCCAGAGGAATATATAGGTATCCATGAATGAATGAAGACTGGGGATGGGCCCTAAATCTTCCTCCTGCCAAAATGCTGCTACTGCTTTTGGCCAAGACCACTCTCATATGGGAATCATGTCAACAGACCACAAAAGGGCATCATATACAAATGTGCTTTAAGGTTTTGGGCTTTCATTTCCCTGATTCCTTTTCTTCTTCCTTTCCCTATACTGCGCTCATGCCCGCCCCTTCACTGGCACTGAATAAATCTGAAGAAGATATTTTGGTTCTAGGGAGCAGTTCTCAACCTGTGGGTTATGTTCAATTTAAATACATCCTGTATATCAAATATTTACATTGTGATTCATAACAGTAGCAAAATTACAGGTATGAAGTAGCAACAAAAATAATTTTATGGTTGGGGGTCACCACAACATGAGGAACTGTATTAAAGGGTGGCAGCATTAGGAAGGTTGAGAACCACTGAGCCTAGCTAAGCTACTTTACTAGGTACAGGGAAGGGGTGGGAGAGGGGTAAGTGAGGAAAAGGGAAGAAAGGGAAGGGAATGGAGTGAAGGGGATCCAAGGGGAGATAAAGGGAATAAGCATTTATTATGCCTACTATGTGCCAGGCACTGTGCAAAGCACTTTAAAAATACTATCTAATTTGATTATCAAATATTATCTCACTTGTTTGGAAGAATAGAATTTAGTTAGAAAAAGCCAAAAGCACCCCAAAGTCTTAACATTTCATCTAAATAACTGATACAAGGTTGGCTGGTCATTATAAGGAGGCAATCCTAGTATGTCAGTAGGGTACTTAACACATAGGAGGCATTTAATACTTGAATTATGGGTTGATTCATATTGGTCCAGTGTTTTCCTAAAGGACTCCCACTTCCTATTGGCCCAAGTGATGCCCATGGCTACAAGGCTGCCCATGCCCAGCAGGCCAGGCAGGCAAAACAGAACAGAGGAAATACCTTCTACCCTGAGATCAAAGCTCACCAAGTCTGTCCTTTAGTTCTACCTGGTTTTCTACTCCTAGAGTTGGTAGAGACTGTCTGTCTGAAGCTGGGCTACACCTAACTCTTCCTTAGTGAGCTGGTCACCTTGGAGTCAACTTTTTATCTGTTTGGCCTAGGCAGATTCTGCTAAGTTCCTCCAGACCTGTGAAGTGCTTAGCACAATGTTTTTATTTCATGTCCCATTTGTCCAAACTTCTATAGGTATCAGACACATTTTGCTTGATTGTACTCCTTTTTAATTTTTTTACTTTTATTTTTAATTTATGGAATAAAACAAGCATTTCCATAGCACAGTACAATAAAATACTTCTAATAGATTGTACTTCTAATCTTAGGGCAGCTAGATGTTGTAGTGGATAGAAGAACACTGGGCCAGGAGTCAAGAAGGCTCATTTTCCTGAGTTCAAATCTGGCCTCACATACTAACTATGTGACCCTAGGAAAGTCACTTAACCCGATTTGCCTCTGTTTCCTCATCTGTAAATGAGTTAAAGTAGGAAACGACAAACCATTCCAGGATCTTTGCCAGGAAAACCCCAAATGGGGTCATGAAGAGTCTGAAGACAATGGAACAACTTCCGGTTTCCCTTGCCAGGTTTATCTCATTGCCTCTTCTTGTTCTATATCTTTCAGACACTCTGTTTTACATTATATTTACTTGTGCTCATATCTTTTACCCTCTACTAGATTGCAAACTTCTATAGAGTCACAACAACATCAAATCCATCTTTATATACGCCTCAACATCTAGCACCATGCCCAATAGCTAGCAGGAACTCAATAAATGTTCACTAACTTGACCTCCTTTGATATAACCTGTTCTTTGTTGTCATGAAATCCCCAGATCTAGGAAATGGCCTCTTATGTTGATATCTCTCATCTGAACCTTGCACAGACACTCCTTTCTTTTGTCTTCCTCCCTTAGATCACAGGGTAATTTTTGGTCCCTTCCTGGTCAACCATAGACAAGCAAATTCCATCTCCTGGACACCAACTATATTTCCTATAGAATCAATAGCTAAGACAGGTCCATCCAAGCTGTTAAAAACACTGGCAAGTCTTTAATTATTCCTGATGTGCATATAAAAGAACCAACTGAACATCACGCCCTGTACCAATCACCACTCAATAGCTCTGAATTGTCCAGTGGTCTTGGATGCCAATGAAAGGATCAGAAAAAAATTTTTTTTTAATTTTTAATGATTAGAGAGAGATAGCTAATCCCAGCTTCTACTCTGGTCAAATTGTCCAGTGTGAAATCTAACTTTTTTTTATACCCTATAAATCAGACAGGCAATCTCATAAATAATAACAACCACATTCCACTCATAAGAATATATTCTCCTGAATCATTCCGCATTTCTAATGTCAACAGAAAATCTGTATAAGTATCCATCTGAATACTAGATGAAGTAAAAATATATAGTTGTATATACATACTTATCACATATGAATATATATATACATATATAAGCATTATAAATGTTCACATATAGATACATATGTATGTGTGTATATATGCGTGTGTGTAACATATGTATTTATATATACATATATACACATACATACACAGCTTAAGTAGAATTCAGGAATATATATGTATACATACATATAACATTATATGCATAGTAATATATACTATAGTATACATATACACTATATATACACCACTGAACTAAATCAGAAAAGTATTCAAAGTATTTTGTTTTGGCCAACCAACTTTATAAGTCCATCTTCCAAGTAGAGGTCTGCATAGAAGGATTGGTCATCATTAATAATTCTTCCTCCTTTAATGAGTAGCCGGTCACTCTGAAAAAAGAAGTAAAGAAGATATTGTCACTGGGGAAGGAAGCTAACAAATGTATATTTAACTCAACTTAATAAGAAAAGTCAGAAAGATTGCAATTCTTCAGCTCAATGATAGAGTACCATCAAAGTGACCACTCCATAAAAAACAGCAACTGGGGCATGTTTCTTCCCATAACAATGCAAATAACGGCTTCCTCATTCCTTGTGTTAGATCCTACCAGACTGTCCCTTCTCCGAACTGTTGTACTCAAAAGTCAGAGTCACATAAGATCACATTTCATAGACCATAAAATCTTAGAGGTGGAAGGAATCTTAAAACACAGAACATCAAAAGTCAGAACTGGAAGGACCCTTGGAACATAGAACATAGAATGCCAAATCTGAAAGGGATTTTACTACATAGATCATAGAACGTTACCGCTAGAAGGGTCCTTTGAAATGATCTTCTATAACCCCCAACCCACCATCCTGCTACATGTGGAAAAGCACAAAGTATATGGGGATCATAAAATACTCCAGACAGCAAAATGAATATAATTGGCTATGAAATAAGACTAGAAAGGTAGGTTGGTGCCAGATATGGAGATCCTTGAAATGCTAGGCCAAGGAAATCACAGTGGAGCCAGCAGTGGGGTACTGTGTAGTTTTTTTTTTTCAATTTATTTATTTAATTTTAGTTTTCAACATTAATTTTCACAAGATTTTGAGTTACAGATTTTTCTCCCTGTCTTTTCCCCACCCCCACCCCAAAATGGAATAGTGTAGTTTTGAGCGCAGGAGTAATAACATCAGATTTATGCATAAGGAAAGCTATAACTAAATGGTCAAAATGATAATGGCCCTTTCAATGCTCAGTTCCACTGTATGTTTTTAGGACCCTCAGCAGCTCGGGAGTCACTGAGCAGAAGTAGTTTGGAGACGGGAGATTTTCCATGTGGGAAGACTAATCAATAAATATTGAATCACCTGCCAGGCACTGTGCTAAGCACTGGGGATAAAAATAGAGGTACGAGACAGTCCCCTCTTCCAAGGAGTCCACAGGCCAATGGGGAAGACACCATGGAAAAGCTATGCACAGGATATGTAGGAAATAATCAGCAGAAGGAAGGAACTAGAAGTAAGAAGGACTGGGAAAGGCTTCTTGTAGAAGGTGGGATCTTAGCTGGGCCTTAAAGGAAGCCAGGGAAGCCAGGAAGCCCAAACGAGGAGGGAGAGAATTCCAGGCACAGGGGACAGCCAGGCTTCACAAGTGAGCAACAGATGAACCTCTGTGTGTGTCTCCTTGTTCTTTAGAAGCAGTATCCCGGGGCCACTGGCATGGGGAGCAGCTGGTTCCTCTATAAAGTCTAATACTAATTCACCTCGTGACCTTGGATAACTTATTTTACTCTTCAGATGCTCAGTTTTCTCATCTATAAAATGGTTGTGTAAAAAACATATTTACTTCTTAACTGGCAGGGTTATTGTGAGGGAAATATTTGAAAATTTTAAAATATTACATACATGTAATGATAAATATGAAAGAAAAGGTGGCTCTGTTATGTATTGAGAGTAAGGGATGGGCAGCCTGAGTGCTGCCTTGCTACTCAGAAATGATGAAAGAACCAGGAGAAGGCCTCCTGTGTATTGGATGGGTCCTCCAGGCAGAATTTAAGAAAGGATATGGACAAATTTTCACACAGGTGAGATGTTCTGATTGTATTAGTAATGACCTGGGAGCAAGGTTATTATTCACACTAAGTTGTATCCACCTTAGTATAGAATAGATCCATTTTTGTATGTGACCATCATGATGATTGACGAGGAGGACACATTGTCACCAATGGCCTCAGGGCCCCTCAGATTCCACCATCTTCCTATAACAGGTGAGGAACAACAATTCCTCTCCCCTTAAACCACCTGAGTTCATGCCCTTTGACCCAGAACATTCACTGCTAGGAATATACTACTACTACTACTACTACTACTACTACTACTACTACTACTACTACTACTACTACCACTACCACTGCTACTACCACTACTACTACTACCACTACCACTACCACTACTACTACTACCACTACTACTATTACCACTACTACTACTACTACTACTACTATTACTACTACTACCACCACCACTACATCACTACTACTACCACTACCACTACTACTACTACTACTACTACTACTACTGCTACTACTACCACTATTATTTCTACTACTACCACTACTACTCCTGCTACTGCGATTGCTGCTGCTACTGCTGCTGCTGCTCCTATTAGTATATATACAGCAATTTAAGATTTGCCAAGCATTTTACAAATGTTATCTTATTTGATCTTCATAACAACCCTAGAGAAGTACGTGTTGTATCATCTCCATTTTATAGCACTGGGTGGTTGTAATGGTAATAGAATTTGGAGATGCCCCTGTATTGGCTTGGTTCTTGGGTTGAGTGTTAAAACACAGAGCTTGTGAATCCCACTTGTGGGATGGACTTGTTGACGTTAAGAGAGAGGGCTGAACTGGGAGGAGCCGTGAATTGGGAGAGGGGCCCAAGCCCAGAGAAGGTCAGAAAGACTTTGGGAGAGCAGTATCCAGTATGATGGAGCCTGAGTTGCTGAGAGAAAGACTGCTAAGAGCCTGTTGTGGGCTGAGAGCCGTGGGAGCTGCCCAGGACTTTTGAGAACTGCCACCTGGAGCTGCCAAGAAATGAGGAGGCATGGCTGTGATGCCAGTATTTTGTCTGTTTTGATGTTGTTTTGCCAGATTCACCTGCTGGTGAAGGACAGTGCTGCTGTTGTAGAGGTCCTGGAAGCTTGCTGTTGGTTCAGAAGCCCTGAAGGAGGATTTTCCTGTTGTATGTTCATAGAAATCCTGGAAGAGGGCCTTGTTGATGTTTTCCGGGATTCTGGGACTGTTCTACAGGCAGAATAACTTGATGAGGACATTGGCTATGGCTTTGTTGAGCCTTGTCTCCCCAGGAACTGAGATTGCTGAGGGATTGCCTTGAGTAAAAATGAAAGAAGGGCCTTTCCATATCTTAACCTTGTTGTAATTTAAGGGTAGGTGGCCTTTTGTGCTCTCCTGCCCCTTTTGAGATTCAGGGGTGGGAAGCCTTTGAGTTTTTTGTGCTCTGTGATTGACCAAATGAATGTACTTCGTTTATGATTAGAGACTAATCTCCATTGGAGAGACTTTGTAGAAGGACTAAACGTACTGCCCAGGAGTGGGCTACTTTGATTAATGTACTGGCCAGGGGTGGGATACTTGGACCTTGGTACTTTGCAAGTGAATGGAGAACTTACTTCCTAAATGAACAAGTTACACTGTATTTTGACTTTCTCTGTTCTGTGAATGTTTGCTGAATAAATAGGGTTTACTATGCTGATAATCCGAACCTTGGAAGTTGTCTTCCCTTGGCATTAAGTGGTGTAGTGGATCAAGTGCCAGACTTGGAGTTAGGAAAACATCTCCCTGAGTTCAAATCTGGCCTCAGACGCTTACTAGCTGTGTGACCCTAGGAAAGTCACTTAACCCTGTTTGCCTCAGTTTCCTCATTTGTAAAATGAGCTGCAGAAGGAAATGGCAAAAACATTCCAATATCTTAGCCAAGAAAACCCCAAACAGGGTCATTAAGAGATGGACACAACTGAAAAACAGCTCCACAACAATTTTATAGATGAGGAAACTCTAAGATGAGGAAAATGAGAGGTTAAGTGACATGCTCCATTGCTAGGAGCTGTCTCAAGAAAGATTTGAATTCAGGTCTTTTTTCGTTCCAGGTCCACCGTCCCAGTTAGCTCTCTATGGAAATCAGTCACCAAATGCCCAAGGAAATCAATGATAAAATAGCCATATATGTAACAGAATATTTCAGCAGCACTTTTTTTTGTACCAAAGAACTGGAATTGAAGTAGATGCTTGTTGTTGAGTGAATTGTTTAACAAGCTTTGGTACATGAATGTAATGGAATATTAACTATTAATTAAATTAATATTAACCAAATACTAACTCGCTATCAAACAGATATTAGGCTATTCAATTATTACTAACGTCTAAATGATTTGAATGCTGTGCTTTATGTTACCCTATTTGAGCCTCCTAACAACCCTGTGAGGTTGGTAAGGACCTTCAAGGACAAGTCTTATTATTCCCCTCTTATGGAGGAGGAAGCAGAGGATCAGAGCAGTCAAGTGCTTTGGCTCAGGTCACAGAGAATTATTCTCAAACACCGAACTTGAAAACAGGTCTCTGGACCCACAGTCCAAGACTCCTCCTGGGGAGTCTTTTAATATCTTCAAAGCAAAGGCATATCAAATCATAGATGGTTGAGAGAGGAAGTCCAATTGTTCAGTTCACTCATTTTACAGATGAGAAAACTGAGGCCCCGAGAGAGAACCTTACTTGCCAAAGTCATCCCTTAACCTCCCTGAGCCTCTATTTCCTAATGTGTAAAACGATCTACATTGCCCGTGAGGTCCCTTCCAGCTCCAAACCTCTTATCCCATGACTCTGTGTTGTCAAAAGAAGGTAGCTGACAAACAGGAAAATGAGATTTCTGCTATGGAGAGGTACAAGAAAAGCAGAAAAAAGGAGGGCAGATCGCCACATCCTTCAGCCAGCCACCGAGATTATTGTCTTTCCAACTGCTAAGTAAAAATCCCGCAATTAAACCTGGCAAAGAAAGATGCTGGAGAGAGCTGTGAAGAGAAAAGCACATTTTAGGCTGCTGACTAATATTTCCTCTGAACCATGTCTTACCCTTGGGAAAGCTTCTAACAACTCATTAGTTCACCTGTGGCCCCCAGGTGAGACACAGAATTAGAATGATCCTTTTGGGACTTGCTCCTTGGCTCTGTTTGGATGGTTTGTACTGAGCATTCCTGGCTGGTAAACCCCTGCTCCTGCTGCAGGGCTAAAATTCTGATTTGTTTCTCCAAGGGAGAAAAGAGAGCTGGTGGCTTTGAGAGGCGGGATGGTGTCATGTTAGAGCTCTGAAACTGACAACAGGAAGAAGTGGATTCATTTGGGCAAGTAATGAAACCTTTTGGAACTGTAGTTTCATCATCTGGAAGACCAGGGGGTTGGCCTTCACGACCTGCAAGATTCCTTTCAACTCTAAAGTTTTTATCCTAATTGTCCCAGAGTTAGCTTCTGATGGACAAATGGAGAGAAATAGTTTTTCTCTTCATAATTGTTTCTCTTTCTGGCTTGATTTTCTTGCCCTTCTCCTTCCCTTCCCCCAAGGTGAGCATATGGTTGTTTGCCAAGTAGCTAATCACAGGAATGGAGTAAACTATAAAGCACCATAGAAAACTGAGCTATCACCATGCTCATCCTCATCCTCTTCCTCCTCACCCTCCTCCCCTGTAGTAGTGGCAAGTGCCAGCCTCACTCTGCCAAGTGAGCACAGCCTTACTCTCCTGGTATGTGCCAGAGGGCCTTTCCACCAGGGTGCCTGTGCTTTATTATTCACTGATGTCATTTTTCCTCACAGCCAAATGCTATGTTCTCCCCAGACAAGAGGAAACAAGGAAGCTCTCCTTGTCTCAACATTGCAATTACTCACCATGTCTCCATTCTGGCAAGAAAGAAAACCAGTTTCTTGCAGGGTACTTTTGTTCTCTTAATAAACATTCATTTTTTTTATGTTGAATTCAGTTTTAAAAAAAACACATTATTTAAGGCTGCAGGAAGATTCCTGTGGTGCCACTGTCTTACACTCTGTACCCTGGGCTGAGAAACTTGACCAATTCTGGGCTTTGTTCCTTCAGGATTTCCAATATTTGTGATTTTCTCTTTGTGTATTCTCTCACCACATACAAAAAGCAATAATCCTACGTGCTTTAACAGATGCTTCTATGAATTAAAGTGAAAGAAAGAGAAAGAAAAAAAGTTAAGGGGAAAAAAGAGAAAGAAAAAGCACGAAAGAGGAAGTCAGAAAGAGACAGAGAAAGAAAGGAATGGAGAAAGAAATAAAAGAGAAAAAAGGAAGGGAAAGAAGAAAGAAGGAAAAGGGAGGAAAGGAGAGAAAGGAAGAAAGGAAGAAAAAAGGAAGGAAGGAAGGAAGAAAGAGAAAGAAAGAAAGAAAGAGAGGAAGGAAGGAAGGAAGGAAAGAAGGAAGGAAGGAAGGAAGGAAGGAAGGAAGGAAGGAAGGAAG
>CM053592.1:136222357-136260986 GCA_028646515.1 Pseudochirops corinnae
TCAGACCTGTGGAACAACAGAAAGAATCCTGACTCTGGAGTCAGAACTGAGTTGAAATCTTTCCTTCGACACTTATATCTACGTGACCTTGGTTAAGTCAACAAATTTCCCAGACCTGTTTCTTCATGTGTAAAATGTTGAGATTGGACTAGCTGGTCTCTGAGCCCCCTTCACTTCTGCATCTAGGATCCTATGACCCCCGTCCCTCATCAGACTTGGGCACAAAGCCTTTTCAGTTTTAGAACTAAAACGAATGCTAGAGAGAGTATTTCATCCAACACCTTCATTTTACAGATGAGGAAACTGAGGTCCAGATAAAGGAGGTAAAGTGGTTTAGCCAGGAGCACATAGCAGGGTAGTAAAAGTCAAAAGCAGAATATTTAACCAGGTCTTTCTGACTTTAGGTAAAATAAATATTACACACTAATCAAATCTTGAGCTCTACTGGCAATCAATAAGTATTTATTAAGTGCCTACCTTTTTTTCCAAGCATAAGCTAGGTGATGGGGATAAAAAAGCAAAAGTGACACTGTCCCAGCTCCCAAAGATCTCACATCCTACTTGAGGGGTGTGGTGGAACAACACAGTGCTGTGGAAATCATGCCAGATTTTGATCCAAAGGACTTGGGTTTAAATCCTGACTGTCATTTGCCATATATATGTCATTTAACTTTTTAGAGCTTCAGTTCCTCATCTGAAGGATCCTGATTCACAGATAAGTAAATATAGAATGTAAGATTTCAGTCAGTGGGGGGTCATCATCTCGAAGGTTCAAAAAAGATATCTTAAAGGAGATAACCCTTGAGCAAAACTTTGAATGGAGTTGGGGACTCTGAGGTCGGAAGGGGCAGCATTCTGGGTTTGGGAAACAGCTTAGCCTGTTACAGTCGGGCTATTGCCAGGCACAGTAAGGCATCAGAAGGCAGGAGTCAAATCACATACTCTCCACTAAAAAGGGATGCTGCAAAAATTCAATTCAATTAAACAAACATTTTTTAAAATGCCTAGGTGAGCAGAATGGCAGCTTCACTGAGGATGGAGATCCACCGGGTACAGGAGGACAAGGCAAAGTCACCCTTCTCTTATTCAGAGGTCACTTTTCTGGCAGCCTCATCAATCTGAAACCCAGCCAAAAGCCAGGAGGAATCAAAGGAGGTCAGTGATCATGCAAAATAGCTGTCACAAACACTTACACATTATCCTCTCTGTATGCTCTTCCTGGCAAAATCTAGAGCAGATTCTGGTCTATTTGCTCAAGGCATCAGTAACTGCCTCCACCATCCCCTCCTCCTGTGCCCCAAGTCAAGTCAATAAATCAATATTTATTAAGCACATGCAATGTCCCAGGCTCAGTGCCAAGCACCAGTCCTTGGCGTGTACCCCAACAAGGCCAAAGACTGAGTCGAAAGTCCAATGTCTACCCAAATATTCAGAGCAGCATATTTGTGATTTTCCCCTCTCACTGCATACAAAAAGCAACACTCCTACATGCTTTAATGGATGCTTCTATGAATTAAAGTGGAAGAGAAAAAGAAAGAAAGAAAAAAGAAAGAAAAAAAGAAAGTCAGAAAGAGATAGAGAAAGGGAGAGAAATAAAAGAGAAAAGGAAGAGAAAGAAGAAAGAAGGAAAAGAGAGCAAAAGAGAGAAAGGAAGAAAGAGAGAGAGAGAGACAGAGAGAGAGAGAGAGAGAGAGAGAGAGAGAGAGAGAGAGAGAAGTGCCCCTTGATGACTGACTGAACAAATTGCAGTTTGTGAATGAAATAGAATGTCACTGTACAGTAACAATAACAACAGCTCATATTTTTATGCTGCTTTAAGGTTTGCAAAGCACTTTATGTTTCTTGTCTCACTTGATGCTCATAACAGCCCTATGGGAAATACTATTATCCCCTTTACATAGGAGGAAACTGAAGCTGAAAGGCTGTGTAACTTGCCTAAAAGGTAAGGATCTGAGGCAAGTCTTCCTAATTTCAAGTTCAGCATTCTATCCCCCAAACCACCTGAGAAACATGGAAGACTTGTATGTACTAGTGCAGAGTAAAGCAAGTAGGATAAAAGAAAAGGCTCAATAATGACTTCTGCAAGGTAAATTAAATTATCACTAAAAGAAAACCAAATGCTGAATAGCTGAAAATCCAATTATAATCTTACAGAACAAATAATGAAATGAAACTTCCTCTTTTCAACAGAAAAATGGGGGGGGGGGTACTACTAGGGCAGAATACTGTATATGTTGTCAATTCAAGTTACTATATCAGGTGTTTTCACCTAACTGTATTTTTTCAGTCACAAGGGAAGATTCACTCCGGAGTATGGGAAGATGGAGGTGGAGTAGGTACAGAAATTACAATGATATACAAAAAAAGGAATCAATAAAATCTATGTGGAAAATAAGGCTGGAAGGAGAAATCAGTCATCAAATATTATTTACCCAGTGCATGTTTGTGGCAGAAACAGTGAGTGATCAATTGTCAGTTATAAGTCCTTTGCTGAAAGGTGCTGTCAGGGGTGAATATCATAGGATCATAGATTTCAAGTTGGAAGAGACCATAGAGTTTGCATGGTCCAACCCCATTACTTGCTAAATAAGGAAACGGAGACCCAGAGGGTTTGGCTGACTTGTCCAAGGTGACACAGGTAGAAAGTCACAGAGCTGGGGTTTGAGTCTTGGTCCTCTGCTTCCAAACTCACTTCTCATTCTTTTACATTTGAAGGACTATTAGTGCTTAGAGCAAACAAAAGAGAGTGAGCTCTTGATTTATTGAGTTTCTGGATGCATTAGCCAAGGGAAATCACTACCAGAGAGTACCTAAAAAAATCGATCTCTTCCCCTTGGCAGTGTGAGCATTGCTCTAAGTAAGGCTATTTATCAGCACTGTGGTTTCCATGTCTGAGCCTCATGTTTCCTTATGGTGTCTGAGCCCAAGAGAGAATAATGAAATTGCATTTATTCTTTGTAAAGTGTTGCCTGCTCCATTCCAAGAACTTACTCTCCAGGAAGCTTCTCTGTATCCTCTCACTGATGTCCCTCTTGGATGCATCTTGGATGTATTCATGAAGAGATGGGCCAGACTGGTAAGAACTCCTTCCTTGCTTTCCCTGAACCCACCACCTTTATGGCTACTGCCAGGGATGTTCCTCCTCTTCTCCACCACAATCTTGCCTATTCTTCAATGTCCAACTCATCCCAAGCTTCCTAGGAAGATTTTCCTGAACTCTTCAGCCCCACAGGGTTGTTCTCTTTCCCTGAACTCCCAGGCCATTCTCCTCACTGTCTGTTATACATAACTCCATACTTCATTTTATGCTATTGTACTTTTAGGTGTCTTTTTCCTACTTCAGTTTGTGTCTTCAAGTGGACTTGACAAATAATGGATTTTTTTTCCCTTTTGCTTTTGTCAAAACACCTGGGACAAGGCAGACCATACATCTACCATGCATTCAGTAAAAATGTGCATTGGCATATCCCTATCCCCATGCCATCCTTATTAAACCATTTTAAATCTCAGCTCTGATACCTTCTGCTTGGTGATCTTGGGCTTAGCATTTCCTTTTTCAAAATCTGTTTCCTTATCACTAAAAGGACTGGATAGTCCCTGAAGTCTCTTTTAGCTCTAAATCCTATATTTCTATGATCCCATTAGGAAGCAAAAGTGGTCTTTTATCATCTCAAAAGCATGCCGCAACTGCTTTTTTTAATCTTAGCAGAGAGGCAGCTTTCACCTCTCACTCACTCTGCGCCTGTTTGTACTTATTGTAGACATGATTCTAATCAGCTTGGATAACTGGTTTTCTAGCCCCTAGTAGATTAGGTGCATCAAAATAGAACTAGAGCAAGGGTAAAAGATGCCAGGAGAGGCACCCTGACAATAACAAAAAGTTGGCAACCTGACCATGAAGGACTAGGTCCTAAGCCTGTAGCCTGGAAAACTGGGCTCCCATCACAACTCAGGCACTTGTTATAGCTGTCTGATCATGACCACTTACACTTATTGACGTTCAGTTTCCTCATCCATAAAATCAGGACAGGACCACAGATTTAGAGTTGAAAGGGACCTTGGCATTTTTCTCTTATAATCCTCATGGAATTTCAGCTCTCCTGTGATAATAGCAATGTGTCAACTAACAAAATATGAAAGGCAACGTGCACAGTAATGCCCTTCATGCTGAATGTGCAAATTCCAGGTGTTGAGCTGTCATGAGACTGAAGCCATGCTTGTGAGCTGAGGTGGTTTATAACGAGGATGCTGGGCTTAGCATTTGTAAAGATAAGGGAAAAAAATGCTAAGCACACTTAGAAATCTAAGGAAACCTATCCTCACCCAAACATGAAGTCTTTTTCAAAAAGTGATCACAGGAGACCTATCAGTAAAAATGTACATGTTATTCACTGGAGAACACAAGGGGAAGAAGAGAATTTCTACTCCCCATTCAAGACACATTTTTATGGGCAGAGCACTAGGCTAGGCACTGGAGAACATATAGGGATAAAGAAAATACAAGATCATGGTTTTAGCTGAAAGATATTTTAGCAGCCATCTAGTCCACATGTCCTCATTTTTTCTAGATGAAGAAACTGAGGACCAAGAAAGATTAAAGTGATGAGTATACAGCTGATAAGTAGAAAGGCTCTAATGTAATCCTGGCACTTTGCACACTTTGGCACCAAATCCAATGTGCTATTTTCACCTCTCTACCCTCAGGGAACTTGCAGTCCAAGAGGAATAAAAGCAATAGTTCTTTCCATTTCTGTATCACATTTTATGGTCACAAAGTATTTGATGAGACTTATTTGATTTGATTTCCATAACAACTTTATAAAGTTTGCACAACAAGAATCCCTTTTCTACAGGGAAAGAAATTGAAGCTAATAGGTAGAGGGATACATAGATAGGAAAGCTACAGAGCCTGGACAAGGATCCAGGTATTTTAATTCTGATTCTATGGTTTTGTTCCACTATATCACGCTTGACATGTACATAAATAATGAGAACCCAAACTGGAATATGACAGATGCATCAGAGAAGTGTCATCAAAGTATGCATTCAGAGAAGGCAGTATTCTCTTCCAGACTGGGCAGAGTGAAGTTGGGTTTGGGAATGGGATCAGGAATACTAGAAAATATGAAGAAAGCTCTTAAAATTGGACGATCTTGAATCCTAAAAGGTACTAGTGCCCCCAGATTCATGGCAACCATGGTTCAAGAAACCTTCATGGCAATTTTTACATGGACTTTGCATCAGAGGACTTAGGTTCAAATCCCAAATCTGCCACTAATTCCCCAAATGAAAAAAAGCATTTATTTAATATCTACTATATGCCAGCTATTGTGCTTGTGTTTGTCCTTCATTCTGAGAGAAGACCATGACATGAGGGAAATGATGACATGACTTGTAGGTGACTTGGATTTGAGTGAGAGAGGGCTGTGCAAGGTCACAGTCTCACTTTCTCCTCCAGAATCCCACGTATTGTGCTATCACTTTACAAATATTACCTCATTCATTTGATGCTCACAAAGACCCTGAGAGGTAAGTGCCATTATTGTTCCAATTTTATAATTGAGGAAAGTGAGACAGACCAGTTAAGTGACTTGCCCAGGATCATACAGTGATCCTAGCCACAAGAGACTGAGGCCAGATTTGAAATCAGAACTGATTCCAATCTCATTGCTCTATCTACTGATGCACCTAGCTGCATCTGGAGGGCTGGAATCACATTTCATATTATTTTTTACTCTTCCTAGTTCTTCTTCCTGCCTTACCACCTGCTGGACTCTCAGTGCAAGATCTGGCCCAGTTCAGTAAATATTTATGAATTTTTAAAAATTCATTCCATTAGCAAAAGCATGCTCACATATTCTTCTGTAATATGTTCCCTGATACTCCATTCCCATCTTGTTACTCCTCTACTCAAAAACCTTCAGAGACTCCCTACTTCCTATGAAAGAATGAATGAATTTTGGATTGTGGCATCAAAGACCTCTTCAATCTGGCTTGAGTCTACTTTTCCAACCTTAATATATACTTCTGCCCTTCACTTGTTCTGAATTCCAGCCAAATCCAACTACTCCCTTCTCCAATCCTTGTCCAGTCCTCCATCATTTCCAAACCTTCACTCACACTGGCATTGTGTCTGGAACAGCCACCCTCAGTCTCATCCATCTCCATCTTCTGAGGCCCTTTCTTTCTTTCATGGTCTAGCTCAAGGGCTGTCTCTTTTCTGAAATCTTCCATCTCAAAGTGAACTGCCTCTCCTTAAACTTCTCATACATTATAATCCCTCCACATGTTGGTGTTACACTGTCTTAAATCACAAATTATCTGTGTCTGTCTTCCCACTCTAAGCCCCCAGTAGGTTGTAAATTCCTTCAGAGTAGATTCAATGTCTTATTCATGCTTGTATATACAACCCTGAGCAAGGTGCTCTGTACAGCTTAGTGGGTTATTAATGATTTTTGAAAGAATTGATAAGATGTGACCTTTTCCAAAAAGCCTTCCTTGTGTTCATCAGCCAGAAATTCTCTCACCTTACACAGGTGTCTCACAGAATACTTTTTTTCCTACTTTAGTAGAAACTTACCCATTCTCCTTTGTATTATAGTGCTCTGTGCACTGGTATCCCCTCCTCATACTAGACTTCCCACTCCTTATTGATAAGCATTGTGCTTTATTCTTCTTTATACTCTTCAGGGCCCCTTTCTCATGGCCCTGCCCATAAGAGGCTTTTACTAAATTTCTATGTAAAGTCAGATCTTTAATAGATTCTACTGCACATAGTCAGGTGACTGTCCAAATTCATGGGGCAAATTTATGTGACAAACTGGTAAAGTTCATTTGTGCTAAATAATATTTATTTCTGAAAATAACTGATTTATCTTTTACTTTGATGGGAGGGACATATTTATCAATGCCTTTAGTTGCATTGTCTAGGAAGTTGACCTAAAAACAGCCACTGGGATGAGTGTTATTCAACAATCATACTTTGCCACCAGAATCATTCTCTGTGGTGTATGAAGTCCAACCTCCAGTGATAATTAGAAATGAGGCCATCTCTATAGGAAAAGCAATCTTTTTGCTTTAAGAGCCAAAAGCCAGAACAATTTAAATCTAATACTAAAAGAAAGAGTGCTAAGCCTCAATGAGCACAGGACTTGGCCTCAGTTTCCTTCTCTGCAAAATGAAGGGTTTGAACTGCATGTTCTCTGAGGGCCTTACTTCATCTGTAAGATTATGATTCTAAAAAAAAAGAAATTTAACAATAACTTTGGATAGATAGTAACAGACTGGCCGTAATTATATATCCCATCCCTCGAATCTCTACCTTTATAGGAACCCAGTTAGGTGGCTCAATGGATAGAGCACTGGGTCTGAAGTTAGAAAGATCGGAATTCAAATCTGACCTCAGACACTTCCTAACTTCTTAACCCAAGTGAGTCACTTAACCTCTCTTTGCCTTCATCCATTGGAGAAGGAAATGGTAAACCACTCCAGGAGCTTTGCCAAGAAAACCCTGATTGAACAACCACAACATTGACCCTGCAGCAAAAGGACTGAAGTCTCTTGCCATGGAAAGGAAAATGACCTCACTATGTCATCCCTTCTCTCTGGGCCTCATTCTCCTCATCAATTAAAAAAAGGTAGTGGGGAGGGTTGGAATAGATAGCCTCTTGGGTCCCTTTCATTTAATACAGTCTATATTCTATGTTCTAAAATTCACTTTCAGGTTTAACATTTGGCATTTTGTGTCCTATGGTCCTTCTAATGGTCTATATTTTATGATTTAATATCTTTTTCAATGCTAATATTCTCTAGTCTATGTCCCAAGGGCCCTTCCAGCTTTAACATTCAACATCTTATGTCCTAAGGTCTTTCAAGATGTTATATTCCATTTTCTATTTTCATGCTAGCTGATACAAAAGAATATACAATATGTAATATACTCTTAAGGAACTTAAAAATCAAGATGAGGAGTTAAAATTTATAAATGTTGCAAAATGATCACATAGCAATGGCCACAGAGAGTGAAGCAGTGTATTGTTTGGCACAAACTGAAATGCTCTAGGAGTTATGAGATAGGAAGAGATCAGCGTGGGCTAGTGTTCAGGAAAGACGAACAAGGGAGGACAAGGGACAGGTTGGACAGAGAGAAGTGACTTGTACAGGAAGAAGCAATAGGACGTAGCAAAAGATATGAATTTGGGACAAATGAGTCAATTAACAAGCATTTATTAAGCATGGATTATATATGTCAGATGTCGTATTAGGTTCTAGGGATACAAAAGCAAAACCAAAAATGAGACTGTGCCTGCTCTTAAGAAGCATTCTTAAGAAGAATTCTAAGAAATTCACTTATTCTTTGAAGCTCTAAATGTTAAGAAAAGAGTTACAGGTAAGTAGATTTTGCTTAACATAAACAATTTCCTAATAAGTTAGTGTTATCTGGCAGTGGAACAGGTTGCCTCATAAGAAAGAGATTGCCTCTTCCTGGAACCATGTAAGCAAAGGCTGGATGACTACTTATCATGGAAGCTATGGAAGAAAATCCTGTCTTCAATAGGGGGTTGGAGGATGTGGCTTCTAAGGACCCACTCACATTTATGACTAAAAATTCTGAAATTCAACAGTCTTCTCAATGAATTCTGAAGTAGAGGTATATAGCTTGTCTAAGCACACAGTGAGATAGTAGTGATGTTAGAATCTATATCCAGAACTCATAAGCTCCTAGTCCAGAGCACATTTAACTGCACTATACTGCCTAGATAAGTAATTAACACTTGTCATGCTAAACTGTGAGGTTCAGAATTGTACTCTATTTGCTTATTTTATTTATCAATTACAAATTAGAAATGAAATATGGAACAGGACTGGTACAAGGGAGGGAAGTGGAGATAGAGAGTGAAAGTAGCATGTGTGTGCATGTGACAGGGTAAAACAGTAGAAAGAACACTGGTTCTGGATTCAGATTTCACCTCTGACTACCAGGGGAAGTCCTGTGACCTCTCTGGGCCTCACTTTACTCATCTATCTCTTTGATCCTCTGATTCTCAACTTCAAAGTCATGCTGCCTTCACTTGTCATTTCTTTACAAGAGTGAGAAGTAGGCCCCTTAGTGTGTTATTTCATTTAAATCACTATGTCAACATGTATGAGTTTATACAGGGCATGGGCATAATTATACCTGATAGATCAGTGGAATACAATCAAGTTTTTTTCCCTTTCTGTTGGAGCAGAGGCTAAATGGCCACCTGTAACAGATGCTAGAGGAGGGATTTTCACATTGAGTAGGGGGCTGGACTAGAAATCTTATAAGGGATCCTCTGATTTTAAGAGCTATTGTCTCCAATAAGCCACAATATGGTAACATTCAAATCACTCAAACTATAGGTTTGGTGACTTCCATTTCGCACAAGGTAATAATCTCTAACCACAAATGCCAATTCCCCCTTCAATTCAGAAATGATTCCTATTCAAAATACTACTGTAAACAGTAACAATCTTCCAAAAAAGCTTCCAGCTGACATTTTTTAAATCACAACTTATTTGGTTCAACAGAGGGTTATTTCTCTGAAAAGAGTCTCTGTGGCAAATCATTCTGTAAAGTTAATATTCCTTCTGCACTGTCAGCAAAGGACCATTCATTTGGGTTCTTTGAGGTCAAATGTTTATTTGTTAAGGTTTTCTAAAGTGAAACTAACCTGAAGTCAACAGTGGCCGTTTTCACTGAAATGTATTAGTTATTTGGCTGAATTGATTAAATGGATGAGTTGAAAGGCTTAGGGAGAAGAGAGCCAAGGTGGTAGATGGCAACAAAGTTGAAGTCTTCCAACATTCCCTTCCAAAGAACTTTTTAAAAAGGCCTCAAATAGAATTATGGAGCAGCCAAGGAAAGGTCAGGGTAAAACATTTTCCCACTGTTAGACAGTCAAGAGGTTGACAGGAGAGGTCTTAGACATTGGGCTTGGAATCAGTTCAGGGCATACACAGTGACATCACAAGCAGTGAGCCTGGGAGGCAGGAATAATGGCCCAGCAGCAGCTTCAGGAACACTCAGCCCAGAGATGGCAAGGGGGTAAAACAACTATTCAGAAAGAGATTACAGGGGACTATTTGTTGCCACCAAGTGCAGAATATGGTGCTATTTGGCAACTCTATTGTCCATATGTAGTTCTGGGCTGCAGTTCCAGAATGGATAGTAGTATTTGTGGTCAGTTACAAGAGAGCAGAGACCTTAGTCACAGTTCTAAAGTTGAGAGGAATGCTATTACAGCTGCAGGAGAGCATGAACCGGTTTTGAGTGGAGACAGAAATAGACCAGAAAAGCAGTGATCATACCTCTTCCAGGTTCACATCACCTGGGAAGGAACCAAAACTTGCAGATAGTCACAACTAGCTCTGAAAACAGTAGCACAAAAAAGCCTGAAGTTAGGACTGTTCTTATCTACCCCAAAGTGATCAGAACCCAAATTTAAAATTCAAAGTCAAGAAATAGGCTGGGAAAATGAGTAAACAACGAAAGAACTTAACCATAAAAGGAAATATTTGTATATATGTGTGTACACATTTGTGTACACATCTGTGTGTATATATGCATATGTATGTGAATATATGTATGTATATGTATATATGTATATACATGTGTGTCTATTTAAAAAGCAGGGAAGACCAAGACAGAAACTCAGAAGACATCAATATGAAAACAACTATGACCAAAGTTTCAAAGGAAAAAAATGCCAATTGATTGTACACAAGCACAACAGGAACTCCCAGAAGAGTTAAAAAAAAAAAAGAGAGAGAGAGAGATAAGAATACAAGAGGAAAAATTGGAATTAGAAATGAGAGTGATGCAAGAAAAATTATGAAAAGAAAATTAACAGCATGGTGAAAGAGGTTAAAAAATACTGAAGAAAATAACACCTTAAAAACCAGAATTGGTTTAATGGTAAAAGAGACACTAAAATTCACTGAAGAAAAGAACTCCTGAAAAAACAATAGAATTAGCCAAATGGAAAAGGAGATATAAAAATTCAATGAAGAAAAGAAATTCTTACAAAGTAAAATTGACCAAATGGGAAAAGAGATACAAAAGTTAACTGAAGAAAATAATTCCTTAAAAATTAGAATTGAGTACCTGGAAATTAAGGATTCCATGAGACATCAATAACAATAAAACAAAGTCAAAAGAATGTAAAAATAAAAGAAAATATAGAATACCTCATTGGAAAAACAATTGACCTGGAAAATAGATCACATACACATATACATATATACTTATACATACATACATACATGCATACACATGCACACACATATATATCTATAACACATACATGTGTATGTATGTATAGAGAGAGAGACAGAGAGACAGAGAGAGAGAGAGAGAGAGAGAGAGGGAGAGAAAGAGTATTGGGGGTAGACATCTAGTTTACCAGACAAGAAGGTAGGAGGGAACATGGGGACAAGAGAAAAAGGTGGGAGGAATCAAAGGGAGGGCAGATTAAGAGAGGAAGAGGTCAGAAACAAAACTGACTCTTGAGAGGGGACTGGGTTAAAATAGAGAGAGAAGGATAAATAGAAGAAAATAGAATGGCGAGCAATACACAGGTAGTAATCATAACTGAGTGTTATGGGATGAACTCACCCATAAAATGGAAACAGATAGCAGATTTAAAGAAAAAACCCAGAATCCAACAATACGTGATCTACAAGGGACACACTCAAAACAGAAAGACACACACACACACACACACACACACAGAATTAAAATAGGGGGATGGAACAGAATTGATTATGCTTCAGCTGAAGGAAAAAAAGAAGCAGAGGTAGCAACCATGATCTCAGACAAAGCAAAAGCAAAAATAGACCTAATTAAAAGAGATAATAAGGGAAACTACATTTTGCTAAAAGGTACCATAGACAATGCAGTGATATCAAATATTTTTGCAGGAAATTTCTCTGATAAAGACCTCATTTCTCAAATATGTAGTGAACTGTGTCACATTTATAAAAAATAAAAATCATTCCCCAATTGATATGTGGTCAAGGGATATGAACTGGCAGTTTTCATAAGAAGAAATTAATAGTTACATGAAAAAATGTTCTAAATCACTATTGATTAGAGAAATGTTGGTGGGAGCCTATTCTAACCATGTGTGTGGTTGTGGATCTGATACTCTATGATCGTGAAAGATATTCAAAAAATCAGCTGTCCTCTGAGGATTCAAACTGCCTGTTTAAGTGACAGTCCAACTACCACTTAAGACAGTGAAACCATGGGTGATGAATAAGGAAATAGAAATGATAGTAAAGAAGATAAATTGGAATAGGACCTGACCCCCCCCCCCAAAAAAAAATAACCTGACCAAAACCACAGAGAAGAAATCCCTGCTGAAAATAATATAACAAGGAACTCAAAGGTCAATTTCAAAATAGTTCAGAAAGATGATCCAGTAAAATAAAAATGAACATTTTTAAGAAATTACAACCAAGATGACTACCGGTCATTATCACCATTTATTTATTTTGCTCACATTTATATGTATATATTTTATCTCCTCTTCTAGACTGTAAACTCTTTGAGGAGGACTGTTTTGCTTTTCTCTTTTATCTCCAGCACACAGTACAGTGGTTGACACATAATATACACTTATACATGTTTCTCGATTAATCAAATGAGTGATTATGGCTACATTCTCATCTTTATGATATGTATGGGGATGGTTTACATACCCACTAAGGGTATCCTTGAAAGTATAAGAGCACAGGCAGGCTTTCACAGATAGTCGTCTGCCAAAGCCTATATCTTCAGCTTCTCTCAGTTATACGCAAAATAACACTGTATTAATTGTTTATTTGGTGCAAAAAAAACCCACTTGATTTGATATAACAAAATACAGATATCAAGTCTCCCCTCCACTATTGTTACACCCATGCTTATTCTGAGATAATACAAGGTATTTGGATACCTGTAACCACAGAGGTAACTGTTCAGTGATTTGATTATCAGTTTCAAACAGTATACAAAACATTAAGTCAGTGCTTAATAAAGGCATTAACCACTGGCATGAAGGTGGTTAGTTAGAGAATCCAAATACAAGGAGTCCCGATAAAATGATGAGGTCCTCCATATACTAATGTTTATGGACATTGTGCTTGTAGTATCAAATGCCACAATACTACTAGGCATATGCAATGAGATCTAGCCACTCAAAAGAAACTGGTCTAACAAACCACAATGGAAAAATAATATATCAGTATAGATACTTTGGACAGGCATGGAAATTAGAGAATAATTTAGTTTCAGAATTCATTGTAGTCCTCACCTTATCAGAAAGGTGGGAACTATGTATATGGAATGTGATATACTGTATATAGTCATTGCTGCTTGTGGGTTGTGGATTAACTTTGCTTAAATAAATTTCTTTGTTAAGAGGAAAGATTCAATGGAGAGAAGGAGAGAAAAGAAGCAGGAGAGGGCTGAGGGCAAATGACCATGATATGAAAATAAAAAGCTTTATTATTTTTTAAAGGATTGAATGGAAGGACAGGATTACATTTGGGAAATATTGTAGGATTTTCAATGACCCCTCTTTACCACATACCAAAAAATCTTGTTGAACATCAATATTTTATTAATGATCTTATATAGAAGAGAAGTGTAACATCATTAAATCAAAATTATCGATGACACAAAAGATAATAAACTCATGGTAACCATAGGACCATACAAGCAAGGATCTGATTGAAAGAAGTGGCCAAAAAAAAGACATCAAGGAAATAAATGATTGACAAAGTA
Organism: Pseudochirops corinnae; assembly: GCA_028646515.1. Taxonomy (NCBI): domain Eukaryota; kingdom Metazoa; phylum Chordata; class Mammalia; order Diprotodontia; family Pseudocheiridae; genus Pseudochirops; species Pseudochirops corinnae. Next base: position 136,236,150 of record CM053592.1, read on the forward strand.
GGTGGGCTGGTCATGTAGAGAGGGCAAGGGAAAGCAGATGGAGAACTCCAATACTGCACTGATACACACACCATGTTAAAAAAATGTCTAACACATGGGTTAGAATGTCTTTGGAAGATTTATAGAAGACCATGGACAAGAATTCAAGAACTGTACAGATTAGAAAGGCATGACTGAGGTATAATTTGGGCTAGTAGTGTTTGCTGTTTTTTGTTGTTCAATTGTTTCAGCTTTGTGTGACTCTTTATGACCCCTCTTTGGGGTTTTTTGGCAAAATTATGGCAAAATTTTTCTTGGCAAAAATACTGGAGTGGTTTGCCATTTCCTAAACCAGATCATTTTATATATGAGAAAACTGAAGCAAACTGAGTTAAGTGACTTGCCCAGGGTCACACATCTAGTAAGTGTCTGAGGTCACATTTGAACTCAAGTCTTCCTGACTCCTGGCCCAGTGCTCATCCATTGCAGCACCTAGTTACCTACTCTGGTAGAATTAGTCAACACAATAAGTGAGAATCTAAATCCATACAGGTATTTTCCCCCTGTTCCCCATTCCTTTAAAGCTTTCTTTTTAGAAATCATTTCCTCTTGAAAGTTCTACTGAATTTCCCTTCATGCTTTCTATAGAGATTATAAGATTTTTAAAAAGATGCTTACATCTCACTATTCAATTATATCACCTCCGCCCCCAAAATATCAATACAAGATTATGAATTCCTTTAAGACAAATCCTTACATCACCACATAGCAGATATTTTTCACCAACATAGTTGCTTAAGGAATTCATGCATGGGCTCTCTCTCTCTCTCTCTCTCTCTCTCTCTCTCTCTCTCTCTCTCTCACACACACACACACACACACACACACACACACACAGTGTTCATAGGTATGAACCCATGATTTTGAATAGTTAGTATTTGCTGTAGCACTGGGATGCTAGAATTGGAAATTGGGAATGTTGGATTGGAAATAATTGGAAATTGGAACAGGGCTTCTTAACCTTTTATTGTGCTAAAGATCTGAGATAGATAGACAGATAGATAGATAGATAGATAGATAGATAGATAGATAGATAGATATGTATATATTGTCCCATATTTATTAGGTATGTCATATTGAGAGATTCTTAGAGTTCATAAAGTATTTGCTTTACAACAGCCCTGTGAGACAGGTAGTTCATGTATTTTTATGTCCATTTTATTGATGGGGAAACAGGTCTTCTTCTGGAGGTGAAATGACTTGCCTAAAGCCACACTGCTACTCAGTGTTGGAGCTGGGATACAAACCAAGATCTCTTGGCTCCAGGTCATGTGCTCTTTTCACTATATCATACTAAATTAGAGGTTCTTAACTTAGGCTCCATGAACCTGGGTTTCTTTTTTTTATATTTTGGGGCTTGGAGTCAGGAAGACTCATCTTCCTGAGTTCAAATCTGTCCTCAGACACTTACTAGCTTTGTGACCCTAGGCAAGTCACTTAACCCTGTTTGCCTCAGTTTCCTCATTTGTAAAATGAGAATGAAATGACAACCCACTCCAAGATCTTTGCCAAGAAAAACTCAAATAAGGTTACAAAGAGTCAGACATCACTGAACATTGAATGTTACCATCTATTTAGTCTGATAATTGTGCTTCCCTACCACTTCATTACTATTTCTATCCGCCCCTTCCCAATCACTTCCCCCACCAAAGTACTTTTCAAGTATGAATATATCTTCTTGGATCACAAGAGTAGCCTTAGACTCCATTCTGCAATCATGGGAAAAGCACTAAACCTATAGGCATAAGCTCCCTGTTACATTACATGATTGTTGCTGTACCTTGGACACTTCCCCTGATTCTGGATCTCAATTTCCTCATCAAAAAGGGAACTGAATTAGATGCTCTTTAAATTCTTTCCAGTTTTCTAATGCTATTTTTTCTATTATTCTATCTTCTGTGCCTAGAATTCCCTTCTATCTCTAAAATTCTACATTTCTATTATTAGAAGCTCCATTCCAGTTCTGACATCCTGTTTTCTGTTTGAAAGTCCCTTTTGGATCTAACATTCTATATTCTAAAGTCCCTTCTGGCTCTGACAGTTTATAAGCCATTTTCTAAGGTCCCTTTCAGCTCTGAGATTTTATGTACTAGGATTTCCATCTCAAAATACTACGAGACAGCTTCTAGAATGTGAACTCTCTCTAAAGGTACCCACTTTTGTGAACAGCCCTTGGCAATTCAATTACTTCAACGATATTGGTGAATGCCTTTGAATCTCAGCACAATCCATCAATTCTCCATTCTCCCCACCCCCAATTTGTTCTTTAGTGATTATTGAAGAAAGAAAGCTTTTGCAAGACTACAAAAGCAAAGTGACTACACTATTCCACTCACAGACAGAGCCACACCCAAACTTTTCTCTAGGCATAACAGCATCAGGCTTCAAAGACACAGTCTATAACATCAAAGTCAGTCCTCTAATGTATGACTAATTAAGAAAAAAATGTCTGGTGTATTAGAATGCTTTATAAATGTTTTAAATCATCTTTGAGGCCATAAAACTGAGGTACTTGTTTTGTTTCTTTGTTTTCCCCTCCTAACATAGGACCAGTAACTTTATTCTTAGGGGTAAAATTAAAGCTATAAGAAATATAAATAATCAACCAATTTTCATTCCCACAAGCCTCTCTCCACTCCCTTATTTGCCTACATGCCCTGTTTAGAGAAAATGCTTTCAGTGGTCAATGCTCATTAAATGAATATTTAACCACAGCAGTAACCAGGCAAGGCACAAAGAAAGTAAGACTCTGTGTGTGTGTGTGTGTGCGTGTGTGTGTGTGTGTGTGTGTGTGTGTGTGTGTGTGTGTGTGTAGGGGGAGAGAGAGACAGAGACAGAGAGACAGAGCCAGACAGAGACAGCAAGATAGAGACAGAGAGACAGACAGAGAGACAGAGACAGACAGAGACAGAGAGCCACCAATTGTGCTTCTTCTTCCCTCCTTGAGGCTTTAATCCACATACAGACCTTCTGAGCGGAATTGGATCAAGGGGGAAAAGATATCGTTTGGAGAAGTACAAGGCTCCTCCTGAGAAAGCTCACTGTGTTATCACTCCTCCCTCCCCTGTTCTTTTTAAAGAAAGAACCTGTGTTTCTGTTAGAGTGCATACACTAGTATAATGCACAACAGAATTCAAAGCATTTTACAGAGGAATTTTGTTCCAGACTGAAGGCGCTGTTTAGACTTCCACAAATGAATGGTCTGATCTTCAAACTACAAATCAGTCTTGGGAGAAATGAGTTTAAACCCATGCTTGCTCCTCTTCAGGCTCTCAAGTCTGACTTCTTTTGGGGGGCTCTGAGCCCTTTTCTAAGTTTCTACACCCTTGAGAATCTTGATGTGGCCTGGCATGGTGCTGCTTTTGCTGAAGCAGTCGCCCCAGCAAACACTGCATTTCCTGAAAGGCAGAGACCAAAGCTTGGGCTTTTTTTTTTTTTTTTTTTTTACTCTATTTCCCACCTGCGAAGGCTTAGCTGCCTACAGTAGTCTAAGACTTGCGCTGGGAAACCACAACTAAATCTATGACTTAGCAGGACTTTTCCAGCTGACCAATTACCTCAAATAGGGGACCTCTGCAAAAAGTACTAGGCACTCTCGCTTTCAGCACCGCGCTACATCCCAAACTGAACTCAAGAAAGCCACTTCCCGCCCTACGGAGGGTTTCTCCAGCCCCAGGACCCCTCACACAGTTGCCACAGTCAGATTCTGCATCCCCAATACTTTGATCAGATCCAGATTTTTCTTTGTTTCCGCCCACGCGTAGATGGAAACGCCCTGGTGCCCCCTCCCATCTTCTCCCCTCCCCCCACCTTGTGAACCAAGCTCACTTTAACCCTTTGACTTCCGATCGTGCCGGCTCAGCAGTCCCTCTCTCATCTATTAATAGCCCAGGAAGGCTGGGAGGCGGTGCCTCTGTCATGGCGCTCCCAAGCTTACCCGATTTCTACTCCACAACCCCCGCCCCACTCCCTACACCCCAGGAGGTGAAGGAAATGGAAACCAGTGGGTGCCGGGAGAAGTCACTCACCAGGAATTATGCCCACAGGCTGCCTCCTGGGGGGGACCAGAGGGACGTGGGGGGGAGGTGTCTGGAGACTGCATGCAACAGAGGTCCCCTCCCTCTTTTGTTCGGTTTAGCATCAATTGCGAACCACCTTCCCACCCAGTTCATTCTCTCTCCCTCCACAGCATCTCCCTCCCTTCCCATCATAGGCGGCGTGGACCAGCTCAGAGCCTGAAGAACTACCCAGGGTCCCTGGAGGATCCGTGGGTGGCATTACTGTTTGAGCCAGAGATAGAGAGACAGGGAGAGCTGATAGCAGAAAAGGGGAAGAGGGGGACATTGCAGCGCTCGGGAGCCCCCCACCCCCCACCCCCACCACACGCCCTTCAGGGCCTCTGGAATCCTCTGGAAGAGACACCCCCTCCCTCAGGAGACACACCTGGTCCCATAGTTTCCTCCCTACACACACACACACACACACACACACACACACACACATATATACACACACACACACAGAGCAGGCGCTGAGGGGAAGGGTCTATGGAGGGTCCATCCCGCGGCCCCACCTGCAGAGGCCAACACTTGCCCTCGCCCTCAATTTTATAGCCGCCCTCGTCCGAGTCAGATTTTCAGCCCCCAAGCTTCTTCCCCACGTCTCCAAGAGAGAAGCTCCAGGCCCCGGGTGGCGGTATTCTAGGTATCCCCCACCCCCTCCCACCTAACAAAGGCCAGAGAGCTCTGGGAGGAGTCCTCATTCTGTGCCCTGGGCTGGTCTTACCGTTATATGAGGGATGCTCTTCTTGCCCTGATAAGACATGGTCACTCTCACTCTGTGTGGAGGCTCTCTGTCTCTGTCTCTCCCCCTCTGCCTCCGGGTCTCAGACGCTCACACAACACTCAGAAGCTTGCGGGCCCAGGCAGGCTTGTCGCCCAGCAATCAAACGTTCGAAATTATTTTAATAAAGGTAAAGTTTTCTTTTCCAAAAACGGAACGGCAGCGTTAGCAAAAAAAAAAAAAAAACCTGCTACCTTTTTTTTTCCGGCTGCAATAAAACAGGGCCGGGTCTCCCAAAGGGAGTTGGCTAGAGAGAGCTCCTTCTAGAGGCAGCGCCAGCGCCCTCTCGGCTGCAGGAACCTAGCAGGATTCGCCCAGCTCAGCTCAACCCAGGAAGCGCTTCCTTTCCAATCTTCCTTCTCTCCCCCACCCCCTAACACATGCTTCCTCCTTTCCACTCCTCAATCTCGCCGCCCCCCAACACACCCACCGATCTACTTCTGCTACCCACCCGGAGGCCCAGGCTCACTGAATCTGCAGAGTTCTTCAGGAGCAGTAAATCCTTCCAGAAGGGATGACATTTTCGCCATTTGTTTTGGTTTTTTATTTGTTTTCCCTTGCCGTTATCATATCTGTTTTTAAAAGGTATTTGGAAACCGGAGTGGACCTTATCCTAACTGCTACAGGTGCTTCAGCATCTTGAAATGGGAACTTGAAAGGGCGGTGAACCCTAGCAGGAAACATCTGGATTGGAAAGGCCCAGTCAGAGCCCAAAATAAGGCTGCACCTAGGGACGACCAGATAGTAGAGGTGCTTTGGTCCTGGTTCCCAGCATCCACGTGTTTGCTTCTGATGTGGGCACTCTGTAGGGGAAAGTTATTTGGCAAATTCTAACCAGAGGTCGGTAGGGGGTAGAGGGGATACCCCTGGTTATCCTCAGACTAGTCAATTGGCTCCTTGCCTCATTTCGAAAAAGTAGAATAGGAAAGAGCAACCAAGGACCCCTCCAGCTCTAAAGTTAGATAATTCTGAGATACAGGAGTCAAAATCAGTTCTTGAGTTTAAAAGACAAGTATTACTGAAATGGGCATCTTCTATTTGAGCTGTCAATTCAGTCTCCTTTCCCATTTCAAAACTAATTTACATTATGGGTCTCTGGAAGTGGAACCCAGTGGAAAGGCAGAGAGGAAACCTGACACACCCCAGCTCCCCTCCTTTCAGTCAATGGGGAAAGACAGTGGATGTGATTTGTCCACTGACTAGGCCTGAACCAAGCTCAAATTGTTTATTGTTTAACACATTTTTCAAGGATAAAAGAAAAGACACTTTGTCCTTCTGGACTCCTAAATTGAATTTTGTCCAGCAGATTTATTTAAGGATTCTCTACCACGAAATTTTCAAGAGTCAAGTTCGGTACACCGAAGGGAAATGTCTCCAAGAAAATAGGTAAGTCTGGCAGCAGTTGTAAAGGAGGAGGGAGTGAGGAGGGTCACCTATTCCCAGCTGACCAATAAAATGCTGGTGTCTGCATCAGGAATAGGAGCTGTGCTGGGGAGAAGGAAGAAAACATAAGAGAAGAGGGGCATGGGAAGGAAGAGAAGAAGAAAGGGATATAGGAACAACTAAAAGCGGCAGAATGGTGGGAAAGAAAAATCCTTCTCGAATCGGGAAACTCTGGTTTGAATTCTGACTCAGTCACTGATCATAACCATCGACTAGTCTTTTCACTTCTCTGAGCATCCGTTTTCTCATCTGTGAAATGGGAATAATAATACTTGCGCTACTTGCCCCCACAGGGTTGCTATGAGGAAAGCCTATTGTAAATCTTAGAGTGATTATTAGGAAGTTCGAGCGCTTTTAAACTATGTTCTGAACCAGATCTATTTATTGGATGTCCCTCCCCCCTCCCCCCTTCTCTCCGTAAACCATTGAACTTGTGGCAGCAAATTGCTTTTTCGAATGGTCCCCCATAAGCCAGCTCTTCCCTAGCAAACTGGTAGGCAGGCAGGGCGTGGAGTATGGGCCTAGCCTTGAGGCTGAGGGACAGCTCTGGCAGGGAGGGGAGATCAGCTGGATTGTTCCTCTGTGCCATTAACTCTTCCTAAAACCTCGGAGTTCCCTTGGAGCCACCCTTTGTCCAGCTCCAGTGACGCCAAGGAAAAGTGGGTGGAGGCTTACACCGCGGCAAAACGCGGGGTCTAGTGGCTCTGTCGGCCCTTAGCTCATGAATGAAAGCGAGCTTATCGGTCAGGAACCTACAGGGAAGCTCACTCCCTCTTAGAGCTCAGGCTGCTTAAATCACTCTCTCAGCTCCCAGACAACCATTTGGATTGGAGAATCAAGGATCAGGGGTTTGGGGGAGGGGAGATACCACCGGCTTTGGCCAATGGCTCCATCACTCTTCCTTAATAGTTGAAATTTAGATAACGCGTTATATCCATTATTTCACTTGTTTCATTGGACTGATGATAGCCCTATGAGGTAAGTAGTTTATTTATGGATGAGTAAAGTGAGGTCAGTGGAGGTTAAGGTCATACATTTAGCAGTTGGCCCAGCTGGGATTCGAAACAAAATCAACTGACTCCAGAGCGGACGCTCTTTCCAATAAAGCATCCTTTCTCCCTCACAACGTTGAAACCGAATGAATTACATGCCTTGCCAGTGTCCGCATAGGTCCATCACTACCCAGTGACTCAGAGGGTAAACTGAGCCACAGCTCTAGGTCAGGTCACCGAAGCAATCCCTAGACCCCCTCCCCCCCCAACCCACTCCCGCAGCCGCTTTGTTACACTGGAAAGCTTTAAGCAGGTGGCAATTGGAGTCTGGAGAGGCTCAAGCGAAGTCTTGCGCCCCCTTTCGTGGCTCGGACCTACTCTCAAGCCAGCTCTCCAAGAGGTCAGGACTACAACCATGCGGTCTTCACTAAAAGGATGTGCGGGAGTTGAAGGGAGCGGGGAGGAGAATCTAGGTTGCGGCATGTAGGTCTTGGAGCTCTTTCCATTCCCCAAGCTAGCTAGGACTGACCACGGGAAACCAGGGGTCACTCACTGTCTGGGGTCCCTCCTCTCGGCTCCCGACACCACGACGCCTGCTTCTCTTACTCTGGGGCCGAGGCACCTCATCTCCGATGCTGCCTGCCAGCAAACGTTTGGCTGGATCGCCGAGTCACAAGTTTGAAACCTCCCTGTTTCCCCGAAGCCCCTTCCATCTCCCCCTTTCCTCTCCCCTTCCCTCCCCGCCCCCAAAGCCTGCAGTGCCGAGCTAAGGAGGAAGGGGGTCTGCAGTCTAGATTTCTCTTCTCCGCAGCCTCACTTCTCTCCCTCCGCAGACCATATGCTGTTCTCCCCCCCTCAACACACACACACACACACACACACACACACACACACATACACTTCCTTTTTTACCTTCCCATTGTCCGGGCCCTGGAGCATTTCCTTTCCCAACGGGTATCGGATTTCCACACCCGGTGTCTTGTCATCCCTGTCTCCTGGAGAGCTGATGACAGAGCCGGACACTTCACTCACGTCGCTGGCGGTCTCGCTGAAATTGTCCCCAGTCTCCCCCAAGAACATCATGTCGGGCCTGCTGCTGCTCCTGGGAGTCCGTGAGCCCTTTCTGCCCACGCTATAGGCATCGAAGTCGATGGTTTTGTTCTCGTAGGCGCCCTCCACCGAGGCGAACATACCCCCATATTTCTGACGGGGGGTCTGTGCTGTGGTGCCTGGCCGGGCTAGATACACAGGCAGGTCGTCCTCCTTATTCCAGTTCCTCTTCCTCTCAGCCATCCTCTAGCGTTCTCCTCTAGTACCCCCTCCGTGTCTCTCGTCCTTTCCCCCCTCCCCGCCCCCCCCAGCCAAGCTCCTCCGGCACCTTCACTCCCAGGCTGCGCCGTCGCCAAGGACTCTAAACATGAATGAATGGAGCGATGGATGGATGGATGGATGGATGGATGGATGGATGGAGCAATGTGGGGAGAGGGTCGGGGAGGGGGGGGGTGAGAAAAGGGAAAGGGTTGAAAACCAAGTAGATCTTAAAAAGAGGGAAGAGAAACCCGCATCCCCTATTCTGGTTGGAGCACGTGAAATAAAGTACAAAGGGAAGGCGATCGAGATGGTGGTAGCAGGGAAAGGTGATGTGAAGTAATAGTAGAGGCTGCGGTGGTGACGGCGGCTGCGGCGGCAGCACCAGCAGCAGGACCGCAGTGCACTAGCTGCTGCTCCCCAGCGATAAAGACTGATCCCGATTGGAGAGAAAGGGTGGGGGAAGCCCTCTTCTGCACCTACTCACACGCACACAGGCGCGCGCGCGCACACACACATACACATATACACACGCAAGGGGCTACTCTTCACTCCAGGAAGCTGCCGCCCCTCACGCCACCCTTTCTGCCTCGGCTGCTTCTGCTGTGGCGTCGGCACCTGCTGCGGGTGAAGCTCCCCTACCGCCACTGGAGTCTAGGAGCTTTGGAAGAGCTGAACTCCGCAGCCCGTTTTCTTGAGAGCTCTGGAGAGCCACTCGAGCGCCCCGCTCCAGAGTATTCAAAGCTAGACAGCCTGGGATGGTTCTGTGAGAGCCGAGACTCCCTCCTGGTCTATGGGGATCTGGACTCACTCCTCAAATGAATTGTGCCAGCTAAGAGGCCGCCGACCTTCCTTGAACCCCACGAGGCAGCCAAATAAGTTATCCACTAGTGGAATATTTACTCCCCAAACCCGTTTTGAGACTCCAAAAAAGAAAAAAAAATGTCCCCAACCCCAAAGATGCTCAATGCGACCAAGCAGAAGGAGGGCAAAAACTGATTTATTCTTCCTCTTTCTGTATGAGGCACAGACGTTGGAATAGATTGGAGGACTAGGGCGCTGGAGCAGAACACTAGCCCGGGGAAGAGAGTGTGACAGCTGCTAGGAGACTCCACCAGCACCCGGAGCTAGCAGACACAGCTCGTGACACGACACGGAAGTAATCACCGCTAGCTCTGATGCCGCCGCCTAAACCGTACACCCTCCCACTTTGGCTCAATCTGGTAGATTTAGTCACAGGATGCCTGTGACAGGAAAGTCTCCGAGGTAGGACTGAAGAGGATGAGCCTATCCAGCGGGAAAAAAAAACACACACACACATGCTAGTCGTGCCAGTTGCAGACTACTCCTTCCCCAGACCATTCTAGACCTTGCTCAGGCTGTGGAACAAGGCACGTTCTGGGAGCTGTCCCTTCAGCACTCTCAGGGACTTGTCCCTCTCCGCTTCACGCCAGCATCTCTGCTTCAGTACTTCCACTGCAGCATTGAAAGCACAAAGATGTTTCATACTGGGAATCAGCAACACCATGGGTTTTATTTCTGTAGCTTTAAGGTTCCCATGGATATTCTCAACTGCGATTCAGGAGACAGGGGAAAATGAAAGTTGAACTATTTTCCCGAGAATTTGATCATCCAACTTCTTTCGTCATTCTAACACAATTGAACCAAACACATTTAAAAATCTTTTTAAACACCCTGTTTTAGAATCTGATAGTGTGGCAGATTCAACTCTTTGTGACCCCATTTGGGGTTTTCTTGACAAAGATACTGGAGTGGTTTGCTATGCCTTCTCCAGATTACTTTACAGATGAGGAAACTGAGGTAAACAGGATTAAGTGACTTATCCAGGGTCACACAGCTAGTAAGTATCTGAGGCCACATTTAAACCCAGGTCTTCCTGAGTCCAGGCCTGGCTCTCTATTCATTGTATCACCTAGCTGCCCCCATCCTTTCTGCTAGACTGAAAGTTAGATATTGTATGCTTTCTATTTTTGCTCATGTTATCATATTGTAAGGGAAAGAGATCTGGTCTAGGAATTAGGAAACTAGGATTTAGCTTTAAGTCTGGCTCTGCTACTAACTAGCTGTGATCATGAACAAATCGTTTCCACCCACTTGAGTCTCAAATTCCTCACTGGACAAATGAGAAAGATGTCATAGATTATCTCTCAGCATCTTTTTAGTCTCACATCTATGTTTCAAACTCCAAGCTTTAATAGTCTATGAGCCTATGTCTGTGAGGGTAACTCAACCCCAAAGACCATAACCATTCATAACATTGAGAGACAGGAATACCTGGTCTGAAAATAATTTGCACATCTATGGGTATTAAGGAGCAATGAACACCAACAATATCTAAACATTCAAAAGAAAAGCTTTTAATTTTTAAAAACGCATACATTTTAATGTACAAAATTATACAAATTATACATTTAACTAACATAGAAAAATACATCTTGTTAACAAGATAAAATATCAGCATATTTTACACTGGTTTCAGTGAACATTACAAATTTCTGATATTCCATGAAGAGAATATAATGACCAACTGACAGCATGGTCTGAAGTCTGAGAAATTCCATCCAAAACCATTTATAATATATATACATATTTAATTACATCAAAAATATCAGCTGGGGCATAATGTGTTGCTTCAAAACCATTTTCAGACCCTCTCAAAGGAGTCATAGCAGAGAAGTATTGCCCATGCCAATGGGCTGTGTCAAATCTGTGCACAACTGTGCTTATACCTCAATCATTATCTGCAAGAATTTGGGCTACTAAAGTGCCTTTGCATATCTATGCATATGCATATGCATAGATATGCAAAATTCTTTAGTAGTCACTATATGTGTATAGACACCTATATTTATACGTGTACATATACATGTGTATATCTCCAAAGACTCTGCCTTTTTGTATATATTTAAAGGGACAAGGAAAACCAGAAGTCATTGTAGATATCCTACAATGTGGGCTAAGAAGATGGGGGTGGCTCAGGTAAAACAACATTTCAGTGTTGGGGCTTATATCATTCCTGACTCATTCAGACTCCCAATGGCCACTGGTAAAAGACACACCAAGGGATATGTGAATTGTAGCTATTTTTGCTTATCCGAACCATGAAGTTTCTTTCTTCTCCTCTTTCCCCCACCTTCCTCTAAACTACTAAAACATTGGGAAAAAAAATTAAAGCCTGAAACTTGTCAGTGCCATACTTTAGCACAGCAGTAACCTCAAGTCATCAAGCCAACAGCAGATACTTCATTTTGGCCGCTCTAAATGTTCACAAGTGAGGGATACATATAGAAAGGCTGAGTGTTGCACTAGCACCCACATAATATTAAAAGACCAAGAGTATTGTCCCCATCACATTGAGTAGATTCTTTAGAGGATAATGATAGAAGAAAATGGAAAAGAAATGTGCAAGATCAAACAGTATGGATAGAATGTTCTCCACATTGATGGAGGAAGTACCTACAGCTATGTGATCAAAGATTCATAGGAGCTTTACCTACTCACTGAAATTGGTTTGTTAGCCAGCTCTTCTGGGTACTCAAAATGCCTAATACCATTCAATTTTAGCTTTCCCAAAAATAATCATTGATATTTATAATACTATCTGCTGCACACAAGCAAAACAGTGCAATGTAATGATCACTGAAAGGTCTTGGAGTCATTGGGCTGGAATGCCAGCCTCATCACTAGTTGTGAGGAACTTTGCAATTTGCTGAGCCTCTATTAAAGAGAGAATGCAATTTTTTTCACTACCAATATTATGGAGATATGGTGAAAGCACCTTTTAAGCCTTAAAGTGCTCTGTAAGTGGAAATTATTATGACTATGTTGCAAGCTACTTTTTTCATCTTTTCCCATTTGCACATTTGCAAACATCCTTCCTGTTATGCCCACTTAAGGGGAAAAAAATGAAACAACTTTAGTGCAGATTTGATATTAAGGTGTTAGCAATACCTTTCTCCTTATTCCTCCTCATCACGACATTCCCATGTTATGCACAGATAACCTGAGTTCATTGCTTAAGATCAAGTATAGGGTGCTTTTCTAGAACCATGATGATGGATGGAACCAACTTCTACTAATCTCAACAATATATGCTATGCTCTTGACAAGTTCGTGACAAAATGAACATTAGGGATTCTGAGTTAGACCTGGAAGTTTTACCTTTGTTTCCTAATGACATAGTAGAAGCCTTTTCTAAAATGATAATCTGAAAGTAACAGAGTGCTTTCCCTCTCCTACTAAAGCTATTGGCTCTTGGTAAAAATATTTTTAAGTCCAAGGCACAACTTGTATTACTAGGTAAATTCTGCTTACACAAGAAAAATATACTATCAGAATCCAAGGACATGCTCTCCCCCCTTAAGGTTTCAAATATCTAATTAACCGAAAACCATTGCACTTATCACATCAAGAAAAGATCAATATAATGGAAATTTTCTTCAGTCTGTTGACAACACTTAGATTGCGCTTGTCGTATTTATTTCTAGAATATTTCAGGGTAAAACAAACCATGCCTAAGAAATTCATTTAGGAAATACATTTTATTCATGTATAATATTGTTATTTAAATCATATTATCTGAGTTTTAAGGTAATTATGAAATGGTTCAGTCACTAAATTTAATTGTCTGATTTTTTTAAATTATAGAAAGGCTAAAGAGAATATAATTATTACAGAGTCCTAGACACTTAGAGTTAGATGGAAGCTCAGATGGCATCTGGTCTGATCCTTATCTAAAAGTGATTCTTATGACATCATATCCATATCTCACTTAAAGGCCTTCCAATGATCCCAGATTTAGAATTGGAAGGGACTTCTAAGGCCAACAAGGCCAACTGCTTCATTTTACAGATTAGGAAATTGAGGCACAGAGAGGTAATGTGATTTCCCCAGGTTCACATAGATATTAAGTGTCTGAAGCAGTATGTAAGCTTATTGTCTTGATTCTAAGTCTAGTAGTCTATGTACTGTGCTACCATGGTGAACTCACTACCAACTCAGCCCAGAAATGCAATTATTTCTACCAGGAACATGTGTTGCTTTAAAAAATTGAAATGTTTCTATTCAGCTTCATACCTTATATAGCAATACACATGTTTTTAATGTTAAGAACTGGAAGGAGTTTTAAGATCATCTAATTGAACCTCAACATTTCATAGATAAAAAGCCTGAGACCCAAAGACTTTAAACAACTTGTTCTTCTAAAGTTTCATTATCTAAATGACAAAAACCATTTCTTGCTAAGTGACAATCCACTAAATGAATGTATAGTTCCTACATAGAAGAAATCCACTTAGAATTTAATTCATCAAGGGGAAAAAAGGCAGCCCAATGGCATAGAGGTTTAATAGTTGGCCTTAGAGTTATAGTAAGGACAAGTTTCAAATCCTGACAAGTCACTTAACTTTTCATTCATCCACCAAACCCCTAAGGCTCCAAATTAGAGAAGAGTTGTTGATCTGCATTAGAGGAAAGAATTTTCACAGGACAAGTTCCTAACACCAATGAAATAACACTAAAAAAAAAAATGGACTCCAGAGTAGAAGAAAGAAAAATAGACAACAGTTCTAGATATAAAATGTGTTTTTAAAAAATGCTCTTTCCTTAGTGACTGATGGATTTTTTAGAAAGGCAATAACTCTCCACGACTGTTTCACTAATGACTTATATTGGAGTTATGCATCATAAAAATAAATTTCCTGCCGAGACAGTTCTGTGTCCCTTGGTCACACACAGAGATAGCTTAGGGAATCACAGGATCATTTTCTTAGCAAATCAAATAAGTTTTTTTTTAATCATTTCAAAGAATTTGGTCTCTTAGTTTCATTAATGACTAGACAAAGTAATAAACCAAAAAATTAGTACTGTCATTTTTACCAGTGTAGATATCTAATTTTTAATGCAGGAGTGAGTGGAAGGGAAGGGGGAGTGGAGATTGTCTGTTATAAGCCAATATTAGTAGCACAGGATTTAAGAGATCTTCTAGGTCAATGTATTCATTTTATAAAGGAAGAAATTGGAATCTCTGAAAGTTAAGAGACTTGCCCAAGGTCACACATGTAATGAGTAATACGAAGGAGAAAGAATAGGATGGTGAGGGAGTTCAAAACCATGCAAAATAAGGATATTCAGAAGGAAATTGGAAAATTAAGCCAAGAAAAGAGATAACTTAGGAATTATAATGTAAATGTCTAGATAGCTTAAGAATTATTATATGGGAGAGAGGTCGGGATTGTTATACTTGACCCCAGAGTAAAGAATTAAGACCAATAAGTAGAAGTAACAGAAAAGAAACTTTGGATTCAATACAAGAAAATTTTTCCTAAAATCAAGAGCTGTCCAACAATGGGCTAGGCTAGCTCTGGAGATAGTAAAGAGATAGTGTGGCATAATGGACTGAGCCTAGGATCTGAAGAGGGAGAGGCTTCTGTTCAAATTTCAGGTATCACATTTACTGACTGCATGACCATGGGCAAATCCATTAACCTCTCTGGGCCTCAGCTGCCTCATCTATAAAATGTGGATAATAACACTTTCACTACCACCTCACAGGATTGCTGTGGGGAAAAGTATTTTGTGAAACTTAATGTACTACCATTACTCTAATAATAGAGAATTTTCTAACAATAAAATCATCAAACAATAGAACAGACTGCCTTCTGATACGGAAAGTACCACATTACATTCAATGGACACTTGTGAGGAATGATGACATGGAGCAGGGGAAGAGGTTCTCATGGATGGATGGGATTAGATGGCCTCTGAGGTCCCTTTAAGCTCAGAAATTTTGTAACATATGGCAACAGCTCTAGTCTGTCAGAGGCAGGATACAATACTCCAGTTTCACATACAGCTTCAGAAGGCACAAGGGTCATTGTGGAGATGGAATCTACTCAAAGGGCAAAGAAGACATAAATTCTGTCCAAAGGAGACTCACTTGTTTTCAAATGTTATCTATTGGTCAGTATACAGAAGAGGTAGAAACACTAGGTCTGGGCTGAGATTCTAGTCTCAAATTCCAGTCATGCTACTTATAACTTGCGTTGCCCCGAACAAGTCAGTTCCCTTCTCTGTGTTTCAGTCCTGACTCCAATATTTCCATGTGACCTTGAAAAAGTTCCTTCATTTTGTTGATTTTCAGATTCCTCTTCTATATAAAATGAGGCCATTGGGCTGGATGATCTCTCTAAGATCCCTTGTATCTCTGCCATTCTGTGGTTTTATAATAATAACCACAATTTCTCACACTTCTATGACACTGTAAAGTTGCTGTCTTCACAGCAGCCCAGTGAGACAGGTAACATACTTCATATTTAGCAGCCCCAAGGCTGGCAGGCAGGCAGGTTTTGCCTGCTTTGGCATGCGCAGCAAACAGAGATGCCTCCGCATTTGTCTGAACCACCACACTCCAAGTGTGCCTATTTTAAGAAGGTTTGCTGGGAGTTCAGCAAAAATGTTGTCATGCCAACTTAGCTGCTGGAAAGCATTCTTTAGCTGTGCACTTCAGAGCCATTTTCTTCCCTTCCTTAACTTGAGGCCCCTAGGGAACAGTCACAGGGAACTTGGTCCTATGAATCCTAACCCATTCTCCTGAAAAGATCAGAAAGCCAATTCAAACTTTAAACCAAAGGAATTACAGGGTTGTTTTTTTTTTTTAGCTTGAAATAGACATTAGACACCATCTAGTCCAGATACAAAAAATGGGGCCCAGAGAGGTTACTTAACTTTCCCAAGGTCACACTGCTAGTAAGCTGTAAAATCAGAATTTGAACCTGTCTGTCATCAGGTCTAGAACTATTTCCATTGTAGCATCCACTTTATAAATTGAACAACAATTAGCTAGATTACAAAAGTGGCAGTAAATTACAGCAAAATGCGAGCAATCTCCAAGGCCTTGAGTTGTCTCAGAATAGAAGTTATTATTAAGTTCCCTTGTGTAAGTGGAACAAGTAAGTGGAACTTCCAGGAGCTCCCCAGACCAGCTTTGAGAATATTTGGGGAGCCATCTCAGGAGATTCTGGAAAGGAACAGATTGAGAAGAAAAAAGGGTTGGAAGGACCAGCTCCAAGGAAGGAGTAAGGAAGCATGGGAGGAATTTACCATCTGGGACCCACAAGAGGGGAGGGAGACATTTACCATCTGGGACCTACAAGAGGGGAGGGAGATGAGGCCAGAATGTGCTAGAAGCACAGATGAAGCACTTGAAATTAGAGACAAAGACAAATGCAAAAATCAGGTCCAGTCCAACCCTGTCACACCAGAGTGTGCAAGTAATGGGAGCAGGGTGTGTGTGAGGGGTTCTGGAATAAAGCAGAAAACATTTATTTCAAGCCTTGTTGTTAGGAATTTCAAAATTCTCAACTTTGCTAAGCAGTCATATGCTAGGTGGAAAGCTGGGATCAAGGACCTCCAATAATCCTTCAAGTTATTCAGTTCCATGATTCAAAAGTAATCAGTCCAGTCTAGTTAAATGCTTTCATCCTTCCTTTCTAATAAGTCTCTTTCCCTTATCTTCAAAATAGGAATAATAATAATAATAATTACACTCCCTACTTTGCAAAACTGTGAGGAAAGCATTTTGCCAATATTAGAGCATCACAGAAATGAGAGCTATCATTATTAACACTGAGAATGTAGGCAGACTCATCACAATAGATATCAGCTCTCATGAGGACCAACAGTGATCTAATGGAAAAGAGTTTAGAGCTTAAAATCAGAAGACCTGAATCTGTATCACAGCTTCAATACACACTAGATATATGACCCTGAGTGAGTTGCTTTCCCTCTTGGCATTTCAGTAGCCTCACCAGTAAAATAGGGAATATAATACTCACACAGTCTATTTCTCTGGGTTATGGTAAAGAGAGTGCTTTGTTAAGTTAAAGTCATACAAAACTCTGCAGTGTTATCATTTATGATTAGTTCAGTGGAAAAAGCAAGAGATATCTTTCCTGAAGACAAGATTCAGTGGGAAAATGATAGTGCTACCAGGACTCAGAGGGCAGAATTAGAATCAAAGGATGTAAATTGCTGAAAGATAGAAAAATAACGAAATCAGCAAAATAGAATAACTTGTTCAAGGTCACATGGTAATATTGGAGAAGGGACGGAGACACAGAGAAGGGAACTGACTTGTTCTGGGCAACACAAGTTAAGATAGATAGAAAGGGAAAACTTCTATATCCAACATTCAATATTCCTTAACCAGAAAGATGCAACAAGTTATTTCTAAATAGGAAATTCCTGCTAAGAATAAATGATTGTATCTTCTCGTGATTTACTTTAGGGAAGATACTTGAAAAAGGAATAGCAAACCTCAGGCTGGAGCAAGTATGTAAAAGCAGACACAATTTGGTAGCATTGCATATCTTCAAGTTACCTCAACTAATTTTTTAAAAGAGTGAAGGTTTTTTGTTTGAAAAGGAGAATTATTACCATTAGATTAAAGTGTCAAGGATCCCAATCCCAGAAAGTTAAGGCTGGAAGTTCCCTCAGAAAGACTGTAATTGGTTCTTTAAGATGAGGAAACTGATTTGAACTGATCCAACCATTCTGGAGGGCAATTTGGAAGTATGCCCCAAAGTCTATAAAACTGCACATACCCATATCCAGCAATATCACTACTATGTCTTATTACAAAGAGATCATAAAAAGGGAAAATGACTCATTTCTACAAAAATAGAGCAACTCTTTTTATGGTAGTAAAGAAATGGAAATTGAGGGGATGCCCATCAGTTGAGGAATGGCTGAACGAGTTGTGGTATATGAATGTAATGGAATATTATTGTGCTGTAAGAAATAGTGAGCAGGTGAATTTCAGAAAAAACCTGGAAAGACTTGCATGAACTGATGCTGAGTGAAGTGAGCTGAACCAGGAGAACATTGTATACAGTAACAGCAAGATTGTGCAATGACTTTGTTAGATTTAGCTCTTCTCAGCAATGCAAGGATCTTAGACAACTCCAAGACTCATGATGGAAAATTGGAAAATACTATTCACATCCTGGGAAAGAACTATGGAGTCTGAATGCAGATTGAAGCATACTATTTCTCCCTCTCTCTCTCTCCATATACATATATGTATATGTATATATATATGGTTTTTTTTTCCTTTTTGGTGGTTTTTCCTTTTGGCTCTGAGTCTTCTTTCAAAGCATGACTAATGTAGAAATATGTTTAATATGCTTGTACATGTACAGTCTATATAAAATTGCATGCCATCTTGGGGAGGGGGGAGGAAAGGGAGGAGGGAAAACTTAGAACTCAAATTCTTATAAAAGTGAATGTTGAAAACTAAAAATAAATTCATTAATTAAAAAAAAAGATGAGGAAACTGGGACCCACAAAGGTGAAGTCACTTACCCGAGGTCCCACAGTAAGTTAAAAGCAGTACAAGGATTAGAACCCAGGTCTCCTCTCTCCTAGTTCAGTATTAGCACTATTTTACTCATTGTGGTAGGCATGGAGAAGATGAATCCAGAGATATATTCTCCAATGGCATGAAGATAAGATGGTTATTTTTTCATCCAGAGTAGCTCCAGGTTTCCAGAACCAACACAAGGTCTTGTAACTGTGGATACCTAATATGATGAGCAGAAGCAGAACTCCCTCAAACAACTCTTATCCAAAAACCTCAGCAAAAGAAACCATTCATTAGATAGTAAATGACAAAAGTGAATATGTGAGTAGAGACACTACAAAAGGTAAAACCCCAATAAACAACATTAAAGTGTTTACATATGTGGACCTTCCACTCAACATCCCCATAATTCCAGTCTAGGATAGGTTCAGTGAACTTAGGGTCTCACTGTGTAGATCTAAACCTAGTCCCCTCAAGTAGGTGACAACTGGAATTCTCCCTCTCTCCAAACAAGAAAGCATATGTTGATTCTTTCTAGGTTAGCGGAAGAAGTAGAATACAACTGGAAAATGAGGGAATGGGGAAAAAGATGCAGGAAATGTAGAGTAAAATCATGCATGCTTTAGAGAGCTAGACAGTGACAAAAATAGATTCATGCATGAAGAAAAAAATTCATGCACTGAAAACCAAGAGATTGAAAACCAAGATTAAGTTAATTATTGTCTCATAAAATTTACTCCAGCAAGAGATCCTGACTAGTTCCCCACATTCCTCAATAAAAGGAAGAAAGTTTCAGAGAAATTGGTACAGCATTAGAAAGAGGAGAGGTTCAAAGAGTGTGGAAGGAAAGCAGAGACAAGGAACTGGAAATATAAGGAAAAAGACTGAAAGATTGAAAACTGAAGACAGAAAGTAATAATTAGCTCACAGATATACCTGCAGTTAAGTTCATAAAGATAGAAGAAAGAATAAATAAAAACTCAAAGAGAAATCAGAATACTATGATCTACTATAATATCATGAAGAAAAATAACCAAAATTTCCCTAGCAAAAATATGTCTGTGGACTCTGCAAAGGTCATGTAATAAACAGCAAAAAAATTCCAGGATGGTCCAAAAAAGAAAACAAAATTTAAAAAGAAGAAATTTGTAATAAAATTACATGAAAATTAGAGCTCTTAATACACAGAATTTTAGAAACACATATTAGCTGGATGCAAAACTTAAGTGACATTATAGTCTCTCAGAGAAGTAGAAGTCCAGAGACAGAGGTCAATAGATTTGTAATATAAATATACAGAAAATTTGGCAAAAGAGAAACAAAAGGCAACAAATTTAAAAGAACACATTAATTCTAAGGGAACCAAAGAGATTGATCTTAAAAACAGGGTGCACAGAGATAATTTAAGAATTATAGATCTTTTAGAAGAACATGATCAAAATAGCTGAATATTATAATCCAGGAAGCAATATAAGAACACCTCCCAAAACTTTTGGATAGAGACTACAAAGTACAGATTAATCAAAACCATGGATTTCTACAAGGGGAAAACCTCGTGCTTGTTATGCTAAGGCATGAAATTATGAAACTTGAAAATTTCAATAGCAAATAACATATTTTTCAAAAAAATCAGGGGAAGAACTTCAAAAATAAAGAAATGCTAATTCAAAGAGGCTAGGACTCCTCTAGAGTCATGAAAAAAATGAAGAAGAAAATGTGATAGTAATTCCAAAAAAACAAAGAAGCTCCAAGTACAACCACAAATAATACATTCTAAAGAACTGAACCTAATCATTGATGAAAAAGAGATGAGACTTCAAAAGAAAGAAAGAAAAGGAAGGAAACATTGCTTCAAAAATATTCAAAAATGGAGTAGCTAGGTGGTTTCAGTTGGTAGAGTACCAGCCCTGGAGTCAGGAGGACCTACTCAGACACTTACTAGCTGTGTGACCCTGGACAAATCACTTATTTCTGACTCCCTCAAAAAAAAAAAACTGAAATGTAATAGAGTTAATTGCTTCTAAACTCTCTCCTCCCAATTAAGAGGAAGTTAAAAGTGCAATTTTTAAAAAGAGAGAGAGAGAGAGAGAAAGAATGAAATGCCCTCATGTTTATAAAATATTATTTCCCTAATGAAAGATATTGAACTAAGGAGTGAGGGAATGGTTATTAATAGGGATTGAATTATCACAAAAGTGATTATCAAGGAATAAAAAGTTCCTAAGGGGCCAAAGATTTAAGATAAACTTGAAGAATCAAGATTTATTCATTACAAGATAAAATAGCTGAATTAATACTTTGTAGACTACATCATGATTAGCTGGGCAGGGAAAAGGAAGGTTCAAAATGAGAGAAAATGTAAATTACGTAAAAGAAGAACAAGAAATTAACAAAGCAAATGAAGTCAAAGGACTTGAAATAGGGAAGATAAATGTAGTTAAGGAGGGAGAACCTCTGGAAACAGACTAGTATCCAAGTAGTGTAAGCAAAACTAATCACAAGGACAGTGTGCTTACATGAAAGTGGAATAGAGTAAATTTAATACAAAAGAAATAAATGGAGAAAAATATAAGGCCAATAATCATAACCTCAAATGTGAATGGATTAAACAACACAAAAAAAAGAGCACAGTGTAAATGATAAAAGCAACGTCCAAAATTCTATATATGCAAGAAAAATATTTTTCAAAACATGCAAAAAAGGAAAAAAACACCCATTGAATTTGCTGCCTCTCTCCACTAACAAGGACATTATTTTCCCTAAAATGTTGTATCATTCAGAAATATTTTCTTCCACGTCTCAGTTCCTAGAAAGTTATGAGTAAATTAAATGTGTCATTGAATCACATATTAATTCTGGGAATTAGTCAGTTAAGCCTTCTGTCAATGTAAATCCTCATTCCATAATGTATCTGCTTTGTAAATTTACATTTTTGTACATTGTTTTCTCAAAGTAGAGCACATCTGTAGAAGGTAGCTTTAGATAGACCAATATTGCATCAATTAAAAATGTCAAATGATGAATTGATAATAATAACTGATATTTATATAACATTTTAAGTTTTTCAAAGTAATTTAAATACATTATCACATTTGAGCTCCATAACAACTTTTTGAGATAGTCCTGCAAATGTAATATTTTTATAGATGAGGAAATAGATGCTCAGAAAACTTAGATGATTTGTTCATGATCATACAGAGAGTAAAGTTTGAAGACAAGATTCAAACTCAAATCTTCATGTCTCTAAACTCAACACTATATCCACTATGCCACACTGTCTGGGATAAAAACTGAAAATTACGGTAATTTGCTTGATTTCACTTTATTTTATTTACTTGGACTAAAATTTCAAGATATTTAGAAATAACTGAATAGTTGCCTTTCATCCTCCAGTTTTCATTCCAATTCTTGACTAAGTCCAGCTCCAGCCTGGGCATCCCACAATATTCTCTCTGTCAACTAAATTCCATTTGTTAATAATGAAACAAAATGCAGTTCATTGTAAATATTAGATATAATACCTGGTAATGAGTTCAATTCGTTGTAAAACTTTGTTGTAGCAAAATACTGTAATTTGATAGATTATATAGAATTGAGATCATACTGTGAGTAGCATCCTTAAGCCAGTGGCTTCCTTCCACACTCAGCTCAAGTCATACCTTCTGTAAGAAGTTTTTGCCAATTCACCAACCTGCTAGTGCCTTCTTTTTCCTTTCATATGTTCTTTATATATCTTGCATGAACCTAATCACTTATTTGTCCCCTCTTCTCCCATTAAAATGTATGTTTTTTGAGGACAGGGAACATTTTTTGCCTGTCTTTGTATCTCTTGGACATGGTACAGTGCCAGATAAGTAATAGGTACTCAATAAATGCTCATTGACTATCGAACACAGAATGTCAGAGCTAGAAAGAACTCTAGAATACAGAACAGAGGATGTGAGAT
Organism: Pseudochirops corinnae; assembly: GCA_028646515.1. NCBI lineage: Eukaryota > Metazoa > Chordata > Mammalia > Diprotodontia > Pseudocheiridae > Pseudochirops > Pseudochirops corinnae. The sequence goes on from CM053592.1 coordinate 136,259,101, forward strand.
CTGGAAAGGACTTCAGAAAACATCTAGCCCCCTGACCATATTTTGCATACTAGGAAACAGAGACCCAGAGAGATGGAGTAGTTTGTCCAGAGTCATCAGGCTAACCAGGGGTTCAGGATTCAAATCTGGATCTTCCAAGTGGTTCTCTATCACTCATGATAACGGTTATAAAGGGCCAGAAGTAGGATTTCTAGTTCATTTTCCATTATGTCACTTTTACCAATGTGATTGAAGAAGAAAGGGAGAAAAAAAAAAGTCAGCATGAGCCATCTTGTTCCTTTAGTTGGAATCATGTGAAAACTCATGATTTGCTGAAAATGCATTGAAACATAAAATGCTGTGGTGATGGAAACTTGGTTGATTTGCAGCTAAGCCCTTTGGAGAAGACTGTAAATTACTGGTCTGCCCCCAACCTCTTCTCACTGATGTAGCAGACTCAGCTGGGAGGGATGCCAATATTTCTAAGGTTATGTGCTTTGTTTATGTGCCATCTTCTTTCCTGCAACAACAAAATCAGAAATCCAACTTGTTAAAATGAACTCACTGTTCAATTTAGCTCTTAAATACACAAGTGCAACAGACCAGGAGTATTTATAAATAACATGTCATTCACAAACCATAAAGCATATTTTCATCTCTGACACAGTGTTTATCCCAAGTTCCCATTGCTTCTTGTGATCATTGCATGGTTTTATTTGGGGACAATCACAGTAATTGCTGTCTATAGAGGGGAAGAGAATGAAAGATGTTGCTTCTGAAGGCTACCGGCATTTTCCACTCAAAATCTTGAACCTTACTTCCCTCAGAGAGAAAGAATAAGGTAAAAAGGAGAGGGAGAAATAGCACCAGGAAAAAGACATCACAAAACTCATGCATTTATTCATAAAACATCATGACATCTATTTTGATTTCTCTAAAAGGAATAAGACATAAGCATAAACAGTAATATGCAATATTACAGAAGTAGTGTGTTAGAAACTTGGCAGAGGAAGAAATGTTATATGAGGGCCACGGGGGAGAGAAATGGGTTACTTATGGGGTTCAAAGAGAGATTTCCTGGAGAAGGTGGATTTTGAGTAGGGACTCAAAGAATGGGTAGGAAATCAACACAGTAAAAAGCATAAGGAAGTGTAATGCCATGCACAAGCAGATTCCCAAAAGAATACTACTCTGAATAGCTTTTAAGATTTGGATTACACAGTATAGTGAACACTCTGTTTCAAATCAAGGCAAACATTCACAATACAATAATCAATTTTCCACTCATGGGGCAACCATTAACTTAATCAGTCACTAATCTAGATTCATAATTACTAAATATCATTAATCACTAAGTACAGTCATTAGAAAATTACACAAATCCTCCACCCCTCAGTGTCTAGCAAACCTCAATTTCATCTAAGGGGAGGCCTTTTCTTCATCTTGACTCAGGGTAGTCTGATTCCCTGGATCCCCTTCCTTGGTCCCAGCTCCTTCCTGAATCCACCAAATAGTCACCTAGATTCATGGGCAGACAGCTCCCAGGTCCTCATCTAGTCCTCAGGGCAATTCCTTGCACACACTGAATTTCACAGGGTCTGGCACATCTTAAACCCTTCACCACTTCTGTTGCCAGGAACTTAAGGATCAGCCAAGCCACCAACAAACAAAAGTCTTATCCTGGTCATGCTTCTTCAGTCCTCCAGCAAAGTTCAGTTGGCCCTAGGACCCAGTAGAAAACTCAGCCTTCCAGGCAGCAGAAGCAACACTGGCCTTCCAGGTGGCAGCAACAGCCACTTTGGCCTTCACCAGATTCTGGTCTCAAAAAAACTCCAACTCAGTTCTCAGTCAGCTTCCAGATGCTAGGAGAGAAACTCTCTCTCTCTTTCTCTCTCTCTCTCTCTCTC
>CM053592.1:136261486-136286207 GCA_028646515.1 Pseudochirops corinnae
ATATTGTGGCCACTGTAGTGAAAACTGTGTGGCCATTTTCTGTGATAAGATGTAATGTTGTGAATATTATAATGTTTTGAATGTTTGTCTTGATTTGTAATGGAATAAACAGAGTGTTCACTATATTTTGTAATCTGAACTCTAAAAGCTGTTCACAGTAGCATTCCTTTGGGAATCTGCTGGTGCATGGCATTACACAGGCAGACATATTTGAATTTGATTCTTTAGGCAATTGGGATCAACAGAAGATATTTTTAGGGAATCTTTGCATGAGCAACATGAATCAGGTGAAGGTGGACTTGACTGTCTCTACCATTTCTCTTCCTTATTCCACAAACATAGCACTCTCAAGGCTGACTCCTATGATCTATAAAGGGAATGAGAACATACAATTTCTTAAGCCCTTCTGAGCAAGTTCCAATCCTGGCCATCCTTCCAGGTTAAGTCCATAGCTATGGCTTTAAACAACATTGTTTGACAGCTAGGTCATGCAGTTGATAGAACCCAGACCTGAAGTCTGGAAGATCTAAGTTCAAATTCAGTGTCATCCAGTTATTATCTGTGTGACCCAAGGGAAGTAATTTAATCTCTCTTTGACTCAGTTTCCTCATCTATAAAATGGGGACAATAAAAGCACTTATCTCTCAGTGTTGTTGTAGGGATCAAATGAGATTATAATTACATAATACTTAGCATAGTGTCTAGTACATAATGAGTGCTATATAAATGTTAGCTATTATTCTTGAAATATCAAAAACATTTCTATTCACTTCACATGGAGTACAAGGGCAGGGGAAGAGAACAAAAGTTTTTTTAAAGCATCTACTTTGTGTCAGGAATTTTGTCAAGTGCTTTATAAATATCTCATTTGATCCTCACAACAATCTTGGAAGGTAAATGCTATTATTATCTCCATTTACAGTTGAGGAAACTGAGGAAGGCAGAGATAAAGTGAAGTATCTGGGGTCACATAGCTAGCAAGTGTCTGAGGATAAATTTGAACTCAGTTCTTCCTGCCTCCAGACTCAAAACTTTATTCTACTGTGCTGCCTAATTGCCTAGAGACATAAAAGTTGGCAGAATATAGAGGCTTTCATAGCATTGAGGCTGGAGGATACTGTGTCAATTATTTATTTGCTTATTTTCCAATCCTATTCTGTACTCATTTCTATGGACAAATTGGAGATTATAGGCCTAACACAAGATAACAGTAATGACTGGTAGAGTGAGAAGAGGATCGGTCCAAGAGTCAGAAGAACTAGAGTTAAAACAGAATCTTGCAATTAACTAGGTATGTGAAGTTATACAGATTACTGAGTGACGTCAGGAAAAAGATGTCACTGAGTTCATGCATTTAAGTGTAAGTCACCATGATATTTATTTTGCTTTCTCCGAAGGGAATAAGATACAAACATAAACCACAATATGCAATATTTTATAACTAGTGTGTTGGAAAGCTGGGGGGAGGAGAAGTCCTATATGAGGTCCATGAGGGAGAAATGGCCCATCTCTGAGACTATTCCATTATCTGAGAATGGTTTATTGGAAAGAGTGGGGGACTTAGAGTTAGAAGAGATCTGGGTTTGAATCCCACCTCTGACATTTGACAGTTGTTAGCATGAACAAGTCACTAAACCTCTTCCAGCCTCAGTTTCTTAAACTGTAAAATATGGGTAGGAATACTTCATAAACTGTTGAAAGGATCAAATGAAAGTTTGCAACTCTTAAAGTCCTTTATTTATGCATTCATTCATTTGTTTGTTTGTTTATTGCTTTTTGGAGGGGGAGGGCAGGGCAATTGGGGTTAAATGACTTGCCCAAGGTCACATGGCTAAGTAAATGTTTAGTGTCTGAGGCTGGATTTGAACTCAGGTCCTCCTGACTCTAAGGCCGGTGCTCTATTCACTGTGCCACCTAGCCAACCCTAAAGTCCTTTATAAATGACAGGTGTTTTATTATTTAAAATGAGAGAGTAGACACACCTATGAACTCTATGAATGCAACTACAAAACATCCTTTATGGAAATAAAGACAACCCTAAATAACTGGAGAAATATTAATAACCCATGCCAATATAATAAATGATTATACTACATAAATTAATTTACTCGTTCAGTGCCATACTAATCAAACTACCAAAGGATTGCTTTACAGAATTAGAAAAATTATAATAATGAAATTCATCTAGAATAGCATATTGTCAAAAATCTCAAGGGAAATAATCTTTTTAAAAGTGAGAAAGAAGGAAACCTAAGAGTACCAGATATCGAATTATATCACAAAACAGTAAATTGAAATAATTTGTTATTGGTTAGCAATAAAGAGCTTGGTCAGCCTAACAAACTAGGCACACAACATATTGAAGCAAACAAACTTAATAGATTAATGTTCCATAAACCTAAAGACCCCTGTTACTGGGGTAGGAACTCACTATTCAACAAACACTAAAAGAAAACTGGAAGGCATTATGGTAGAAATATGTATAGGCCAATATTTTATACTTTATGCCAACATAAATTCCAAGTAAATATATGACTTTTAAATATCTATTTTAGAGCTTAAAAAGGTAAAGTCATAAACAAATTAGAAGAGCACAAATAAATGACCTTTCAGATCTATTGTTAGGGGAATTTATTGTTAAACAGGAGACAAGATCACACAAGCAAAAATGGATAGCTTGGATTCTATAAAATTTAAAAACTTTTGTACAAAAATGAAGTTAAACTTAGAAGAGATACAGGTAACAGGGGGAAATCTTTGTAGCTAAGTAAAATGAGAAATGACAGAGGGATTTTGGGAAAACAGATACATTAATGTAGTGATGGCATATCTATAAACTGTTCTAGCCTTTTTGGAAAGCAATCTGGAACTATACACAAAAAGTTGTTAAACTGTGCAAAACCCTTTGATCCAGAGAAACTACTACTTGGTCTATACCCCAAAGGAAGGAAAAAAAGGACATCAATATGCAAAAATAAATAGTAACTTCTTTTGTGATGGTAAAATTTAGAAACTGAAGGTATGTCCATAAGTTGGGAAAAGCTGGCATATGTATATGATAGAATAGTAGTTCATTGTAAGAAATTATGAAGAGGACAGTCACAGAAAAACCTATGAATACTTATATGAGTTAATGCAGTGTGAAATGAACAGAATGCAAAACCAGGGCAACAATTTATACAAGAAGAACAATAGTATAAAAAATGAATAACTTTGAAAGAATTAAGCATTATCATCAATGGCCAATCATGATTCTGGAGAATTCACTATGAAACATGCTACTCTCCTGATAGACAGACAATGGACTTTTTTAAGTGCAGAATGAAATATATCTTCTTTTGCACATAGCCAGTTTAGGAGTCCGTTTTGCTTGAATACACTTGTTTGTAACAGAAGTCAGCTTTCTTATTTGGGAGGTGTTGGTGGAAGAGAGAGAAGGCAGAATTTGTTGACTGAAAAAAAAATAAATTTAATAAAAAAAATTTTATAGCAAATTTCTCTGATATAAGTCTTATATCCAAGATATATAAGAGGCTCATTCAAATGGATGAGAACAGAGTCTTGTACCTCTCAACAAGTTTGGGCTTCCAATCTGTGAAAACTTAGGGTTCGCCTTTTCTGTTAAAGCAGCAACAGAGGGGTGATGGGTATCAGCTAGGATCTACTATCACTTCAGAGCAGCTCAAGCCCAGATGTTGCCTCTACATACTACACTTACCTCCTCAGCAATGAGATATTTGCCTTGGTTTCTCTCCAAGGGTCCTGATAATTTTGCCTTCAGTTGAATAATATTCCAATCTTAAGTGTACATGCATGCACGTGTGTGTACATACACACGCACTTTCTATTCATACTAAGAGAAGAGTCATTCCTTTTCAAGTGACTTCTCTACCCTGCTTCTTCAGGAGCAGCAAGGCATCCTGATGATGATGAAGAGGATAGATAGATAGATAGCTTTTATATAGTGCCCAGGCGCATTTCTAAGTATATTACAAATATTGTCTCATTTGATCCACAACAACTTTGGGAGATAAGTGTCATTATTGTCCTAATTTATCAGTCAAAGAAACTGAGGCAGACAGTGGTTAAGTGATTTGCCCAGGATCATGCTGCTAGTAAGTATCTGAGGCAAGACTTGAACTCAGGTCTTCATGACTCCAGGTCCAGTTCTATTCATTGTGCCAACTACCTGTCTCTAGAGAGACAGACAAAGGGTGGTAGGGCAAACCATGGCCATACCTTCTCATAAGCAGGTGGAGACAGCCCAGGACCCCATGCTCAAGAGCCTCAGGAGTAGCATCACCCTCTAGATCACTGGTATTGCTTCCAGTCCAGCTCCCCAAAGCCACTGTCCAGTGAAACAGTCCTTTGGGAGATTATGACCTGGTGACTGTCTTTACCAGTCAGTGCTGCAGCCCCCACATCCTCAATAGTCATACCTACTGAAGACACAGAAAAGACAGTCTTCCCCACCAAAATCAAGGAAAGCACCATCAAGCGATTCAACAAATAGAGATATACCAATGGATACGCAATGAAGAAGATGCCTTACCTTCTCTTCTACAGCTACTCCTTATGGAATAATTGGTTCTTTCTCTTTGATTTGCAACTGAAGTTCCATATATATATTGTCTTCCCCTATTATAGAGGTTCTTAACTTTATGGTGTCTTGAACCCTTCTCAGAATCACATTTTATTTTTTTAAAATTAATTTGTTTATTCACTTTTAGTTAACAAGATTCAGTTCCACAATCCCTTGAGTTTCAAATTTTTTCCCATCCCTTTCCTCCCCACTTCGGCGGCATGCAACCAAGTATAGGATCTGCAAATACTTTCACATTGGACACAAAATCACATTTTAAATGGATAAAACAGAATACATAGAATTCCAAAGGAAATCAATTATACTAAAAATACAGTTATCAAAATACTTTATAAAACAAATTCATAGACATCATATCAAGAACTCCTGTCCTATTAGAATGTGAGCTTCTTCAGAGCAGGGACTATCTTGCTTTTGTAGTTGTATCTTCAGTGTTGAGCATATAGTTTTGCACATAGTAAATACTTATGAAAGTAGTAAATACTTATTAAATTCTTTTTCATTCATTTAAGCATTAATTCATTATCTGTATCTCATCACAATTTACCTCTTCTGTCACCTTCCAGGTTACTGTTCTCCACTAATATATATTACAATTCCTACAGATGCCCAACACTCAAAGGAAAGACTCTCCTTCTGGGAATTTTAGGCAATGTAAGACTCTATCTACCAATTAGGAGTGCCTCAGTTACCAGAAAATGAGGACAAAAACGAGGACAAGGATTTCTGCCCTACTTATTGCAGACCTATTGTAAGCTTCCAATAAGATAATGGATTTTAAAAAAATATAATAGACTTCTCAAACTGGTAGGGCCCTTAGAGATTATCTTATTTACTCCACACATTTTACAGATGGCAAAGTTAAAAACCACAAATAACAAATAGTACAACTGGGATGTAAACACAGGTCTTATGACAGGATATCCATTTCTCCTTCAAAAAAGCACATAGCCTTCAAAAAGTGCCCTAAAAACTATAAAGCACTGTATAAAGTAATATGATGATGGTGGTGATGATTTTTTCATTCTTATTATATAAATAAATATAAGAGGTAATCATTGTTACTCACTTAGCTCCAGTAGCTAGTAAATCATTTCTCCTTTGGCAGATACAGGGGACAGAAGTAGAGGAAATAATACTTCAAGATTGTTTCCTTAGCCTTTCCTTTACACTGTTCTGTAATGAAAAACAGCGTTGACCTGACCTACTTCAAAGGTAGGTAGCACAGATTAGCTAATGTTTGGAAAAGGAGCTGAAGATACTGACCTCTGAAACTTCCCGTCCATGATCAGGACACACAGCTATAGACTTCTCATTGCCGAGACTACTTCCTTACCAGAGATTTCTGGTGGGGAGAACTCTGAGCAATTTAGGTGTCACTCATTTGAATCATTGACTAAGAAATGGCATTAGAGATAAGCTAGCACCCTATCCCTGATACCTGATCCTCCTTCTCTCCAGAATTGAGTACTTAGTCTCTACCTGGGTTAAGAGGAGCCTCTGCCTCCAAGTTAAGAGGAATGTATTACCTCTCAAAGCAAAGAGATATAATATTTTGGTGTCCTAATAAATTAGTGTTTATATGTTAGAATTAAAATATCTATCATATGTATGTCTATAAGTGTCTGTGTTACACCTACCTACACAGATACACAGAGTATATGCATAAATATTATGATAGCTTGCCCTGAATTATTTCACTTTTCTACTTTTGTCCTTAAGTATACATACATACATACACACATACATACATACATACATACATACATATATATCCCTATCATTTTTGACATGTTTTCACTACCTCCAATTTTCAAACACTCCTATGAACTGTATTTATACTGACTTTGTGATCCTTGTTACTGTAATGCTAATGGTTTATGTGGCATATTCACTTTCTGTAGAAGTCTCATACTTCTCATTTGGGTAGGTGGCCATCTACTCAATCTGTCGACTGGCTTACGCACTCCAAACTGTCCTCACTCTGGAAAGTGTAGGTTCCCAGCCATAGAATACCAACATATGCTTACATTCAAATTCTCCCAGAGTTCTTGAAGTAACCACAGGGGTGTTGAGAAGGAATATACTCTCTTTACTATACATTCTAGTTCTTGAGCCCCCACCAATGAATTTCTATTTCCACAACCAGTCACTCATGAAAATGATTATAGATTATTATTATATCATAGCTCTCTAATATTATAGATCTATGATAAAATAATTATATTATAGATTCTTACCATATTATATTACACATTATATAAGGTTGTTTGAGTCTGTCTGTCTGTCTGTGTCTGTCTGTCTGTCTCTCCATCCCTCTGTCTCCCTCTCCTTCTTTGTCACTCTCGAGTAATAAAAAGTATCTCAAAAACACAATTCCTACCCAACCCCCACCCCCCAAAATGCTCAAGATGCAGAAATCTGCATCATTAGTCAAATCAGTCATCATCAATTCTTTCTTCCCCATACTCTGACCTATATCCAATCAGTTACCAAATCTTATCAATTTTACTTCCATTAAATTTCATGCATTCATTCCCTTCTCTCTACTTATATGGCTACCATTCTAGTTCAAGTTGCTATAATCTCAGGCTTAGGCAATTAATAGCCTTCTGATTGTTTTCTTTGTTCCTACTTTCTCTCCTCTATAATGCATTGTCTATACAACTGCCAAATTAACATTCCTAAAACACAATACTCAGCATATTATTACCCTGATCAAGATCCTTCAGTGGTTCTCTATTGCATGTAGAACAGAAGAAAAATTCTTGCCCTTTACAGTTAAAGCATTGTACAAACTGGCTCCAGTTTACCTTCCCAGACTTATTTCACATTACTTGTAGTCATACCCTCTGTTTTCTAGCCCAGTAGGCAAACTTCACACTTCAAAATCAGCCTTTCACCTTCTTTTGTACAGGCTACTCCACATTCAGGAGATGTACTCCTTCATCAACTATGCTTTTAGAATCTTCACCTTCTTACAAGGCTCAGTTTACAGGCAGCTCTTCTGCCTACATGGGGAGCATTTACTGATTCCCTTCCTCAATAGCGCTCTCACCTTCTTCAGATTTTCTCATTTTTATTTTCTTTGCAAATATCATATTCCTCCAGTAGAACGTAAACTCCTTGAAGAAAGGATTCTAGGCATATAATGAAATCACTAGCAGTTTATCCCTGAATCCTTCCTAGAATGAGCACTAGTAAATGCTTTTAGAATTGAAGCATCATCATGGACTCTTTTAACTATTAGTGAGTATCAATGTTTAAGACTATTTTAGGAGTTCTTAACCTGGGGCCTGTGAATTTATTTCTTTAATGTTTTGAAAACCATATTTCAACGTAACTGTTTTCTTTTGCATTTATGTACATATGCATCTATACATGTATGTATGTGCATATCCACATACATATACATGTATGTGTATACAGACATATATATGTAGCTAGATCATGCATTAAAAATATTAGCATGAGAAGGGGTTCATAAGTTTCACCAGATTGCCAAAGGGGCCCATGAAACAAACAAACCAAAAAAAAAAAAAAAAAGGTTAAGGATACTTGGTCTTAATTAATTAATTTAGATGTCAAAGATTCCTCTGAATCTCATTAAACTATGATGAGAAGGTTATAGATCCTATTTAGAAGTTTTATTAAGGCAATAAACCATATGGCAAAATCCAAAATCACACAAAGGATTTAGCTGCCTTACAACTTGATTATCTTCCCTCCACCCATTCAAAATATATTCATTAAGTCTCTAGTGTTTAAGGCATCCTATGAGACACTGGATTAGATAAAAATTAACTGTAGTCATAGAACTCACTCTGTAAGAGAAATCAGATGTGAATGTAGATAACTGTGACAATACATAAAACCTGTCCTTGATTGAACTGAAAAGTTGCTTCAAAATTTACAATCAGTTTCCAGCTTCTGAATAGGTTATTACTTCCTGCAAAGGTCACAAGGCTTAATCGTGCATGCTTAAGTATACCACAGGGCTACCATTTTTCACTTCCCAAGAAGACTTGGCATTATTTTGCATTAGATCTGTTGTGTCAAAATGATTTGCACATGTGTCACCTGGACACAACCTTGAGTTTGCATAATCTGAGTAAATAACTTAATGGGGCCTGAAATTTGCCAACCTCACAAAAGGAGAAAGGAAAGTGGCCTATCAGCAAAGCAGAAATCTGCTCTCTTTCCCTGCTAAGATAAATTCCTCTCCTATTTCTTATGTCTGAAATTAATCTAGCCTTAAATTTCTATTCAATTGCCTCCTTTGTATCATTAAGTCAGCCTGGCAAAGGGATAAAAAAAAAATCACATGGCCTGTCAATAATCTTCTATTCAATGTGTTTTTCCATGGTGGAATGAGCATCCTGGAGACAGACCAAAAGACCTCATTTTGAATCCTGTTTCTGATATTGTCTAGCTTTGTGAAGTTACTAGTCTCTTCTTCTGAAAAACCTAAACCCTCCCTCCCTTTCAGAACTGTTGGGAGGAATAAGGGAGATAACTTCCTTTTACAGCAGGTTAGTTAGGCTGGTAAATCAAGAAAATGTGGTAGTTGGCCTATATTTAACCAAAATATTTGACAAAGTCTGCCATGTTTTGTTGTGAAAAAGAGGGAGTAATACAGTCTAGGTGATAGCACATCATCAATGGACCGATGTCAACTTGGGAGTAGGTCTTTAGTAGAGGACCTGATCCTTTGGCAAGGACCCAATCCCAGAGATCAGTCTTTAATCCTGTGATTTTTAACAATATTTTTGTCAATAACTTGAATAGAGGAGTAGATAGTACATTAAATTTGGAGATGACATGAAATTAGGATAGATAGTTAATACACTAGATGGCAAAGTCATGATACAAAAAATACAGCAATATATTATAACTTTTGGATAAATTAGTTATTGGTTAATTTCAGTACCTGATGAGTAAAATATGGTTAGTGAGCAGTCTGAGGAATTTTAGTGGACCTTAAGTTCAACATTATCCAACCATGTTCTATGGCAACCCCAAAATGGGCAGTATTAAGAGTTGAATAACATCCTGAATGAGGTGGGGATTGGTAATGGGGATATTATCCTTCTATACTCTAGCATGTCCCCACAAATTTCACATCCTGTTTATTGTGTTCAGTCCTGGATGCCATGTTGATTGATAATTGATGACTATAATGGTGAAAGACTTTCGGGACTAGTTGAAAGAAGCTGGGAAGTTTAGCTTAGAAGAAGGCCCAAGGAAGCTTGATGGATGTTTTCAAGCATTTGAAAGGCTTATATGGCAGAGCTTAGCCAGGGAAAAAGAGGAAAGGCAATAGAGAAAGCTAACGTGAAATTAACAGTGAAGATCTATTAGATCTTCAAATCAATCAGATTTCATCTTGTGTCCTAGGAATGATGCTCCTGTGTCATATCTGCTTTTGTCTGATATATAAATTAAACTGCCCCAAGTGAGGCACCAGAGGGCCTAGTGTCCAACAAAGTAAATGGAAGTATCTGGCTATCAGCTGTTATTTGAAAAGGAATGGGAGGATCTCATTATGTGCAAATCTTGATTTACAACTCTTGTAAATAGGCAGTTTGCTACAATAGTGAGTCTCAAAGGTTAGCCAAGAAAGATATAAAAAGGACATGGAACTGTAAAATCTGCTTCAAGGATGTATGAAAGACAAGGGAGGACTGTGGTGACCAGCAGAGAAGATTATATTTGTATTTCTGCCAGGACCAAGTAACATATATACCCAAACTATTAAGTTGATTTCTGGTCTAGAAGAGGAAATGAAACAATTAGGGAAACACATTTCTACTTTCCAGGCTACCAGGGAGAATTAATTCTTCCATGAAAGAATCTAATAAGTTCTTTAAGGAGGAAATTTTGCATACTTAGTGCTTAGAATGGTGCCTGAACATAGTAGTCACTCAATAAATGTTTACTGAGCGATTGAAACAAAGAAGGAAATTAATGTAAAGAGACAGATAGGAATTCTCTTCTGTATCAATAGATTGGAAAAAAGGGATCCAAATAAAGAAGTGAGGACATTGACATTATTACATCATATCTGAAGGAGTCTTGTGCTCCTAGGAATAATGACATATATGCACTGGAACAGTTGGGCAAGAGGCCAGCTAATGATGCCTAGAAGAAGGGAAGAGTGGTAACTGATTGGTATCTTCTGAGGCACTGAGTCATTTGTCAACTTTGCATAAACAATTTTGTATTTTAGGGCATATATCTGGGAAACAACATAGAGCCACCGAGAATTGTTGAACAACAACCTCTCCTCACTTCTGATGATTCATGGGAGGACAGCTGATACCACCAGGAAGAATCTACATTGCTAAGGATAAGAGAGTGTTGACAAGAAATTGAGGACCCTGGGGGCATAGGTGATATTTCATCATTAGTGCCAATCAAAGATGGAAGATTCAGAAGAAAAAAGCAGATTTGGGAAATTACCAAACTGGCTAAGACAGTCATTGATAATGAGATTAAGACTTCTGAACCCAGTTTAGAATTTAGGAATGATGGGATCTTGTCAAGGGACTCACAAGGGCCAATAAAAACACAGATACCTAGAATCTTGAAAAACTAATATAGGGGACTTTCAACTGACATAGAGGAAACTGCCTACATCAACTTGAGAAGTCTAGTGCCACAAAGAGTAGCAGATGTGACATAGAAGAAAAAAGAAAAGAGCAGAACTAGACATTAATTGAAGAGGAAAACAAACAAACCAACCCATGGCCTCAGCTACCTATAAACAAAGGCAGAAAGTATAGATAATAAACTATTTAAGAGCTTAATGAAAAGAAGCAAATTTGAAGTTATCACTGAAACTAGGATGGAAATTATAGTGAGAATATGGTTTTGGAAGACTATATTTGATTCAAAAAGAATAGAATAGATAAAAGGTCACTAACCTCTAGCAGAAATTTAACATTTCCTGCATTTGTAAAGGGATACATTGCTTCACCAGACTGTCAAAAGCGTCTGAAACCAAAAGAACCCCTGCCTTAGAGCATAGCCCATTGCCAAGCATGCAGCTGGTGCTTAGCAATTGCTTGTTGAGTTGAACTGAAAAGCTCTAAGAGGGGAAAGATTTACTCCAGACTGATAAGCTTGTAGCCTATTGATATAAAAGGTTGTAGTTATTGTTCTAACTGGGGTTCAGATGTCCCTAATTTGCCCCTCCTGGTTGAGTGAAATCTTGCAGTATAGTGCCACAGTGCTGAATAAATAAACCCCCTGGAGACAAAGTTTGTTTTAATAAAGGCAATTCAGCTATCATAGATCAGGGAGAAAGCTTCTGAGGCACAGTCAACAGAATTGGATGGAAAAACTCTCCTGGGGCAAGAGAAAATGATCCAAGTCATAAGCAGAAGACATTGATGCAAACAGAAAGCCAAGTCTGGCCATAATTTTCTGAGAAACCAAATCCAAAGGGCCAGGTGGGAGGTGAGAGGTACAGTTTAAGGCAATGGTTCCAAAGCTGGCAACTCCACAGAATCTGCCAGAGCAAATATACCACAAAAGGGAAAAAAAAAGGAATGGGAAAGATGCCCATTTTCTTCATGCCACTTTCTCTCTATGGGTCTTGCTATTCTCATCTATAAAATCAAGGAGTTACATAAGATGATTTCAAAGGTTCCTTCTGGGTCTATGAAGTGCTGCCTCTTCTTCCCACTAGCCACATACGGCTTACAGAGTCATTGTTGTTGTAAGGCAGTGCAGTATAATAGAATCATAGGAATTTGAGCCAGAAAGGACCTTGGAGATCATTTTTTTAGTCTCCCTAATTTTAAAGATAAGGAACTGAGACAAAGTGGTTAAGTGGCCATGGTAGGAACACCAGCTCTTTTCACGTAGACCAGGATAATTTGACTTTAAGGAGGCAGGGAGGCTAAGGAGCGGGTGCTTTAATTATTGGTTTGGCTTTCTCTGCTCCCTGAGGCCTAAAAATTCTGGTCTATGGAGAATTGGATTTGAAATAGTGGAATTCTTGACCAAGTGTTACCAATTGTGGAGAGGAAAAGGGGATTTTATTCCTTTTTAATCTTATCACAATTAAAATTGTTCTTATCGAAATTTATGGTCCACAAGTACCTTATTTTATTTGAATAACCAGATCAAATTACTGGATTTGCTTGAGTTTGGCCTGGCCTAGAATAGAAAAATACCCAAGATCACACAGGTAGAATCATTGAATCATAAGATGTAGAACATTAAGAAATTTTAGAGAAATTCTAGTTTCAGGGTCTTGTCCCGGGGTCCATGGATCTCCAGTGTCTGTGGATAGATTTCAGGGGATCTAGGAACTTGGATGCAGAAAAAGTTCACATTTTTATTTTCACTAACCTCTCACTGAAACTTATCGTTTACCTTATTTACTGAAAGACATTATTCTAAGATGGGATCTGTAGTAACAGCAGTAGTACGAATGGTGGTAATAGTACTAGTCTTAGTAATAACAAAATAACAATTACTAGAATTTACATATTACTTTAAGTTTTACGAAGCATATTACATAAATTAATTCATTTGACCCTCACAATAACCCTGGGAGGTAGTACTATTATCAGCCCCATTTTACACATGAGAAAACTGAAGCTGGAAAAAATAAAGTTGTGTCTTACCCCCAGACCACACAGTTAATCATAAATGTGTGAGACAGAATTTAAACCTTAGAGTCCTCCTGACTCTAAGTCCAACCCTCTATCCACTAGACCACCCTGCTGCCTCAGCCTTCACCAGATTGCCGAAGGGGTCTGGGACACAAGATGATGAAGAATCTCTGACCTAATCCATTCCCCAAATTTTCTAGCTGAGTAAACTGAGTAAACATCTGAGGCTCAGATGAGCTAAATGATGTCTCTGTAATTGCAGATAGTAATTAGGAAAATGTGGATAAAAATCAAAGTCCTTTCATTACAAATCTAGTTCTTTCTAGCTCGGTCCTATGTGAGGAAGTACCATAGAATCACAGAAGCCTAAAGCTGGTAGGTATCTAAGAGTCCAATTAGATGAATCCATACCAGACTGAGAATCTCTTATAAACTGTCCCCAACAACTGATCACCATCTGACTGTCTTTACAACTCTGATTTGCTTCTCCTTGTTTTGCCTTCTGTAATCAAACAGAATAGACCTTTATCTGTAGTTATTTGAAGGTACTAGTTATGCCTTCTCTTCAGAACTATTTATTTCTAGTTCCTTCAACTAATCATAATATGGCACAATCTTCAATCCTTCACTATTACTGGCTACCAGATATGCTCTAGCATAACAACATCCTTCCTAAAATGTGACTCCTAGAACTATATATAGGGCTCTAATTATGTGGGATGAGGGTGGAGTACAATGGGATTCTACCTTTCCACACTCTTAACACTATACCTCTCAAAGAAGCCAAAGTTAGCATTCATTTTCTGGATCCTATCTCACACTGCTAACTCATACTGAGCTTGAGGTCCACTAAAATTCCCAGATCTTTTTCTGTAGGTTTTTTTACATTAATGTTTTGTCACACTTTCCAATTTAGCAATATCTGCAAATCCAGCTTATCTTGTCTTCTCTTTCATTCCTATAAATAATGAGGTCTCATCCCACTGTGTCGTCTCATACGTATTTGTCTTCTTCAACTGAATTTGCTGTAATTTATCATGATTCACTGCCTTGTGGCCTTTCAGCCAATATCAATTCACATGCCTAATCTTCTGCATCTGGCTGTCCAGCTGCCTAGGGGAAGGAAAGAACATTAAATAACTATTGCTCCATTCTAAGCACCCAAAGGAGAGATGAGTAGGTTTCGTCCTACCAATTTTCTCCCTTTACCAAAATCTTATAGAACACAAATGATAGTTATTGTGAGGTTTTCTGAGGGTAGCAATCCCCAAACCACTTTACACATGTTTATTATAGATGTAAAGATGCATAATGATGCATTATTCCTTTCCTTAATCTTCAAGATTTTCTATAATCTGGTCTCAACTTACTTTTCCTGTTTTATATTATGCTAGTAATAGTCTTTTTATTCTATGTTTCAAACAATATGAATCATTCAAAATCTCCTATGAACACTGTATTTTCCGGCCTTTACCATTCCCTCTACTTAGAAGGTTCTCAACCTTCCCAATCCCTACTCCCATGCCACCTCATCTCTTCTGATTAAGTTACTATTCATCCAGGATCCTGATTCATCCAGAAACAAGGGACCTAGGAGGCATCTAGTCCAAAGCTCTCATTTTATAAATGAAGAAACTGGGAAAGTTAAGTGAATTGTGTAAGGTCATGAAGGCAATATCAGAAACATGATTTAAACCCATGACCTCTGACCCAAGTCAAAGCCAGTCATCCTTTAAGGCTAAATCCAAATACAAAATCTTTCTTGAAACATTCCCTGAATCCTTCCCTCTCAGATGTGACATGTCCTTCTTATGACATTACAATTTTATATCATGGCCCTTCATACACATACAAGTTCCTTGAGGGTAAAGACTATATCTTAATCATTTTCTGCATTTAGTAAATAATTAGTAATGTGTATCACTATCAACAAGTAACTTCATTATCTACTTATTCACCTTGCAATGTGCTTTGTAAATTTTAAAGAGAGAGGGATTGGATAAGGATTAGATCTGGGTTTTTATTGGTGTAAGGAACTATATTCTTTAAATGTGAACATGTAGCAAAATTCACTTGTACATCCAACTTATCCTGTGATATTTTGCTTAGGGAGTTCATTTAGGGCCTTTCAATTTCTTTTTCTAAGATAGGGTTATGTAAGTATCTTATTTCCTTTTCTGTTAATCTAAGTAACTTAAATATTTTAAAATTATTTTATTTATTTCATTAGATATTTTTAAATTTTATGTAAAAATAACAAAAAAAATCCAGTCCCAAAATCTCTCTCTGTCCCCTCCTTGAGAAAGCAAACAATTTGATATTGAGTATACTAGTGAAGTCATGCAAAAATACATGTCCATATTAGCCATTCTGCAAAAGAAAAATAAACAAAATAAAACAAGAAAAATAAAGAAAGTAAAAAAGAATATGTTTCAATCTGAACCCAGATTGAGTGCTCTCTCCAGAGGGAGACAGCATTTTTCATCTTGGGTCCTTTGTAATTGTCTTGGATCATTATCTTTATCAGAGTAATTAAGTCTTTCATAAGCGATCATCATTACAGTATTTCTGCTACTGTATACAATGTTCTGGTTTTGCTCACTTCACTTTGCATCTGTGTATCAGTTGTTTTTTTTTTTTCCTGGAACCAATCCTGATTGGCATTTCTTAAAGCACAATAGTATTCCATCACAATCACAAACCACAACTCATTCAGCCATTCTGCAATGTAACCTTGCTTGTATATATTGCATATCTATATCCAGTTTTATAACCCTTGGGTCTAGTTTCAAATTGTTCTCCAGAATGGTTGTATCAGTTCACAGCTCCACCAACAATGCATTAGTTTTCCAGTTTTTCCACATCCCCTTCAGCATTTGTCATTTTCCTTCTCTGTCATGTTAGCCAATCTGGTAGGTGGGGGGTGGTAACTCAGAACTATTTCAATTTAGTTTTCTCTAATTAGTAGTGATTTAGAGCATTTATTTTAGCAGGCATAGTTCAATTCATTTGTTTATTAAAAAAAAAATCTATGTGGTTGCCACAGCAGCTTCCTGGGTCCTCTGGACAGATATGCGAGTGTGAGTCTTCACAAGACGGTCAGTGAATTCCTCATAAGGAGAGTTAGTGAACACAGTCTCCTTCCACGAGTCTGGGGTTAGATAGCTGTATGTTTTGGAGATAGCATCAAAGGTAGCTTTAGCAAAGTTGCCCAGAGTGGCAGTACAGCCTCTTGCAGAAGTGTAGCAGTCGTCAATTCCAGCCATTATCAGGAGCTTCTTAGGCACAGGAGCTGAGACAATGCCAGTACCTCTAGGGGTGGGGATCAGGCGCACCAGAACCTATCCACATCGTCCAGTGACTTCGCAGGGTACTGTGTGAGACTTGCCAATCTTGTTGCCCCAGTAGCCACGTCTCACAGGAACAATGGACAGCTTGGCCAGAATGATAGCACCACGAATGGCTGTGGCCACTTCTTTGGAGCACTTGACACCCAGAAAAACATGGCCATTGTAGTCACCAATGGCCACAAAAGCCTTGATAGGGCATTTTTTAATGTGACTATTGAGAGAGCTTTGATTTCTTCTGGAAACTCCCTGTTCATATCCTTTGACCATTCATTGAGTGAAGAATAGTTCCTATTTTTATAAATTTGTCCCAGTTCTCATATACTTGAGAAATCAGGCTTTTATCAGAGAAACTTACTGCAATTTTTTCCCCCAGCTTCATGTTTTCCTTCTGATTTTGCCTGTATTAGTTTTGTTTGAGCAAAAATTTTTAAATTTCATGTAATCAAACTTATATATTTTAATTCACATAATCCTCACTATCTCTTGATAGGTCATAAATTCTTCCCTTATGCATAGATCCAACAAGTATATATTTTCCATGCTATTCCAAATTTACTCATGATGTCACCATTTATGTCTAAATCATCTATCTACTTTCATCTTATCTTGGAGTACAGTGTGAGATGTTGTTCTCTGCCTAAGTTTCTGCCATAATGCTTTCCAGTTTTCCCAGCAATTTTTGTCAAATGTTGAATTCTTGTCCCCAAAACCTGGACCTTTGGGTTTATCAAACATCAGATTACTTACGTCATTTACAACTGTGTATTGTGAACCTAATCTGTTCCACTGACTCACCATTGTATTTCTTAACCAATACTAGACTGTTTTGATGATTACTGCTTTGTAATATAGTTTGAAATCTGGAACTGTTAAGCCACCTTCTTTCATATTTTTTCCACCAATTCCCTTGATATTGATATTATTGCTCTCTTGTCCTTTAAGGTAAATTTTATTACTATTTTTTCTGACTCTATAAAATAATTCTTTGGTAATTTGATTGGTATGGTATTGAATAAGTTAACTTTGTAGGATTATATTTTTTATTATATTGGTCCAGCCTACCCATAAGCAAGTAATATTTCTCCAATTGTTTACATCTGTCTTTATTTGTGTAAAGAGCACTTCATAATTGTGTTCATATAATCCTTGGGCTGGTCTTGGCAGGTAAACTCCCAAGTATTTTAATTTGTCTGCAGTTATTTTTTAAATTTATTTTTAGTTTTCAACATTCATTCCCCAAAGATTTTGAGTTAGAGATTTCTTCCCATCTCTCCCTCATACCCCACTCCAAGATGGCAAGCATACTGAATACTCCTTCCCCCAATCTGCCCTCTCTTATATCCCTCCAAATCCCCCCTTTCTTTCTTGTAGGACAAGATGGATTTCTATATCCCATTGCCTGTGTATCTTATTTCCTGCTGTCTGCAGTTATTTTAAATGGAATTTCTCTTTCTATCTCTTCCTGATGGGTTTTGTTGGTAGCATATAGAAATGCTCATGATTTATGTGGGTTTATTTTATATCTTACAACTTGGCTAAAGTTGTTAATTGTTTCAAATAGTTGTTGATGAATTCTCTAGGGTTCCCTAAGTATACTATCATATCATCTGCAAAGAGTGATAGTTTTGTTTCTTCATTGTCTATTTTTATCCCTTCAATTATTTTTTCTTGTCCTATTATAAGCTATAGCTGACATTTCTAGCATAATATTGAATAATAATAGTTATACAAGACATCTTGGCTTCACTCCTCTCTACCCTTGAACTATGACCCACAAGTGGGAATAGCCAATGGAGCTGCCAAATAGCATCAGGTCCTTCATCTAGCACTGCACAGGGGTACCCTATAATCTCTTTCTCACCACTTGCTAAGTCCCTTTATTATTGGAAGCTTGAGAGCTGCCAAAGCTGCTGCTGCTGCCAATACCTAGTTCCACCATTGGTGTTTCATCCATGCAGGTTCCAGGCCAGCTTCCTTCTATGCTGTCTTAGGCTAGAAGAATGTCTCACTCTGACTTTTGTTGGCTCTATGATTCCAGAATTCAGTTTGAGGCATTATTTTAAAGTTGTTTGTAGAAGAATGTTGGGAGAGCTCAGCTGAGTGCTTTCTCTACTCTACCATCTTGACTCTGTCCCTGAAAGTCAGAAATTTATATATTAAAAATATTCATCTATTTTATTTATATTGTCATTTTCATTGGCATATAGTTGAGTAAAATAGCTCCTAATAATTTCTTTTTCATTGATAGTGATTCCACTCTTTTCATTTTTGATACTAACAATGTGGTTTTTTTCTTTTTTTCTTTTTCTTTTTGGAGGGCAACTGGGGTTAAGTGACTTGCCCCAAGTCACACAGCTCGTAAGTGTGTCAAGTGTCTGAGGTCAGATTTGAACTCAGGTCCTCCTGACTCCAGGGCCGGTGCTCTATCCACTGCGCCACCTAGCCACCCCTTAAATGGTAACTTTTATTTTTTTGCCTTTTTTTTGGAGGGGGAAGGCAGGGCAATTGGGGTTAAGTGACTTGGCCAACGTCACATGGCTAGTAAGTGTTAAGTGTCTGAGGCCGGATTTGAACTCACGTCCTCTTGACTTGTGTTTTTTTTCTTTAAAAAAAACCAAAACTAGTCAATGGTTCCATCCTTAATCTTCATGAGAGATGCTTTTTTCTTGAGCTCTGAACTTGTGCTTAAGCACAATAAAACCTATGTTTTAACCTCTAGAATTTCTGTGTTGTAACTGAGTTATTTGGCAACAGTTACCTATAAAAACCTTCCCTGGGAATCTTTTTCCTGTAACAAAGGTATAGAAGTAAAAGTCTCCTTAGAACTATTATTCACACAAGTAAGATGAATATGATATGGAAAAAAGTCAGCCTGCTGCCTAAAAAACTCCAGTGACCTATTAACCCCTAGGACACAATAGTAAGTTCTTTCTCTGTTTGGTATGTAAAACTCTTTGCCACTCATCCTCCTCCTATCATGTTAGTTTTCATAAACATAACTTGTTTCCTGGCACTCTGAGGTCCTGGTCTTCTTGCCATTCTCCACACATTCTCTGTGTCCCATCTCCATGCCTTTGCCCAGGCTGCGGCCCCTGCCTGGAAAGCTCTCCTTCCTCACTTCTGCCCCTTGGAATCTCTGGCTTCCTTCAAGATTCAGCTCAAGTGGCTACCTCCTGAGAGAGGCATTTTCTGCGTCCATCCCATCCTATTGCTACTGCCTTCTGCTGTAAAATTATCTTGTATAATATCCACTTTGTATATCTATTTATGCAAACACTGTCTCTTCCATTTGAATATAAGCTCCTTGATGCAGGGACTGTTTTAATTCTGTCTTTGTACCACCAGTGCTTAGCAGACTGCCTGGAACTTGAAAACCAAACAGTAAATGGTTGTTGATTGATTTGATAAGCAGTCTCTGAAGGTTCAGACAAGACAGGGAGTAGGTAGGGAGAGACCTATGGGGGCCTCGGCATCTAGGAAGACTTTTTGCAGGAGGTAAACCTTGAGCTAAAGCCCTTGAGGGTGTCCAGAACTGCAAGAGACTCTGCCCAGGAAAAGAAAGGCTGAGCCCTTTGGTGCCAGAGTTCCTGGATTGATAGGTACCAATCACACTCTAGTATGAACTACCTAGACAGTTCTTTAGCCTCAGACAAGTGACCAGGACAGTTTAGAGTGGGACACAGGTACTCACAAATCCATGTCAGTGCCTCCTTGCACCTGCTTTGTCCCAGGCTGCAATGCAGACAACTCTTCCCCAGTGCTGTAGCACCCCTCCCCAGGCATCACCACAGGGACCTTCGTAGGCATCCAGTGCCCCATCTTCCCCCCACTGTACTGGTGTAGACACACACATACACAATACACACACACATGCACACACACCCCCACACACACAAACCACACACACCCCACACACATACACACACTCCATACACATATACACACCACATATACAACATAAACACACACACACACACACACACACACACACATACCCAGAGTACTGAAAGTTTAAATTACTTGCCTAGTAATTATATATCTACTATTTGTAAAAACCTAAATAAATATATTCATGGATCTATCACTTCAATTTTCCTAGCCTTAGTCTCCTCATCTATAAAACTGAGAGAAAAACAAAGGTATAGCCTTCTTCACAGGCTGACAGGTGACTTCTGTGATCAATATAAATGATTAATTAATATTTAAACAAATCAAAACAGGAAGGATTGAAAGAACACTGGTGGATCCTTGAAATAAGGAAGCAGAAATCTATGGGAGCCATTTTTCACATAAGGACCATAGTGTGTGTGTGTGTGTGTGTGTGTGTGTGTGTGTATGTGTGTGTGTGTGTGTGTGAGAGAGAGAGAGAGAGAGAGAGAGAGACACACACACACACACAGAGACAGAGAGAGAGACAGAGACAGAGACAGAGAGACAGAGACAGAGAGAAAGAGGGAGAGAGAGAAGGAGAGGGAGAGAGAGGGGGAGAGAGAGACAGAGAGAGAGAGAGAGAGAGACAGAGAGAGAGAGAGAGAGAGAGAGAGAGAAAGGAAAACCTTCTTTATGAACTGCAAATACAGCAAAGTTGCTTTCACCCCCTCTGGAAAAATAGTTCAGTAGAGTGATACAAAAATCATTTTAATGTGATTGAAATACCTAAAAACTAAAGGCTCAAATAGCCAGCAGGGTCAAGTCATTTTTCGTATGTCCACAAACTGAGTGCTCTATGTCACAATACAATCACTTGGACTCTGGAGAAAAGATTGGGGCTTTCCTGACTCCTGGGAAGCGCCTCGGTAAGTGTTTATTGCAGAACATTCCGAGGCTGTTCATACAGGGTTTATTAAAGTTTTATGATCGTGGGCAATGGATAGTTGTAATAACAACAAGAACTGATTTCAATGGCATTTTGAGGTTTCTAAGGAGCCTCTTTCACAACAGCCCTCCGAGGAAGGTAAGAATGGAGTGAAAAGGTTGTGTAACTTGCAGTTTGAAGATCTGGGTGATTCCGCTGTTCGCCATTTGTTTGGCCTTAGACAAGTCATTTCACTTCATTTCTTCAACTGTAAAATGCCCAAGGTCACACGGCTAGTAAGTATTAAGTGTCTGAGGCCGGATTTGAACTCAGGTCCTCCTGACTCCAGGGCCAGGGCTCTATCCACTGTGCCACCTACCCATCCCTAGCTGCTTTTCATCGTATCCCCAAACTTAGCACCATATCTGGCACAGTGTTGCTGTTATTCAGTAGTTTCATTTGTATCTGACTCTTTGTGAACCCGTTTGGGGTTTTCTTGGCAAAGATACTGGAGTGGTTTGCCATTTCCTTCTCCAGCTCATTTTGCAGATGAATAAAGTCTCAAGGTAAACAAGGTTAAGTGACTTGCCCAGGGTCACACAGCCAGTAAGTATCTGAGGCCAGGTTTGAAGTGAGGAAGAGGAGTCTTCCTGACTCCAAGCCCAGGTTTCTAACCACTGAACCACCTAGCCATTGCATGCATAATAGACACTTAATAAATGCTTATTGACTGACTATTTGTATCCTCACAGCTGAGCATAGAGCTTGCACATAGTCAATGTTTAATAAATGTAAGTGCACAGCAGTGCACTTAATTCCCACTTATCCAGCTCTCCATTACCCTCTCAGTCATATACAACTCTGACTCTTTGGAAATGAACACATCCCAGGTGTGACAACCATGCAGCATCACCAGAGTAATATTTGTGATCAGAAGGTGAACTTTTGTGCTAGAAAATAGCTGGGCATCATGAAAGGGTCACACGATTATCCACACTCTACCAACAAATAATATCTATAATTTAAAAAATCTGGGAACTGTGGTTAACATTCATTGCCAAAACAAGATGTCTGAGCACAAGAAACATCTTTTGCCCCATGTCTAGTTCAATGTTTCTATCAATACTAGGTCCTATACTAAGTTTCATCTCATAACCATTAAAATATACCCACAAACACAGAAATCAATTTAAGATCAACTCAAACATCTCATCTGTGTGGGGCATGACTGCACTGCTTATGGGGCTCATGACAACCTACATAGGCTTTGGGCTCCATGAATCATCTCCTTCTATGTAAATGCCTGACATATTCTTGGCTCTCAGATAAATGTTAAATTGTCCTCCCATTCATCAAGTCATTCGTTAAGGATCCTGGGATAAGGGCATACATAGTTACTAAGGAAAATAACTCCAGGGGGCACTTGGAATATGGCATATAATGAAAAGGCTGGAAGAAAATAGACATTCACTCCTCTTTGTTTTCTTAAAGTTTCAGTAGGAAATATGAACAGGCATGCCCAGATAACAACAAATATGGATGCCTCCATGAGTATATGTCTGCATATACTTATTTATTTGTAAGGAAATGCATCTAATTGTAGGTGAAGCTTTTTTCCTCTTAGGAGCTTTAGATTTTGGTTTTGTTCATTCTTTGATTATCATCAATAAATCATAAACCTCCCACCTATTGAAGCAACTATAGAATAAAGAATACTTAAAGCTATTAAAAACAGAACAAGATGACTTGGGACTGCTCCAGAATTTACAAAGGTGTTGCTGTAATGGTTCCTGTAGCTCAAGAGATAGCCTGAGCCTGGAGATGAACTCAATGTGGCTTGTTCCCTCCCTACCACCTGGGAAAGCACTGGTCCCAATCCTTTTCCTCAGTAGATAGGGTTGTTAATCATGCATTAGCAGCTACCATCCACAGCACAATATCCACAGTATCAGCAGCAGCATCTTCAAATAAAGAAAGGGGAGCAATTTATTTATAAAATGTTGGCTTTGAGAAGGAATTTCAAATGTAGGATATACAAAATTTTGGAACCAAAGGGGCTTTAGAGATTATTTATGCCCACCCACTTATTTTAAAGACTAGGAAAACTGAGGCTCAGAGAGGGTATTTTCCCTAAGATCACACAGAGATCTTTCATTTTCTTATACTTTCCATATATACAAAAGACCAGAAGGCAAACTCTGTTTTAAAGAGATTGAGTCTTATTGTTCAAGTCTGACATGGAGGAGCTGAGAAGTGAAGATGTATTGTTTGAAAACTGGTGTGTTTTGTGCTCCTTCAAATCTCTTGACCATTTCAGAGTTACTATTTGGAGGCATTGCTTAAATATTATCCAATTATTTTACCACAGAAACAAAAACCATTAGAGTTGGAGAAAATTTTTTGGAGTTCACATAATCCAAACTTCTCATTTTACAAATTAGGAAACCAAGGTCCAGACAAAGGAAATGACCAGCCCAAAGTTATACCACTACCTTATCAAAAAACCAAAATTAGCACCCAGATTCTCTCCTGATTCCCAACGCATCATGCTTTCCACTACACTGCACGCCTAAATGAAATCTGACCTGGTAAACTTCCATGGGAACAAAACCATCCAAGAAAGAATGGTTGCTTTGAACTGTCTGGCATTTTGCCTACTTGCCAAGAATTTCCCACAGATGAAATGAAGCAATAACAAACCCTGAGGAAATGAAAGCTCTACAGACCTCTGAGTGTCCTAGAACAGATGAGAGTGCATCTGGAAAACAATCCACAGAAGCAAGAGCATCCTCCCCAAAGCAAAGGAACACGGCACATCTGGAATGAATTTAGCCGAGTCAAAATATTTGTTAACAGATCCCAAACAAATAACGAACCATGTCTGACACTTACTGTTTTTTCCTATCTTCTTTGGTCCTCCAATATAAGCATCTGTATGGGAGACCGGTGGAGCAAATCTTCGACTTCCAATTGCCTACAAATATCAAACACACACTTCTATTAATTCAAGACCAATAGAGAGTGAGCCCTGGTCTGTCTCTAAAGGTTGACTTCTATTTTTTTGACCAACTGTTCATATTTTGGAAAATAGAATTGAAAGCTGGAAGGGATCTTATACATTTTCTAGTCCAATTGGCTCACTTGATGGAAGTGGACATTGAAAGCCAGAGAAGTTAAGAGATTTGTTCAAAGTTACACAGGTCTTTAAGCAGCTGAACCAGAATTTGAACTTGTATCCTCTCACTCAAAATCCAGACCTTTCACTTCATAACACCCTTGTATATAATTTCATAATCTCTGAAAAGACATTTTGTGTCACAACCACGCTAGGATATGTGTATATATA